>JAQISU010000153.1:3017500-3547500 GCA_029339505.1 Unio delphinus
AATATGAATATTATAGCATTATTACATTTTCACATATTTGTTAAATTCCCTATATAAGTTTCATAATAAGCTTCATGTTTCTACTTGCTGGTAAATTACAAGCCGAATGTCTCTATTCCTAATTTTGTAAACAAACTATTTTGATTTGGCATGACATTGTGATGTCAATACTGTGAATACACTATTCTTATTTGGCATGACATTATGATACCAATACTGTAAATACAATATTTTGATTTGGCATGACATTGTGATGCCAATATTGTAAATAATACACTATTCTTATTTGGCATGACATTGTGATGCCAATACTGTAAATACACTATTATTATTTGGCATGACATTGTGATGCCAATATTGTAAATACACTAATATGATTTGACATGACATTGTGATGCCAATACTGTGAATACACTATTCTTATTTGGCATGACATTATGATGCCAATACTGTAAATACAATATTTTGATTTGGCATGACATTGTGATGCCAATATTGTAAATAATACACTATTCTTATTTGGCATGACATTGTGATGCCAATACTGTAAATACACTATTATTATTTGGCATGACATTGTGATGCCAATACTGTGAATACACTACTATGATTTGGCATGACATTGTGATGCCAATACTGTGAATACACTATTTTGATTTGGCATGACATTGCGATTCCAATACTGCAAATACACTACTATGATTTGGCTTGACATTGCGATGCCAATACTGTGAATACACTATTTTGATTTGGCATGACAAATTCCAATACTGTAAATACAATAACATGATTTAGCATGACATTGTGATGCCAATGCTGTGAATACACTATTCTGATTTGGCAGGACATTGTGATGCCAATACAGTATTTAGATCAATAGTGTAGCATGTAAAAATGGGCACCCTTTAAAAATTAATTTCAGTGTTTCCACAAAGAAAACAGTTTTCATGGGAATATTGGGGCCCCCAGTGAGTCTACTCTGAACAGGTGGTACAGAGTCGATTCATTTTCTATGTGGCATTGTGATGCCAATACTGTGAATATACTATTCTGAATGTACATGACATTGTAATACTGATACATTAAATATACTGATCTGATTTGACACGAGATTTTGATGGTAATACTGTGAATATACTATTCAGATTTGACATGACATTTTGATGGTAATACTGTGAATATACTATCTGATTTGACATGAGATTTTGATGGTAATACTGTTAATATACTATTCAGAATTGACATGACATTTTGATGGTAATAATGTGAATATACTAATCTGATTTGATATGACATTTTGATGGTAATACTTTGAATATACTAATCTGATTTGACATGAGATTTTGATGGTAATACTGTGAATATACTAATCTTATTTGACATGACATTTTGATGGTAATACTTTGAATATACTAATCTGATTGGACATGACAATTTGATGGTAATACTGTGAATATACTATTCAGATTTGACATGAGATTTTGATGGTAATACTGTGAATATACTATCTGATTTGACATGAGATTTTGATGGTAATACTGTGAATATACTAATATGATTTGACATGAAATTTTGATGGTAATACATGTACTGTGAATATACTATCTGATTTGACATGACATTTTGATGGTAATACTGTGAATATACTAATCTGATTTGACATGACATTTTGATGGTAATACTGTGAATATACTAATCTGATTTGACTTGATATTGTGATGGTAATACTGTGAATATACTAATCTGATTCGACTTGACATTGTGATGGTAATACTGTGAATATACTATTCAGATCTGACATGACATTTTGATGGTAATACTGTGAATATACTAATCTGATTTGACATGAAATTTTGATGATAATACATGTACTGTGAATATACTATCTGATTTGACATGACATTTTGATGGTAATACTGTGAATATACTAATCTGATTTGACTTGACATTGTGATGGTAATACTGTGAATATACTAATCTGATTTGACTTGACATTGTGATGATGTACATTACATTAGAAGGTTGGAGATGTGTTAAGTATGACAAAGTAGTATTTTGTGATGAAACACCACAAAGGCATTTTCCAGGAGAAATTTAGTTTTCGTCTGTTACATTCTCTCACTTGAACATAGGACAAAACAAATGTTTACTTTGTATGTAAATTAGACTATGATATCAGGTGTATTAAAAATGTTCTGAATATTCATGCGTGATATCTCTCACAATTTGTCAACACGAAATTCCAATCATGAAATGCACATTTTGTAGTCACTTTTTGGTATGCTGTTTAGACAAAAAAAAGCATGGCACTGCCAACTGCATGCATTGTGTCTTTCAAATTGTCTAGCTCTACAGTAGTGTATTCTGAAATATTGTGGTGCACGGGGAAGGGCATAAATTGTAGGCTAGGGGTCTGTGGAATGGAACCTCAGGCTGGGGAACCAACATGGTAATTCCTGCTTGAAGCATTTCTAGTATTACCAGTGCATAATTTTAATCATAAAACGTTTAGTGCAAACCTCCCCAGCCCACAGCGGATGTTTAATAATAGGAATCATTGAAAAATTACTTGGAGCTAAATCAGAGCTGTTTGGAGGATATGACATGGTTAAGGTTTTGGATACTGAATTCCTTTTGAAATATCTGTCATGGTGGCGCATTCATGTACAGTCAGAATAATATATTCACATCATTAATGTCACAATGTTCTATATAATGTAACCACATATACATATGAGAGCATTGCATCTGTAAACTCTGTCCAGGCCGTTCTTGATCTCAGTCAGAGAGTTCCGTAAGAATGTCCGATACAGTATTAGAACGGTTCTTCTTTGAACAACATTTTTACGTCATTGTCATTTACAGGTGTTATGCCTGCAGATGACTGGTGTGCTGCATGTTCAGCTGCAGATAATTTTATAGAAATATATTTTGTCTATCAATCCAGATTATTTTATGACAGAGAAATAAAAGTTATAACAGAACATTTATAAATTTTAAAATCCCCATTGTAAGTCAGCGAAAGGTTGTTTGAAGATGGAATGGGAGTAGACTATGAACACATTTATTTACATTGAATATGTTAATGAATTTCAGTTAATTGATGAAATACTATCTGAACTTGCAAATTTACCTTAATTTAGTATGTTACTTAATAGCTTATTAATTATTTTAAAGACATCTGAAGTTACATTTAAAATCTCAAGACTTTATGGTCACATGCACAATATAAAAATGCAGGGTCTCAATAATTCTTAAGAGATGAGAAGGACAATCATGCAGCAACACATAAGCCTTTGTTCTATATTTAAATCTAATTGCTTTGCTTCAAACACACAGGTGGCAACGACATCTTGGAATGTTTGGACTTGAGTTGGAATCAGATTCGGGGGTCTGGTGCAATTGCTTTAGCCAAAGGTGTTCAGGTTAGACAAAAAACTGTATCTTTCATTGAACCTTCTCATGCATTTTGATGTTGTTGTTGCAGGGTTTAACGCCATTTTTCAGCACATGATAGGCTTTACGTGGCAGCCAGTAGTAATGGTGGAGGAAGAACCCGGGAAAACTCCATAAAGAACCACCAACTCATGAGAAGCTACTGGCAGGCTTTCTCACATACCTACATTGGTTGAATCTGAGACTCGAACCCACACAGACAGAGGTGAGATGGCTGTAATCCGTAATGAAGAGCGCTTTAGACCACTCGGCCACTCATGGCCCCTACGGGTATTTTATAAATAAATGCTGAGATACAGCACATCTTATGTCTTCTAAGTATCTAAATTCTATATATACATGGCATTCATCTTTAAAAATATTGTTATCACAATTCCACCTGAACACAAAATTGTAACGATGTTGGGTTTTCACCAGAGGACTTATTTTAATGTCCAGTTGGCCTTAAATAAAAAGTGTGCCCTTCTGATATCAAGTACATCTATATCTGCCACAGAGCAACCATCTTCAAAATTTTGTTATTACTTCGCTTATTGAATGGATCATATATCAACATGGGGCTTTCACCTGAAGACTTCTTATGACACCATTTTGGTCTGAAATTAAAATGGTGCCACCTGTAAATCCACTGTGCTGCCATGACTAATGTCTTAAAAATCTTGTCATAATTTCACTGAATGGATGACCATTAAAAGACATTTTCACCAAAACACTTCTTACGATGTATAATTTAAAAGTAAATGACACTGGTGCCAATCTGACATACAAAATGTACACTACAGCAGCTAATTTGAAAATATTGTCATCATTGAAGAAGATCAGAGATGGTTCAATATTCAACAGTTAAAAGGAAGAGGTGGTATAATCTTGAAATCCTGGAAATCCTTTCCAAACAGTAGAGTGGCATTCCTGTGAGGGCCTCTTGTTTTATGTCTTGCACAGTATGCCATTAGTAAGGTCAAGAGAAAAAAAACATTCTTCACAGGCAGGAATTGTAGGTCAGACTTATCTTATAAACATTATGTACTGTAGCTTGCCCCATGGATCTTGCATACTAACATAGTAAAAATTATTAAACATTTTGGGACTACATTAATATCACAAAGATGGGACTACATTAATATCACAAAGATGGGACTACATTAATATCACAAAGATGGGACTACATTAATATCACAAAGATGGGACTACATTAATATCACAAAGATGGGACTACATTAATATCACAAAGATGACACTACATTAATATCACAAAGATGGGACTACATTATTATCACAAAGATGACACTACATTAATATCACAAAGATGACACTACATTAATATCACAAAGATGGGACTACATTAATATCACAAAGATGACACTACATTAATATCACAAAGATGGGACTACATTATTATCACAAAGATGACACTACATTAATATCACAAAGATGACACTACATTAATATCACAAAGATGGGACTACATTAATATCACAAAGATGGGACTACATTAATATCACAAAGATGACACTACATTAATATCACAAAGATGGGACTACATTATTATCACAAAGATGACACTACATTAATATCACAAAGATGACACTACATTAATATCACAAAGATGGGACTACATTAATATCACAAATATGGGACTACATTAATATCACACATATGGGACTACATTAATATCACAAAGTTAGGTTTTCTGTACACATTCATTTAAATCAAAACCCCAATTATAGTGATATTTTAAATCCATTTTCTTCACTTTGAGCTATATATTCTACGTAACAGTCACAAACTTTCCAGTCTTGATAGTGGTTCAAACATGAATTTAAAGCAAACTATTTATTTCAAATACACAATGGTTTTTCTGTTTCTTTTTTGTTTTTCTTGTCTGTGTTTTGTATTTGCCTTTAAAAAAGACTAATTAAGAGTGAAAAATGTTCAGGCTAGTTAGATTAAAGGTTTGCACTGTTCATAGTCAGTTTATTGCATTTATCTTAATCAATCCCCGACGTGATCCCTTGCTGGATCCAATGCATTTGAAAGGACTGTTATTTGCCATGCTTTGTATTCTTTATAAATAAACAAGAACATTAAAAAGCGGTAGTATAAAGAGCACAAATTATATCTTTTGATTAGTTTTACTAATACATAGTTTTCAGTATGTTTTGTTCTTTAATACTTTCTCAATATGCTTGAGTTGGTATTATATTAGTATCGCACAGACAAACTGGAGTCTAACAATTGACATGGTTGTAGCTAAATGTTTTCTATCATGGAAATGTTAGACAACTTATTTTCCTTGTATGCATCATTTTCTTAATAAGAATGATTTTTTTTTATGTAATATAGAGAAATTGAATCATAGAAAATGATAGTACATTTATTTTACACCACAGGAAAATATCCGGCTTAAATACTGCAACTTGAGCTGGAATGGTTTCGGGCCAGAAGGTGGGACAGCCATTGCCACTGCATTAGAGAATAATAACACCCTTCTAGAACTGGACATCAGTGGCAATAGGCTGACCGCTGACACAGTCTTGAAAATGGCCAAGGCGATTGCCAAGAATGACACTCTAAAAATACTGAGGGTTGGTTAAATAATTTATATTTATACACATTTCAAATCTTGCATGACATGAATTACATTTGATAATTCCAGCAGATATTCTAGCTTTTATTTTTGTCATGGCCGGTTTATTTTGAGACAAACAGAATATTCTGCCATTGGTTGAAAGTTCCAGATGTTCTGCAAAAGCTGAATTCACACAGTAAATAAAAATTGGCATAATCTTGTGACTTGGAGATTGCCTCATGTTTATTGTGAAGACTAAAAAATCCCAACTAAAACAACCACTCAACTAAATTCTTGATTTCAGAATGGACTTGATTTTCTGATAAAGGTTTTTATATCCCCATGATGAACAAAAGAATTTTTAAAGGAGACAATTGCTGCCATCTTGATGTCATTTTGGATGTTTATGATATTTACATCTTTACTCGGTGGTACAAATTGTGAATAAGTTTATCTTATCCCATCGAGTCTCTTGATAATTTAAAATTCATTTAATAACCATTCCTTATAAATATATTTGAAGGGTTTACTTTGTGGTTGAACTAAAGTATAAATCAACCTGACAGGTTTTAGATGGCTATCTTTGCTCTGTGCATCGTTAATTCCAAGATTTCTCACTTCAATTTCATGAATTTTAATAAAACCAAAAAATATTCTTGATTTATGACCCTTCAGAAAAGTAATGTTACTAAGACAACATGACAAAAACTGACATTACTAAATGTATCAAACATTGAAATTTATAGATGGGAAATAATCTGCTGACTACAGCGGGAGCCATTGCATTGGCCACTGCAATCAGTCAGAGCGAGTCTTCACAGATGGAGGAATTGGATATTACGGTAAGATGTCTTTTGACTTTGTACATTTATGTATATTTTCATAACCACACCTTCCAAGTTTTTCAGTGTTTGTGTTAGGAAAAAGACCTTGCAATATCTTGTATTTGAAAAGGTGTATGCTGTTGCAATGCAATTTTATATGTACTGTAAACATACAAGAGCTTTGCAAACATTTATTATTTCTAAGCCTTGGATTTTGTGAGAAATTTTCAAAGTTTACGTGGCACCGAGTAATTAATAATACAAACGTATACCAGACAATCTAATTAAAATTGGATCTTCACTGCCCCATGTGAAGATCTGTCAGCTCCCACTTGGTGGTCATGTTTTGGTGACCTATGTTATAGCTATAATTGCTAATTTTATCATCAAATCAGACTTGAAGTCTTAAAGCTTTGTATTTGTGAGACTGAGCACACCCTAATTCAAAGAAGGTTCATTTTAATTGTGTGTATTTGAAAATATATTATTTGATAGATCACAGGAGTTTGTAACCATTATGAAACAAAAAGTAATATAGATGTAGTTCAATGAGATTGAGGGCTTGAGGGTGGGTGGGTCCTGACCTTTATAAATATCGTTCTGTCTTTGTGGACATAGGCAACAATATTTTTGGAAAAAATTTGTGATAAGCAAGAGAGCCTGAAAACACTTCCATAAGGCTGCAGGCAAGATCAACATTGCCTCATATCAAATTATTTCAGTAATTACAGGAAGAAAGATTGCTGAAGATCAACATTGCCTCATATCAAATTATTTCAGTAATTACAGGAAGAAAGATTGCTGAAGCCTCATTTACCTATGACGTCTTCTGGACACTTCACTGCACTAAATTGGTATCACTAGGCATAAGTGGATAAACTTATTCCAGCTCTTGCCGATTCTCCCAATACATTATATTCAGTATTGGAAGAAGAAGCCCATTATAAAAGTGAAATATATTTCTTCAATAGCACTTTCCTGATTATAATATGTGCACATTTTCCCAGCAGCTACATTCTTGCAGGAGCGTGCACTTCTGTTATAGCAGTTGTTGACAAATGGTGTGATTGGCACCAATTTCTCTATCCAAAGGGATATCACACATGTGAACCTCACAGATGGGAAGGGTTTTCCACCAGAGACAAGGGGTTTCTCCTATCCATCACTGAAATCTAATGCATCTTCAAAATGATTAAAAAATTTCCACTTTGATTCACACTTTACTTCCTGTGCAGTACATTTATCATATTACTGCCTGTGATCATACGACTGTAAACTGGCTTATGCAGGGCCAGATAATTTAGAAGTAAATAAATTGAAGCTTTAATTTTGTAAGCATGGTCGATTGTCTTCAGTGTTTTTAGTTTGTCAATAAGGATTACAGATGTGATCAGAAGTAATTCTGAAAGGATTAACTACATTAATTAGATTACTGTTGGATTATTACAGAGCACAATCAGCATAAAACAATTAACATTATTCATTAAGATGTTGAGATGGATTAAGAGTATACTATATCTGATCAAAAGTAATTGAGGCAGACTATATGTGATCAAAAGTAATTGAGGCAGATTAAATATATCAAGTGATTATGGTTGGATTGCTAAACGGGCACAGGCTGCATAAAAAAAAAATTTGTTTGCTTTTTAAAGTTTGACAAAATGCGTAACATAGAATGCATTATCTCTGAATGCTAAAAAGTCAAATGTAAGCACCGAAATATCACACAAAAGTCAGTGATGGATGGAAACTGGCATTTCACTGGTTGGAATCACGTTTGAAGGATGACATGATTATACATTTATACATTCTGCCATTCAGTAAAGCTGATTTCCAATCTGCTACAGTGGAAATAATGACATCATGCAGACACCATTCTGACATGAAAGCATAATAAATGAATAGCAAATATGCCATCCATCAAATATCAATCAAGATATATGTGCCGATAGTAAAGCTGAACATAATCTCCTGCTTATTGTAGCAGATCATTTTTTGGACCAAGTCAAAATAATATTCTCCGACTCTAAAATCACACAAAAAACTACTCATAGTAAAGCAAGCTTCTGGTTCTCATTGAATAAAAGTCTAAGTGTTGCAATGAATAATAAAAAATTTGCTCTTCTCATTTAAACTTCTAAATTCTGTTAAGTCTAAACTCCCAAACAAATTTATTCTAAGCTGACTTCTGTTTTGTCACGTGTATTGGATAGCATTGGTCTAACATTTGAGTTAGCTGATAATGCTCAAGTTATTATTACTATACCACTTGACCCAATCAGATGTGAAGTTTTTACGAAAATCAATATTATTTTCTGATTTTTCCTAGAGATTTGCAAATCAACTTTCAATCTTACTCTCATTCAGTAGAAAGCAGCAATAAAACCTAAAGAGAAAATAATACGTTTATTAAACTTAACCTCGGGGCTTTTGTGTTGGCGGACAAAGCAAACAGGCATGATTTTGTCTTTTCCAGAAAGGTTGCTTGCACTAAATATTCCAGTTATTTTTTTCTGATTCAGCTATTTACAGAAATTGCAACATAACACATTTTATGTCCAAACTTGGGTGCCTAACATAAGAGTCTTGGTGCAGCTAAACAATATACTTGATATCATAAAAATGTGGGAAAATAACGGAAATATTAACGAAACTTTTATTACTTTTAGTGCTAAAAATATACATATTTTGCCTTGTAGGGCCAGATATGCAATATTCTCCTAACCTTATGATTGGGCAAGCAGAAACATCATACTTCATAATATGGTATAGAGACTTTGAATTTAGATGCACATTGTATAATGTATGCTGAAGATGGAAATAATTTTAAATGATTTTGTAGGATGTACCAGTGGAGTTCGAATTCTTGAGGATTGTGGAGGAAATAAAATCGAAAAAAGTAAACTTTACAGCAAAACATGGCCCTGTGCTTCGTTCTGGCAACACAGCAGAAGATATAGGCAAGCCAGCCATTGACCCATTCAAACGTAAGGAACCTATTCTGCTTCTGAAGGAGCATATAGTTGTTAATGACATGCGGTTGGTGGAGGTATTAAAGCATTATGATCCAGACGGCAAACTCAGCGTTACACCAGAAGACTTTATCCATGCAGTTGAGGTATGACAGTGACAAATATGATAGAATTAAAGCTTCTCATAGTGTATCTCCTTTGTGTCAGATGTATATAATATAAAAAATCATGTAAATGCAATTTCAGAAAAAAAGTAAAAACAAAAGAATGGCTGCTCAAACAATTGACCACAGCAATTATTATTATACAGTTAACAAAATCTTAACTCAGTTGACCTTAACCTGTATTGATCTCGACATAAAGTACAAATTTGAACTTCAGCCACACAAATCTGAGTTTTTAATCCTCTATGAAATGGAAAGGTTTCTATGCTCTTCAGCAGGTGTGGTTTATGTGTGCTATTTCAGTGCCAGCAGCCTTGACCTTGAACCCACCGAGCCTCTGAATTCTATAGCTGCTGTCTCTGTCCAAGTATTGTATACCTAAGACGTTTTATAAAAATTGGGTCCATGTAATTAAATTTATTATTCAGAACGCAAGAATTAAATTTGTTGTGCAATGCCCTTGACCTCTGATCTATCAGTTGCAGGCTCAGTAGGAAGTTGTCCCTTCTCAAGTGTCATGCAATTATGAAGCTTATAAAACTGGATAATGTGAAAATTGAGGAAAGTAGACTTGTCAAGTATACCCACACTCCAGTAACCTCACACTTTGACCTCTAGGCCTGTGAATTAATAAGGTGATGTCTCTGCCCGTGTCAACTGACTGTTAGGTTTGATGAAAGTTGGTTCCCAGAAAATTGACTTATCAACCCCAAAAATCACAATGTCTGCTCAGTGACAATTGCATTGCACTTCTTCACTCTAGAATATACATGGAGTCGCCTTAATGTGGTCTACCAAATAATTTGATGAATATTAGGCAAGGGAAGTTTGAAAGTTGACTTACTGTGCAAGAAGTAAATATCAATACACTTCCACCTCTAGTAAGGTACATATATAGTTTAAGGAAAACAAAAAGACAACAGCAAGCTAATATTATGTTGCATAAACCACCTCATCTGTGGCTAAACAGAGAGATATTATATCTCCCTGTGACCTTTGGTTTGGAGTACTGGTATATAAAACAGAGAGATATTATATCTCCCTGGGACCTTTGATTTGGGGTACATGTATAAAAAACAGAACTGTAACCTATTTTAATTCATGTATTAATATTTTAATTTTGTTTTATGTTCACTGTTGAAAGCCATTTAAACATTTATATAATTTGTGAGTTGTACTCCATATGAGAATTGTACTTAGTTTTAAATCTATAGCAACAGTACGTTGTTAGCTATGATACAAATTTGTAATCTGTGAAGTTCAAGGATATCAGTAGATTAGTCAGTACTTCTTAAGATTGTGAACTAAGCAACACAAAATTACCTGCATTATCTTGAAATGTACAATGATTGACACAAAGAATCAAGCATAAGGCATCTTTTTCACTTTAAGGCCTTGTCCTTGTCTCTTGTTCACAATACAATGTTATGTTTGTGCATTTTAGCTTTCGTTGTCAGTTTCTGTGAACTAGGTTTACAAAAATGCATTCCAAACCATGGTATAATGAAGTTTCCTGATAATAATGAACAAATTAGAACTACATTGTTGACACCAATATGAAGCATGGATTCATTTAAAAATATTGCACATTTCTGAGTAAATTGTTTGCATATATACTTTTTTTGTGTGTATACAAACTTTTCAATAGGAAACATGGTAAAAGATTAAGCTGATATTCAGGTGAGATTAAAGTTTAACATCAAGATTCATGCATCGATTTATTCTCATGTTTTCCGAATTAAATGTTATCATTACTAGCTCTGATAAAGATAACTAAATATTTACCTTTTCATTTGTCTTATTATTATCATTAATGAGGACTAGGTAGTTTTCTTTTCATGTCTCTCAACTTCTCCAACCAACTTTTTAATTTTTTTTTATCCGTTACGTTTAGAAAGTTAACTGTTTTAATTGGATAATTCATCTTTTCATTTGTATAACCAGAGAGGTTTATTAACATAAGAGTCACATGTTTGATAGCTTGGTAGCTGTGCTAAAAATTATATGATCATTTATAAATCTCGTATTTCTACTTATTCTCTCTCTCTCTCCCCAAAACCCAGGATTTGGGAGTTCCATTTGATAAGAAGAAACTTGAAATGGCCGTCAAGCAGCTTGCTGACAGACAGTCAGGGAGAATTTTCTTTGGGTAAGATGAATGAGATCCATGGAAGCATGGAAGGCCATGTTTCGCCTGCTAATCATGTTATGTCCCCTCTACTGTATTAGATTTTCCGAACACAAGTTTTGAAACAAAATTATTGCTCTATAAAAATGCATCCTGGACATAAAGATCAGATTTTGTTCATTTCCAAGCCTGTTTTGCAGATAAAAAAATAAAATCTTCTGATCTGATGATGAAGGTGGCATTGTTTGTGTTAGATTTTAAAAGTATTTTATCAGAAGAAGAATAACTGTACATCATGGCAAGATTTGAACCTTGCTGACTAGACACAGCATTCCATGTACCCCCTTCCTGCCAAAAATAAACCACCATTGCATTTTCATCATGCACAGCCATATCCTCAAGATATTGCAGACGATGTACATGTAAGTGCAATAACATGTAGGTATGACCAAAAGAAATTTTTAGTGTGGGGGAAAAAGTGAAAGGATACAAGTTTGAATGGTCAAGAAATAACAGAATAGCAGCACCAATATGTAATGCTGTTTCAGCACAATAATTGTGGCATGGTCAGTGGAGGAAGGGAGCTGTCCTTCATTTAATAAGGGTTAACCAATCATTTTTGGGATGTACAGAAAGTTAAGATATTAGAGAAAAAATACCTAATAGATATAAAGAAGTGATAAATATCATGTGAGTGAACAACTATTATATCAGGAAACCATGAAGTTATACTGTAGTTGGAGAGATGGACAGAACTTCAGTATATGTGTAATTAGATACAAGCAGTTGTTGCCAAAATGAATGATTTAGTGTTTTAAATATTAGACATTTTAACTCCGTTCATCCCAAAACCAGAGGAAGAGATCACTGATGAAAGGGGATGGTAGAAAACCTTACAGGTTAGACAAGACCCAATGGGACAGAGTAGGCTTTTGGGACACAAATGACAAAATGTAAAATATATATTCGTATTTAGCATGGCTAAAATCAGGTAGATCTATTCTCTACAAAAGCTTTATTGTCTTTAAAGGTGATGGTGTCAAGAGTAAAATGTCGAATTAGTCATATGATGTTTTTGATTTTTCTTTTAATTTCATTTAAGAGGCCAAATATTTTACTTATGTTATGACCATAAATAAGATTCACGTTCATCAGAAATATTTCTTCTTTTGTTCTGATATAAACATGGTGGTCATTTTAATTAAATTGATTTGAATGAAGTGAGGTACTGAAGTACCCATTTCAGATATAGTGTATGACTGGCTTGAAAGACACCAATATTTTAACATTTTGCCTTTTTATTGCTCAGGGACTTTTTGGACCAACAGAACAGAGCAAATATGATGAATGCGGAGAAGGATGTTGGGGTCACAAATACCAATTCATAACAGGAAGATTTCCGACTTGATCACTCCATCAGAGTTCTTGATAGAAGTGAATCACAGATCTTTTTAATCCATCCAAAACAAAACATGTATACTAAATAAGCACAAAGATTGTTTCATTTAGTGATTGACAATGAGATATGCCTGAATACAGCATATTGACACTCCTTGGTGGATGCATTAACTGCTACTAAACTTGAGCAGATGTGTGAAGAACATCCATACTTTTTGGGGGGAAGGAAAAGACACAATTTGACCTTTCATTTCCTTGTGAATACAGAACATTTTTGCAAAGCTTATAGCCAATGCAGGGATTCATACATTCACATCAGATATTGCACTACTGGGTGACTGCGACCTTTCATACAAGTGTTCGGACTTTATACTGCTCGTTTTAATTTAAAATACAAACAATAACACATGATTCATAAACATTTTAACAAGAGACTCGTGTGTATATATACTTAAAACGGCTCTTTTAAATTATTATGTTGTGAGGTTGTAGTACAAGTCTTGTATGCTTGTGGATAATCATCCAGTCATTTGAGATATGTTGATCTTTTAAATTATTCTGCTGTGTATATGTGATATAATTCTGGTATGTCTGTAGTAATCATTTTATTATTTTTAATGTCTGATGCTCTTTTCTCAAAGAAAACTTTCCATATTGCACACAGAGAATAATGAAGAAAAAAACAACAAAACATCAGTTTATTCCTATATTCCAATGAAGATGCAACAACTCTCTTTCGCTCTCAGCCCTCCTTAATGAAAGCATGACAAAATTACACATACATTGTGTAAACTAAAAATATGGAACATGGAAAACCCGCATACTGACCTGAAAGCAAACTTTAACAGGGCATGATGGATGGACAGGCTTGGATATTTGAAAATGGGAAAAATTTATCTAGCTCAAGGAAGTACAGTGTCGCTGTACCCTAGTCATGTACTGATAAAATGGAGCTATATCAGGACTTAAACCCAGTGACAGAAGACCGAGAGATTCAGACAACTCTGAATGCCATACTCTTCTCATTGTGATGCATACAAATATCTGCTGGGCTGGATATGTTATCATGTTGTCTTAGTTTCTTGAGTTGGCTACCTGTTATCTTGTGGTCTAAGACAGCTGGAAATCTATCTACTTATGATCTCAGTCTGTTTGGAAACCTATTATCATTTCCCATTTTAAACCAACAGAGAAAGTACATACAAGATACAGTAAGATCAACAATTTGTTTGATCAGGACCTAACTGGATGCTTTAGGTACAACATTTCATGAAGCTGTATTTTATTGTATTGATATATTTATGTGTAAGTAGAAAAAAAAAGGAAATGTGACTGAACAATGTACCTTGTAACAATGCTGAGGTTGTTATAGAAACGTGCGAGTAGCAGATGTGCCCTATAACAATGTCTGCATGTTATAAGAAAGTGACAGACAGACATTCCCTGTAACAATGTTTGGGTGTTATAAGTGACTGACAGACATTCCCTGTAACAATGTTTGGGTGTTATAAGTGACTGACAGACATTCCCTGTAACAATGTTTGGGTGTTCTAAGTGACTGACAGACATTCCCTGTAACAATGTTTGGGTGTTATAAGTGACTGACAGACATTCCCTGTAACAATGTTTGGGTGTTATAAGTGACTGACAGACATTCCCTGTAACAATGTTTGGGTGTTCTAAGTGACTGACAGACATTCCCTGTAACAATGTTTGGGTGTTCTAAGTGACTGACAGACATTCCCTGTAACAATGTTTGGGTGTTATAAGTGACTGACAGACATTCCCTGTAACAATGTTTGGGTGTTATAAGTGACTGACAGACATTCCCTGTAACAATGTTTGGGTGTTCTAAGTGACTGACAGACATTCCCTGTAACAATGTTTGGGTGTTATAAGTGACTGACAAACATACCCTGTTACAAGGTTGGGATGTTATAAGAAAGTGTTCAACAGTTGTTGTTGTTGTTGTAGGGTTTAACATCATTTTTCAGCACATGAACGGCTAAACATGGCGGTCAGTATTAATGGTGAGCCAAGAATAAACCCTGAGCCATGAGAAGCTACTGGCAATGTTTTTCACATAGCCACATTGGCCAAATCTGAGACTTTAACTCAGACAGAGGTGAGATGGCAGTGATCCATAATGGAGACAGCTTTACACCACTCTGAAGTCCAAGTGACCAACAGACATTTCTTTTAACAAGGTTGGGGTGATGTAAGAAGGTGACTAACAGATGTATCCTGTAACAATGTTATAAGAAAGTGACTGACAAACATACCGTATAACAATGTTGGGGTGGTATAAGTGACTGACAGACGTACCCTGTAACAATGCTGGAGTATTATAAGAAAGTGACTGACAGACATACCCCATAACAAAGTTGTGGTGGAATAAGAAAGTGACCCACATATACAGTAAAACCTGTCCTAACGGTCACCCATATCCAACAGTGACCTAGTCAAAATTGCCTTCTAATTTTCCCATCCCCCCTACAAATTTCATATATAAATGCCCTATTTAATGGTCACCTGCCTTCTAAGATTAGAAGTTAGGTGTTTTCTAACCAAGTAGTGTTTTCACCCTACCTCAATCAGTCAAATGAGTATATCAACAGTGACCAATCCAGGTATGCAAATAAAACACTTTTGTTTCATGACAAAGGTATTGTTTAGATAAAGGCATATCATGTGAATTGATGTTTTCTTCTGTGACACAACTAATTCCACATACACTGTCAAGAATGAAGATTGTTTTGGTGGAAAATATCCATGGATAGATATACAATTGTCTTTTGTGTCAGTATTGACAGGTATATTTCATTATCTTCAATTTGTATCATACTCCATTACATGTAAAATTATTTAAAATTGATTTTCTTTATTTGTCAATTTTAATTAAATAAATAAGTTGTTATTTTAAGATTTTAAATTTAAAGTACCACTAATGATAACAAGAATAATCTCTGAATAGAGATAAATTGGTATAATTTTGTGATATCCAATATGGATTATATTCTACTAAAGAATAGCCGCAGGAAGCTTATTTTCATTCCATAATCATCAAAGGTCTCTTACCAAAGCCAACTGTCCATTTAGAACAATGTGTTTGAGTAACTGCTTAATCCATTCAAGCGTGAACACCTGTTTTCATGCCTAATTTCACAGCTGGCTAAACCAAAACCAGTCCTGTGTTTCCCAATCATAGGTCAAGTCTGGATGAGAATCAGAGAGGATTTAAGATGCACGACGGATTAAAACATTAATCCTGTGTGGAACGTTTTAAGTTAATTATTTTGCTGTTTTTGTTTTTGCTAAAAAGTTATACTCAATACATGTATTTTGATACCACACAAGTAATGTTACTATTGTTACTAATATTACTTGCAAAATAATAATAATAATAATAATAATAATAATAATAATAATAATGTAGTAACAAGACATTATATATAGTTAATTAAAAGTTTAGAATTTTTCATAATAAAGTTCACCAAATTGTATTTAACAGATGATGATTTAAGTCATTTTCCGTATCCAAATCTCCCGTATTGGCAACATTGTTACTAATATTTCTAATGCTATTTTAATGCCCAGTACATTTTTGTATTGGCAACATTGTTACTAATATTGCTAATGCTATTTTAATGCCTAGTACATTTTTGTATTGGTAACATTGCTACTAATAATGCTAATGTTATTTTAATGCCTAGTACATTTTTGTATTGAAAACACTACTAGTAATAATGCTAATGCTATTTTAATGCCTAGTACATTTTTGTATTGGTAACATTGCTACTAATAATGCTAATGTTATTTTAATGCCTAGTACATTTTTGTATTGAAAACACTACTAGTAATAATGCTAATGCTATTTTAATGCCTAGTACATTTTTGTATTGAAAACACTACTAGTAATAATGCTAATGCTATTTTATGGCCTAGTACATTTTTGTATTGGTAACATAGCTACTAATAATGCTAATGCTATTTTAATGCCTAGTACATTTTTGTATTGGTAACATAGCTACTAATAATGCTAATGCTATTTTAATGCCTAGTACATTTTTGTATTGGTAACATAGCTACTAATAATGCTAATGCTATTTTAATGCCTAGTACATTTTTGTATTGGTAACATAGCTACTAATAATGCTAATGCTATTTTAATGCCTAGTACATTTTTGTATTGGCAAAACTACTACTAATAATGCTAATGCTATTTTATGGCCTAGTACATTTTTGTATTGGTAACATAGCTACTAATAATGCTAATGCTATTTTAATGCCTACTACATTTTTGTATTGGCAAAACTACTACTAATAATGCTATTTTAATACCTAGTACATTTTTGTATTGGTTAACATAGGTACTAATAATGCTAATGCTATTTTAATGCCTAGTACATTTTTGTATTGGTAACATAGGTACTAATAATGCTAATGCTATTTTAATGCCTAGTACATTTTTGTATTGGTAACATAGGTACTAATAATGCTAATGCTATTTTAATGCCTAGTACATGGGTTTGTCATGAACAAAGTTTAAGAGCTGAATCTGCCTTCAGAGGAATAATTGTTTGCACAGGCATTTTGGTATTTTCATATGGCTGGTTGCTATAGAGGTTTGATTGTACTCTGTAACAATACATGGGTATTATAAGAAAGTGTGGTCGAGACATGCACCCTGTAACAATGTTGGGGTGTTATAATAAAGTGTGATTGAGAGATGTATCCAGTAATAACTTTGGGGTGTTATAATAAAGTATGATTGAGTGATGGGCTCTATAGCAGTGTTGGGATTGGAATTAGAAAGTGTGATCGAGAACTGTATTCTGTAACAATGTTGGGATGTTACAAGAGTGTGACAGAGAGATGTACCCTCTAACAATGTTAGGGTGTTAAAAGAAAGTGTGACTGAGAGATGTATCCAGTAATAACTGCATTGTATAAGAAAGTGTGATTGAGAACTGGACGCTGTAACAATGTTGGGATGTTACAAGAGTGTGTGACTGAGAGATGTAACTCTAACAATGTTGAGGTGTTTTAAGAATGTGTGGCTGAGAGATGCAACCTGTAACAATGCTTGAATGTTATTAAAATGCGTGACTGAACCAACATTTTGACGATGTTGTTATGGCATAATATTATTTCTGCTTTGTGATGTGAAATGTTCTTTTTTTGTTTTTTGAACTGTAACACATAATTTATATAAAATTAAAATTGTTTTCAGTGGCACTTTGAATTGAGCTTGTACTAGTAGTTTTGTCTTCAAAACCCATTTTCCTTTTAAAATGTTGTCCTAGGGATAAGAATCAAGAGTCCAAACTAATACAGGAAGATCTTTAATTATTGAAACGTTATACAGTGATGATAACAGATTTCATGTTATCTCACTGCTGATACTTATATGTCTGTTATTTGCCTGTAAAGCTGTCTTCTTGTTGATACCTGCATGACAGTAATTATTGTCTGCCTACTGATACTTGCATGTCTATCATTTCCCTGTACAGTTGTCTCCCTGTTGATACTTGCATGTCAGTAATTTTAGTCTCCTGATACTTGCATGTCAATTATTTCCCTGTACAGTTGTCTCCCTGTTGACACTTGCATGTCTATCATTTCCCTGAACAGCTGTTGTACACTGATGAAAGACATAAAACTTCTCTCGATATATGCCTATGGTTCTAATCCATTAGAAACTTTTAGTAATGTCTATTCATGATATTACTTCAAGCAAGATTTTTTTCATGTCTGTAGAAACTACATGTAGAAAATATGCATGTCTGGAATGAGCTCATAATGTGACCTAGATATAAAGATCTTATATTTTCCCTGTATATTTGTGGTACTTTTTGTAGTCTGCATAGAGCATTTTGAAGACATCACGCACTCCCTGACTCAATACAGTGTGAAGGAGTGAGACAGCATGTTGGTCACATATGTCCAGCAATTGGTAAATAGCAGGGACAAGGGCCTTCTGAAATGATAAAGCTAGGATAATAAATACTAAACTCTACCATTTGTATATAACTGACAATCAACATAAAGTTTTTCACTGTATTTCATTATATTTTGTTCTGTGACCTTCTCATTTTATATTCAAGATATTTTATTTCCAGGCATTAGTCTTGTCGTGTTCTGCAAAATGCACTTGACAGCTGAGTATTTTCCCTCGCATGTACAAAATCATGCAAAATGCCCATAAAACAGACATAAGTAACAGATTGCATCCTTTGTTTCTACATGACAAGATCAAATACTGCTATTATGAAAACATATGCAAAGCAAGGTGATTCACAAAGATATGGTTTGGATCTGCAGAACACCAGTTGATTATTTTACACTAGAATTCAAAGCAACATTAGCATACAATTTTTAGCGCACGTTTTGTGAGAAATAACACCAAGAGAATGAGAGTGCAAGACCAACCCAAAGTCTAAAGATAGACGAAACATAACATGACTAATAGTTTGATTCCAAATGATACCCTTGCCATATTTACTTGCTGATAAGACGAGGCCAACTGCAAACTGCACTGATCCAGATCTACCACCACAAAATGTATGGCATATAAGAATATTTGTTTGCATTTTGAATCCACTTACATTTGAGTAAATAATGTATTTTAACAAACAAGTGTAACAGTTATGTCTTTGTTGTACCCCACTTTTTCTAGAAAATAGGGGACATTAAAATGGCCATTAATATCACATATTCTGTAGAAAAAAAGGGGATATTAAATTTGGGAATAATTTCCACACTCTAACTCACATATTAGTACTGCATTTTAGCCAAATTTAAAAAATAACTATTGTCACATCAAGCCAAAAAGTAAATTAAATATATAAAGAAATCTAGTTGAAACCAAAATTACTCTCCTGGTAATTCTGGTCACAGCTGGAACAGGATACATGATGTCCATATATGACATTAAATTAGTGAATCTATTGGTAAGACAGTAAAATGCTAATGTTTAATATTTGAATTTGTTTGCTAGAATAAAACAAGACTACATGTCGAATCGTCTCTGGTCTTCATTCACTTCAGTTGATAGCAAAGCAATGAATGGCATCTGAATGCTTTTAAAATTTTCAAACAGCAATCCTGTGGTGTGCTTGTGTCAGTGAATGACTTAATTACTCATTAGTGATATTGTTTAAGAATTATGTCTATGAGTTATGAAGGTCATTATCTTGCTGCTAATATAGAATACACTTCACGTGACATAAAATATTTGTTGCCTTTACCCGTATCATAAATTAAGAAATAATTATTGCAGGAGTTTAATGAGAGAAAGGGTTTATCAGCATGAATAGGGTAAAAAAACCATTTTAATAAATGATGACAATATCAATCAAGAACAACAACATGGTAATATGAAGGAACATTTTACATTAGACAAAAATTTTTCTGTCTCTTCGATGTCTCAATACTTAACAAATTAAAAAATAATGTTTTTGGTTTGAGATTTTATAAAATGTATACCTAACATACACTACACTGGCTATTTATCAGCACCTAACGGCTGGTCATGAGTATTGCACAACTGTGTGGAACCCACATAATAAAGACCTAATAAATAAGATAGAGATGGTTCTGAGGACAGCTGCTAGATTCACCACGTCCAACAGTTAGCATAGCACTAGCAGCATCAGTGCAATGGTCAATCATTTCCAGTGTGAATCACTTGAACTGAGGTGAACCAAGGCCAAGTTGATCATGTTATACAAGAAAGTGAACAACCTAGTGGACATACCTGTGGACAAATAACTGACCCTAGCATATTGCCAAACTATGGTAAACCACATGAAGTTCCAACTGAAGTCAGCATCCAAAAATTGCTTAAAGTTCATCTTCATCCCATGTACAATAAGAACTTGGAAAAAACTAACATCAATAATTGCAGAAGCTACTGACTTGGTATCTCATAAGCAGGAGCTTTCCCAAATCATATTCTAATAAACTAGTCAACAATAAGACCTAGTACTTCTCTGGGCTATGCCAGCTAAGGTTCATCTCATCACCGCTACAGCAGCCAGATTGGTCTGGGTATGAAGGGACAAAAACATAGAATGATGCTCTTTTACTAACTTATGCCTTTCCTATCATTACTTTTTGCTACCTTACTTCCTTATTCTTGACCATGCACCACCCATTGCTTGATAGTCAAGTGTGACTGCATCACCATCTTTATAGATATAGATATGTCTTGCTTTTCAATAATGTGGGGTCAATAATTATCAGTTTTGAATATTTGCATCTGTTGGAAAGCCTGTTGCTCTTACCTTAACAGCAGGGAGTAGTGTCACTTGCTGCACCTCTGTTACATAGTCTGCAATCACATAGACTGACACCTTCCCAAAGTCCACCTTGTGGCTGGCAATCAGAGTGAACAACCTGAAGAACAGTAAGACATGAATTTGAATCTGTGTGACAAAAATTGCACATTGCAATGATTTCTAACTGCTGGTAGTTTCTAGATTACTGTATAGTAGCCCCCACAAAGAAATGATTAAATATTTGTATCTACTAGCAATTACCATAATTTGATTTAGATACATGTGCTTATGTTATTTAGGAACAATGTACTAGCAGGAATTACTCAAATGTGAGCAAGATACAACATATACTAGCATGTAGCATAATGTATTCTAGATACATGTACTAGCAAGTAGCATAATATATTCTAGATACATGTACTAGCAAGTAGCATAATGTATTCAAGATACATCATGTACTAGCAAGTAGCATACTATATTCTAGATACATCATGTACTAGCAAGTAGCATAATGTATTCAAGATACATCATGTACTAGCAAGTAGCATAATGTATTCTAGATACAACATATACTAGTCTAGAAAGTAGCATAATGTAATCGATACAACCTGTATACTAGCAAGTAACATAACGTAATCAGGATACATGTACTAGGAAGTAGCATAATGTACTCTAAGTACTAGCAGCAATTAGCATGATATAATCTATAATGTGATCTATATACTACTAGAAATTATCATAATGTGATCTAGGTACTACCAGAAATTAGCATAATGTGATCTAGGTACTACCAGAAATTAGCATAATGTGATCTAGGTACTACCAGAAATTAGCATAATGTGATCTAGGTACTACCAGAAATTAGCATAATGTGATCTAGGTACTATCAGCAATTAACATAATGTGATCTATATGCTACCAGCAATTAGCATAATGTGATCTAGGTACTACCAAAAATAAGCATAATGTGATCTATATACTATCAGCAATTAACATAATGTGATCTATATGCTACCAGCAATTAGCATAATGTGATCTATATACTACCATCAATTAGCATAATGTGATCTAGGTAGAAATAAGCATGATGTGATCTATATAGTATTAGCAATTAGCAGAATGTGATCTAGCAATTAGCATAATGTTTATATATATATATATATATATATATATATATATATATATATATATATATATATATATATATATATATATACACTACCAGAAATAAGCATAATATGATATATATATACTACCAGCAATTAGCATGATGTGATCTATATACTACCAGCAATTAGCATGATGTAATCTATATACTACCAGCAATTAGCAGAATGTGATCTAGCTACTACCAGCAATTAGCATGTGATATATATATATATATATATATATATATATATACTACCAGAAATAAGTATAATGTGATATATATACTACCAGAAATTAGCATGATGTGATCTATATACTACCAGCAATTAGCATGATGTGATCTATATACTACCAGCAATTAGCATGATGTGATCTATATACTACCAGCAATTAGCATAATGTGATCTAAGTACTACCAGCAATTAGCATAATGTGATCTAAGTACTACCAGCAATTAGCATAATATAATCTAGCTACTACCAGCAATTAGCATAATGTGATCTATATACTACCTGCAATTAGCATAATGTGATCAATGTACAACCAGCATTTAGCATGATGTGATCTATATACTACCAGCAATTATTATGAAATATATATATATATATATATATATATATATATATATATATATATATATATATATATATATTCCATAGTTCATGCTTGAACTCAAATTTTTTAGTTTTTGTTTGTGGAAAAAAGTTCTTTCTGTCCAGAATATTTTGCATTGTTGAAAATTATTACAAAATTATGAAAATATGGTGTCAGGAAAATTGAAGTGTCTGGATTTTTAGTACAGTTATATTAATGCAGTCAATTGTGTACCAATGGCAAAATGGTGGAAGCATCATTGTCAGTAGTAATAAATCATAACCTTTTACCTAATAGCAACTAATCTGAGTCAAGAATGTTGATTAAGAATTGGAAACTTCTAACAATATAAAATATGGCATCTTTATGTATTTGGTGGATGAGCACAAATGGTTAGGTTCGAATATCCTTAATAATAGAAACATTTAGCTCCAAAAATAGAAATGTTATGGACATGTTATAGAACTTATTGGACTATTTGGGATTTAATTCGAATTACTAAGTTCTTTAAAAAAATTTTTTATAGGGAAATAAATTATTTCTTGAATTATACAAAACGTTTTGATTCACTCTTTTCTATTACTTTGTTTAAGATGCATAATAATATGATCATTGTAACAAGTGTCTAAATTGCTTTACTTGCCATGTCTGGCAAATGACAAGAATTAATATACAATAGTTATCATATTTTTTGTATGTTTTTGGACACCTATTGTTGTTGTTTTTATCAAACATTTTCTTGCATGTAATATTTGTTGACTGTTTTAAAATGATTATATTTATGTACATATGTTTTAGAACAAAAATGCAGCTCTGCTGTCATAGAACAAGATAGATAAAATACCATTTTCATACAGCTGGGGAACAGCTTTCTTTTACTGGAAATATCCTTGATTGATCTAAACTGATGAAAATTTGAGGAATTCTAGTATTCATTAACTTGCTGACAATATCATAATAATTAATATCTGTTAAAAACTAAATTGGTCACCTGAATATTTTCATTTTTGATATATTAGGAATTTGTATTTATTCAGATATAATTCAGTTTAAGTCTCATAAACATTTCAGTATTCACAAAATGGAATTGGTAAATGACTGGGTGCCAGTATTAGTCTTATCCCCAATGATGGTGTTAAGTGAAATCCATTAAGTTTACAACTTTATTTCACCAGTTTCATGCCAACTTTATAAAAATTGCCAATACATATGGGAACATTTTCAGATCTATGACTATCATCATGCTTACTCCAGTCAAGCTGATATTGCCCTGCATGACTACAAAGTCAAAGTAAACTGGGCTCTTAGGGATCAGGTGGCTCTTCAGCTATTGATTGGAGGCTGAAAAACAACAACATGCAACATATGCAATTCTTTTGCTCACCCAACTGACTTTTGCCCACACATAAAATGGATATTGACAAGTACGGCGGCCTTGACAGATGATGGTAGGAAAAGAACTTTGTAACAATTTAACTCGACACGTGGTTGCCATCGAACTACTTGCCAGTTCTTATATACCTGCAATCAGCGCAGGGCCAAAACGTATGGGGCTGCTGCCTGCCCAAGCAATTCGGTACACAGTTTATCCAGCATTGGTACATGCAATGTCAATACTCCTTGCAAAAAAAGTGCCAGATAAGATGTAACAAATCTTCCACCCCAAACTGACATTGAAAGATTGCTGCTTGTTTTCCCTAATCACCCAGATCAGAACATCAGAAATCCTGGGTAAAGAGGTAGACTTTTTGTGGAACCAGGCATTAAGACCTGCTATACAAATTGCCTACATGACTGCATTCAACGCTTTTAGGATCTTTATGCTGATGCATGACTATTTCTCAAACATGCAACTTTTGCCAGATATTATGGAGAATACCTTAATCTACTTTGTGACACATTGCAAAATAGCCCTCAAATTGAAGCATTCTACAAAAAACATGTACCTCTGTGGCATTAGGTTCAAGTATATGCAGGCTGGTATGCATTCACCATTTAGCAGACAAAAATAATCTGCTGCATATTCCTGCCATTCTCCTGGCCATAAAAAACCCCAAGGTTCTGCAAAACTGCCAGCCTATTTGATACAATATCCTGACAAGCATTTTTACAATTCTGCAAAGAGGAGTATTTGACACACACAGAGATTTGTTGTTGTTGAGTGTACAGTTTTCTTTGGAATTCTGAGATTTCACTGTTTGGGATTCCTTCAGTCCAACTGTTCATCTCTGTGTGGGTGACGTGCACTTCCACCTCAGGTTAAAATCGTCAAAAACTGACCCTTTCTATTGGGGTGATACCATTCAGCTACATGCCATAGGTTGCAATATATGTCTATACTTGACTCTGAAGATTTTTGTGCAATACAAGAGTTGTTAATCACCTCAGCCACATGTCCCCTTTTCATTACGGCTACAGGTCAAGCGTTATCAAGAGATGTGTTTCTTAATCATATGCGACTTATCTACTGTACGATGGGAATGGACACTTTTCAGTAAAGTGACCATTCACTCTGTATAGGTTCAGCTACTTCAGTGGCTGAGGCCATGATGGAAGACCAAATAATCAAAGTTCCGAGATGGTGGTCATCAGATTGTTACACAAGATACATCTGCATACCTCTTAGTACTATCCGGTCAGCACAGAGGACCATATCAATGGATGTGGACAGTAATACACAGTGATAATTCAAACTGTTCTTTCATCCTGTGTGTGTCTCTGGATCCAGTTCGTCGCTACTGTGCTATATGATGGAATTGTTGTGGTTCCAATTTCTTTATTTATTATGAGGAGTTCTGCATGCGTATGATAGCAGTGTTCTTTGTGTGGCACTTGTGCCTATCGATTATGTGTGGAGTTCTGCATGCGTGTGATACCAGTTTTGATTTTTGCAGCACTTGCACCTATTCGTTATGTGTGGAGTTTTGCAAGTGTGTGGTACCAGTTGCTTCTGAGGCTGTGGCCAGGCTGGAAGACCATATAATAAAAGTTCTGGGTCGGTGGTCTTCAGATTGTTACACGAGATACATTCACACACCTCTTAGTACTATCCGGGCCATGGTCATGGATGTGGATAGTAATAGACAGAGATCTTTATCATCCTGCATTCAACATATATGGATAGATCTCTCATTCACACTCTTCTTCCTTATTGTGTATTTCTGGATCCAGTTCGTCGCTACTGTGACATATGATGGAAGTGCTGTGGTTCCAGTTTCTATACTCGTTCATTGTGTTTCTATGTTCATATGTGTGGAGTTCTGCATGCATGTGATACCTGTGTTATTTGTGTGGCACCTGTGCCTATCCATTTTTGTGTGGAGTTCTGCATGCATGTAATTGCAGTGTTTTTCATGTGTGACAATTTGGCTTATTCCTATTTTCATAGCCATACCTGCATTCAGTTCGTTTATTTCTGGAGGTGTTATTACATTCTCATGGTATTCTTTTACCCATTTCAAGAATGTGATCGTCATGCTTCTCATCCAGTTGGATGTGATAATTCATTCGTTTCCATTCTCAAATTCCCCCTTGTTTTTACAAAATCTAAGACACACATGAAACCACTGTGAGATGTTATCACAAGACTTGACATTTCTTCATAAATCAAAGACTTATTGCATTGATGTGGCTTTGTCTTGATAAGTCAGAGGCTGCTCTTACAGTGCTATTACCAGTCTTCTTATAGTAATTACATGATGTGGCTTTGTCTTGATAAGTCAGAGGCTGCTCTTACAGTGCTAATACCAGTCTTCTTATAGTAATTACATGATGTGGCTTTGTCTTGATAAGTCAGAGGATGCTCTTACAGTGCTAATACCAGTCTTCTTATAGTAATTACATGATGTGGCTTTGTCATGATAAGTCAGAGGATGCTCTTACAGTGCTAATACCAGTCTTCTTATAGTAATTACATGATGTTTCATGCCAGTGTTGATTTATTCCTACATGTATACTTTTTACATTATTGTTGATATTGTACAAAGTTTTTTTCTTCTTCTCTTTTCTTCATTGAACACTGAAGGCTACCCCAATTATTACAATCTTGGGAGGCAACATCTGTTGCACTTATTTCTTTGGGTATTCACTTCATTCCATTCCGTTTATTTAACCAAGAATCAAATGTCTGCGCTATATGGTGTATTCAAACTAAACCATTGAGTAAAGTCCACACAGTTACCGCTGTCATCCCAACCTTCCTTGGACAGCACAGTCTTCGCTGGTCTCCTTCAGTTTCTGCTGAACAAACTGTACTCAAGGGTTATCCATAACTTTCCGTCAGGGATTTTGGCAGACCAGCTGTCACCTATTTACAACCATGTTGTGCCATTCAGTAGCCGTTGAATCACTCAATAACAGTATGAATCAAAACAGCTGCATATATAACAGCAGACAGTCCCCCTAGGCAAACAGTATTATTATAAAGAAAAACTTAACTGGATCTGTTGTTTTGTTGTGTATAAAAAAAGGTTGGACCATTCTTCTGTCACTTTTACCAAAATGTTACAATATAAATCTACATGTAACTTGTCAGTCTCATGTTTTCAGTCACTGAATGTAATATTTTAAGATGTGTTTGGACAGAGACACAAGTAATTATGTTTTGCTGTCTAAAGACAGATGTTATATAATAAGCTTGATGGACAGATGTTACAGCATGTTTAACTAAGCCTATTGCCAGATATATATCAACTTGTATAAAATAAACCATACACTTTTTTATTTGGATGCTAAGTTGTTGGTGTAAATATACAGAAATGCCTACATGTTAACAGTCCCATTTTTTTTTAAAACTCTTATTTTATTTCTTTTTATACTCAGATATTTTGTTACAAAGAGAAATGAAACAGAAAATAAATTAACATAGCTGTGACATTAAATAAATGTGCTAAAAATCGAATCCAGAAGGCACAGTTTTTCCAGCACAGCTTATGTCATGTGACCATACTCAGGTCAATAAGACAATCAGCAAGGGTGCCATTATTGACTGTGGTATAGTTTCTGAAGTAAAACCAATAAGGCAATCAGCAAAGGAGCCATCATTGACTGTGGTATAGTCACTGAAGTAAAAGCCTCCTTCACAATGATGAGTACATTTGTTTGCTCCGATCACTTTTAATACTGGTGTCATCTGCTTGAATCAAGTTCATTACGGGGTCAAAATCAGCAGAACCAATGACTAACCAGCAAAGCAAAATTATAGAAACCAAGCATATCGTGGATTCTGCAACTGAAAAGGTAGAAGCTGTTATACATCACACAGGTAGTGTACATGCAAGCTTTCACTTTGTCAAATGAAAGAAATAGGCAACACCATTTACTTTAAATTAAATAAATCCTTTTTTTAAAAACCATTTCTCATCCAAATAACTTAAGAAAAATTCAAAAGCCATGTATTATGCAATATTATTTTTGAAACCGCATTCACAGATTCATCAAATTAGGAGTACACATTACCGTATTATGTTCAACAGGTTATTTTACTATACTAAACAGAAAGGGTTTTTACATACAGATAGCATGACAGCATAAACCTTTAAATTTCAGGTACACTGCTGAACATTTAAAATTCCAGATGAGCCAAAGTAAAAAAGCTTATATCTGAAACAACTAAGTATCCCAATAAATACAAACTTAACACCAGTGGGTTATCTACCAAATTTTGTTAAATTCGAAATTTTGTTTTTTAAATATGTTTTAAGGTTTTCCTATTGTGCTGCTTTAAATGGTGGGCCAGCATAGTTTTTACATGCCATGATTCTAACAAATTTGCTCAAATTCTGTTGAACAGTTCTTGAGATGAAATCGTTGACACGTTTTTTTAAAAAATTTTTAATAATAGCGGCACAGAATGACACAAATTAAGAAAGAAAAAATAGTGAACTATATCCGATAGAAACCAGAAGATATTAAAAATGACACATGTGAACAGTCAATGCAGGATCCATTTTTGCAATATTGTGTCTGGTGTCCTTGACAAAATCTGTTGTTTAATTTCATATATTATTATTTAACATATGGTGTAAATATAATTATCAGATTACACTACCTTTCTACAGAATGAGCACAGCTAACCAGATCTTCTGTACAGGAAATCTTGTTGATCTTCTCTTGGTTGGCTTCATGAACTAGTGACAGCAGTAGGCGTACAGCTGTTAAGGAATACAGTGCATGTTCTACGATCGATGCAGACCCCATTTAAAGCGGTCCAAATGTTGTTCACAGGTTCATATACAGAGATCTACATATGTAAGCTACAATAGTGACCTAAACTGTCAAGATCCTTTATTGTGAGTAGTGAGTTGGTGATTTTCATTTGCACGACACTGATTTGCATTAAGTTAAAACTGTCAAGCTCAAGTATTGTGGTAGTTATTTTTTCAAGTCAAGGTTGCATTTAAATCTGCACTGATGGTATCCCTATTGAAACCAATGAATACTCTGAACACAAGGCTCTGATGGGTCTAATATCAGAGGCAATGAAATCCAATGTCCATATTATCCAAGTCGGAAATTTGTTATAGATGAGCAACTTTTGCAAGGTTACCTGTTCGTGGACAAGCAGATTTTGGCAGGTAACCTGAAAAGGTAGTAGTTCCCATTTTGTCTCAGTAATGTTTACACCAGTGCCATTCATATTTGCCAGCAAGTAACACAAGTGCAAATTGTACATTTACACGAAGTATGTGTAAATTTATCAATTAGGACAGCTGCAACTTCTATGAATACAAGCAATGGAATTAGTACCAGTTTTGCCAATAACATTTGATGGTTACCGGTACATCAGAATCAATTTCAGTGGCTGGAGGACAGGGCTTCCCTGGAGAATGCGCAACTATGATGAATTTTCCTCGGAATGCATCTGGATAGATAATTTTCCTGGGAATGCACCTGGATAGATAATTTTCTTATAAAGCTGGAGTAAAATGGTGAAAAGTTAAATTAAGCATCAATAAAATGGGCTACAACTAAACTTGAATATGACAGGGAATAAGATAAAAAAGAAATGGGAGTTTAAAGATTCTTGACTGCAGAGTTTCCTTGGTTCAAGACCAGTGAAGATTAAACATCAATTGCATCTTGTATAATATATGTAAGAGATACATCTCTACTGCAGACAAATCTGAGGATTGTTAAAAAGGTTATCACAAGGAAAGACACACTGTTAACACACCAAGAAAGTACAATGCAAAATACATGCCATTTTAAATTTGATTATAAAAAGACCAAATCTGAGAAAAAAAGATGTAGGTGATTTAGAAAGAGTGATCAAAATACAATGTGAGCCAAACCCAACAAGAAGCTGTTTAACACAGCATATGTCATAGTAAAGCACTTTTCATACAATTCTTTATGAGGGTTAAATAAAAATTGGTGTTGAACTTGGAACTGAACAACTGAACTGCATACATAGATTTCATCAACAGTGGATTTAATGTCCTAAGGAAAAATCTAGAACTACATTCACATCCATCCTTTCAGATGCTAGTACAGATTCAGCTTTTATGGTTACAAACCAGGATTGCATCTTGCTTGATTTGTAGACCCTGACCATAAAAGTCCCACCCTGACCATAAAAGTCCCAAAATAAGACAAGCTAAAATATCCATGCTTTACATGTCAGATCCATGCATGCAATTAAATGGTGCTGTTTAATGAAAGTAAAACAGTTCTGTATTTCACTATTCTTTTTAACTATGAAAATATGGACAAGTGGGTCTTTTATACACACAAGTAAACTTTTTAATTTCAATGTCTGTGGACAACCTGATTTTGTCCAAATTTCTGCCAAATACTGACCACCTGGGTCAAACAAATGAGCCATTAAAAAGGCCTAGATGAACTAAAAGCCAACTCCAGGGTGTTCCATGTACAAACCTGGTGAAAAAGAATTATGTAGGTTTTGAGGAGAAAAAAAGTGAACAGTCTTTATTTCTTACCAATGGTGCTGATACTTGAAAGTGGATTAAAATCATCAACACAATGTGACTAGTCTTGATATTAAGATGACCTCTGGAAAATTCTGTCAGAATTAATGTTGTCATTTTAAGGCATCATTTCAGGTTAGTGACTTTGACCTTTGCACCAAAAATTTGTAGCTTGTTCCAAAAGCTTTACAAAAGGCTAAGAAGTAGATCTGACGTTATTGTACAAAAACAGTTTTTGCTTCTTTCAGTCACTGTGACCTTGGCCTTGCATCTTCTGACCCCCCAAATCAATAAGCTTTATTCTTATACCAAGTGCAAACCATATACAAACATTTAGTCCTAGTATGTGATGAAGAACTAATTTTATTGACGTGTAGAAAACATTATTTACTTACTTACAGTTAACAGTAACCTTGACCACTCACACATAAATCATTTGGCCTCTTTCTTTCATCAAGAACATTTCTGTCAAGTTTTGTGAAGGAAGGTGCTGTATAACTGAAGGTACTTTGTCAAAAGGTCAATGAGTTGACAGACAGTCAGTCATAGTCTCAAACACTTTGTGAAACAAGTTATGTTACATTCCCTAAAGACAGCTGTTTTTGATTGAAATGGCTGGATTTTTTTTTAGTACAAGTGACCTTTCTGGAATTGAGTGTGAAATCAATAGAAATATACCTATACCCAAAAGGAAGCAGAGAACTGGACTTGCATGGAAGCCTAAACTACAATTAATGCTCCAGTGGCTGCAAGGGTTGCTCTGTTGATTCCAAACAAATAGGAGACATTTAGTCTCCATGTAAGTTGAATCTATTAAAACAATAGATTAACAAAACAGCTGTAGTTTTAAAGTGGAAACGAAAATCTTAATTTCAACTCCAGCAACCTTGACATTTGACCTTTCCAGCTTGAAATCAGTAAGAGTCTGTCTTTGCTTAAATGTAATCTAACCAATGAAGTTTGATGAAAACTGAATTTAATAAAAAATGACTTAAATGTAATCGAACCAATATAGTTTGATGAAAACTGAATTTAATAAAAACATGACTTAATTCTAATCTAATCTATGAAGTTTGATGAAAACTGAATTTATTAAAAACATGATTTACCATATAAAGGCAAAATTCAAATTTTGGCTCAAGTTAAGCTATGAATTATTGAACTTTAAACAAATGGGTCTTTCTTTTCTGACCAATTATTGTTCAGCTAACAAGATCTGTGCAAAGACCAACAATAGCAAACTTCAATCATGTAGAAATCATCTTGATCACTGATGGATGGACAGCTGTATCAATTTCTTTTCCTGCATTTTTAGATATAAGAACTGAACACTTTGATGCTTCCTGCTAAATATCCTGGAGATTTTCATATTAAGGTCATTTAAAGATTTCATTCTATTTCAGTGATGCTGACCACATCTGACTGAGGAATCAGTGACCTTTTAGCATATTATATGGGCCATGATGCCTAGATATTCTCTGAGAAATAATTTAAAAAATGGGAGAGGCATCTTGTAAAACTGAATTGCTTCAGTGTGTAATCATGGCAAAGATGTCTCTCAATGTTATTGTCCTTAATTCAGCACTGGCAGCTATTTGATTACAGTTATATGCATTTTTTAAAATGCAGATGGGTCAAAATATGATTCTATTAGTGTCAGTCTTCTGTTCTACTAATAATGCATATTATTACATTTGCATTGTCTATCTGCCTTCCTATCTGTCTCTCAGGAACATTTATGAATTAATGGACTGGTAACAAATTTTCAGCTACAGTAATTGCTGTAACATTCACATTCTCATTGCTACATTTGATTTCTATGCTCAAGGATATGTTTCGATGCACTGATGAAGGGTGGAATAGCCTGTAGCACAGTCTTGGTGTGGTGAACCAGTAGCTCATTCAGAACATCATATACTGCATTGAATGCTGCTACATATGTTCTTCCAAATAGAGGTATATACTGACAGCTCTGTAGACACATGATTGCTGACCAAGGTGACATCAAAACCTAAAAACAAGGAAAGATGTGTAATGTTGGCAAAAATACTTTATGTATATACTAAATTCTTAGGAGGTTGTAAAATAAATAAATTACAGATTTATTGAATATATAAAAAAACGGCAGTAAAGTGTTATTTGAACAGCACAGCTTTAAACAGTAGGTTGTTAATATTAAAATAATTGACATTCAGGGGCAAACAAATCTTCATCTGTGGAATGTTATATATGTAAAATCCAAGACATTCAAGGTCTCATCAAAATAAAGCTACAGATCAAAATTAGATGAAATCCAACAATTCTGGGCAATGAAACGTTGCAGAAATCCAAGTCAAGAAGCCAAGTTAGGGCCAAAATTGTTCTAAATGTGGAATGCTGTTAATATTATTAATTTCAAGGTTACTTTAAAACTGCATGCTAAATTTGGCTGAAATCCACCAATCACTGGTAAAATAAGCTTGTGAAAACCAAAATTGAATAGGACTGACAACTAAAGGTCCATAACTCTAGTAAATGTCATGGACGTCTAGAAATCAAACCAACTGAAGGTCTTATCAACATAAAGATACATGCTAAATTTCGTAACTTTGACAACTGATAAGTATTTAAAAATATAAGACAAAAGAAGCAAGTCTTACGCTGGAAAGCAAGTCCTACACAGCAAAGCAAGTCCTATACTGGAAAACAAGTCTTACAATGGAAAGCAAGTCCTATACTGGAAAACAAGTCTCACACTGGAAAGCAAGTCCTACACTGGAAAACAAGTCTCACACTGGAAAGCAAGTCCTACACTGGATAGCAAGTCTTATGCTAGAAAGCAAGTCATACACTGGAAAACATGTCTCACACTGGAAAGCAAGTCCTACACTGGAAAGCAAGACCTACACTGGAAAACAAGTCTCACACTGGAAAGCAAGTCCTACACAGGAAAGCAAGTCGTAGGGTGGGAAGTAGGTTTTATGCTGGAAAGTAAGTTCTACACTGGAAATCAAGTCCTATTTTGGAAAGCAAGTATTACACGGGAAAGCAAATCCTCCACTGGTAAGCAATAACATAAGGGGAAAAACCATGTATGTTACAAATATTGTTGCACTTTATCTTTAAAAAGAAATGAAGCTAAACTTCTTTAGAAATGTATTTAAAACACAAGTAGAACAATCAATATTGATTGAGAAGGAAATGAAATTTACACTGAAAGCAAGTGTCTCTCAATGGGAATGTGCAAAAAGAATTTCCTAGAATTCAAGACCATTATTTTCCTTTTAAATAGAAATAGTTGAAATCATCTCATATATTCTTCAGCAATAACAAGATTTTCAAATTTGCTGAGGTGGTAGACATAATGGATCTCCATTTAGCACCATTTTCATTTAGGACATCATTAGAAGTCTTTTGGTCAAATCCCCGTCTCAGTATGACCACCCACTGAGCAGAAGCACCAAAAGTAAGATTCTTAAAGACTTATGTCATAGCAACCATATTGGATGTATGACTGGTGCCAATTTCATTTTGGACTAGCTAGGTATCAAAAGAAGCATACTGGTGAAAACCCTATGTTGAATTAACCATCCATTTGACAGGAGTACTGATAAACCCAATGTTGAATTAACCATCCATTTGACAGGAGTAATGATAAACCTTATGTTGAATTAACCATCCATTTGACAGGAGTACTGATAAACCCTATGTTGAATTTACCATCCATTTGACAAGAGTACTGATAAACTCAAGGTTGAATTTACCATCGATTTGACAGGAGTACTGATAAACCCAATGTTGAATTAACCATCCATTTGACAAGAGTACTGATAAACCCAATGTTGAATTAACCATCCATTTGACAGGAGTAATGATAAACCTTATGTTGAATTAACCATCCATTTGACAAGAGTACTGATAAACCCAAGGTTGAATTTACCATCCATTTGACAGGAGTACTGATAAACCCAATGTTGAATTAACCATCCATTTGACAAGAGTACTGATAAATACTATGCTGAATTAACCATCCATTTGACAAGAGTACTGATAAACACTATGCTGAATTAACCATCCATTTGACAAGAGTACTGATAAACACTATGCTGAATTAACCATCCATTTGACAGGAGTACTGATAAACCCAATGTTGAATTTACCATCCATTTGACAGGAGTACTGATAAACACTATGCTGAATTAACCATCCATTTGACAGGAGTAATGATAAATACTATGTTGAATTAACCATCCATTTGACAAGAGTACTGATAAACACTATGCTGAATTAACCATCCATTTGAAAGGAGTACTGATAAACCTTATGTTGAATTAACCATCCATTTGACAGGAGTAATGATAAATACTATGTTGAATTAACCATCCATTTGACAAGAGTACTGATAAACACTATGCTGAATTAACCATCCATTTGACAGGAGTAATGATAAACACTATGTTGAATTAACCATCCATTTGATAAGAGTACTGATAAACACTATGCTGAATTAACCATCCATTTGAAAGGAGTACTGATAAACCCTATGTTGAATTAACCATCCATTTGATAGGAGTACTGATATAAAGATTTTCAATGTGGCCATTTTAATTTATGATCAACAAGACATTATAAAAAGCCTTCATGCTTTCATGGCTTTTCATTTTGAAGGAGTAACAATAACAAGATTCTCCACATGGCTGCCATGGTGGCAATATTGGATATCAAATGCACAACCTTTTCATTTAGGACCAACCAAACATCATTAAAATCTTTTAGCAAAAACTCCATGCAATTACAGTAGCCCTTACCTTGAAAGACAATTTCTTCTGACAAAAAAAAGGACCAATCTCTCAAGATAGGTCATAACACTATATAATCAAGTAGGTATATGGTCTCTGAAGACATATTTTACTGTTTGACTATCCATTCAGAAGTACAGTTTAAGATGTCCATATTAGAAATTATATCATTTAGCTTTTGGTTTGGTTTGGCTTCATGGAGCTTAAAGACATTTTCAGCACATATTAGGTTACATGGTTGCCAGTATATCTGGTAGAAAAAAAACCCTGAGAAGTACCATCAATGCACAAGAAGCTACTGGGAAACTTTCTCACATACCCACATTGGTTGAGCCAAGACTTGAACCTGCATGGATAAAGTGAGATGTGTGACTGATTTACACAGGGAAGAACCCTAGACCACTTAGCCCCCAGACGCCCTTTCATTTAACTTGGACTAAGTGTGATATGTAACTGATTTATAAAAGGAAGAACATTTAGTCACCCAGGCCCTCTTTCATTCAGCATCATCACGAGAAATAATTTGGTGAATATGACATGTAAATATATTTTTTTGAGTGAAATAACAATAATACAATTTTTAAGAATGGCTGCCATCAGCTATATTGGATATCAGATTGGCACCATTTTTATTTAGGACAACGAGACATTATATAAAGTTTTTCAGTAAGAAAAACCTTTTTGATATGACATTCCATTCAGTAGTAGCAATACAGACCTGCCAAACCTAACAAAAACTTCTCAGTAAGGAAGCCGATTTTTTCTCTCTGTAAGATGGACCATTAAAATGTAATAAAACAAAGCAACATGTAATGATATTGTCAAACTGAAAAACACATTTAAATGTCCAAAAGGATGATGCAAATTTGGGTAAATTTGTTTCACTCAAAAGTTTGTAATATTTACTTAAATCTTAGTTATTTACAGTACAGTTTCACAAATTGGAATTTCAAGAATCCCCAAAAGAATCTGAATATTCCCCTTTATTCTTAAGTACTATTAAATGTTTTTCGGTGGTACATTGTCCCTTAAGTCCTGACATGTAACTTATTGGATGACATTTAAAGAAACAAAATAAGCAAAGTTTGATCATGCAGTTGCTTTGCATCGCTAAATACATGAAGTATAACTCATCTGGGGTATTCTTGTGTACCGGTAGTTGTTTTGGTTCCCTGACGAATTCCACTGAATCTGTTATGAAACTCAGATAAGAATCAATACAGACAAGCAGTATCAGAATTTTACATCAAACAATCATATTTCCATAATTTGTGATTTTAGTCCATATTTTAAGGGTAATTTCCATAATAAGCAAAATCGTTAAAGGTTGACAGGCCCAGCAATAACAAAATACTTGTGAAGGCAGCAGTGACCACCATATTGGATACACAAGTGACAATATTGTCAATTTGGACCAGCTATTCATCACACGCCAATAGGACTTTATGTTTAAATAGTAGTTACAAGATTTTCAAGATGGTTGCTGTGATTGCCATATTCGACATCAGATTGGCACCATTTTCATTCAAACGAGCTAGATATTGTAAGAATTCATTCGAAACCCCATGTCACCATGAATTTCATTCAAATGGAGTAGTGATGACATGATTTTCAAGAGGGCTGACATACTGGATGTTGGATTAGTATAATTTTCATTTAGGATCAACTAGGCATCATAAGAAGTAAATTTGCTAAAGTTCTTATGCCAACAACTGATTCAGCAGAAGTGATAACAGCCAAAACGGATGTTGGAGCAGCACTGTTCATGGTACTGCCCCAATTAGTTTAGGACCAACAAGACCCTTGGTTTAAATGTGTGCGTAACATTTCATGGTACTACCCCAATTAGTTCAGGACCAACTAAACCTTGGGATGAATGTCTGCAACATTTCATGGTACTGCCCCAATTAGTATAGAACCAAAAAGACCCTTGGTTTAAACAAATGTGTGCGTAACATTTCATGGTACTGCCCCAATTAGTTTAGGACCAACTAGACCCTTGGTTTGTTGTAGGGTTTCATGCCATTTTTTCAGCACACGATTGGCTATACATGGCAGCCAGTATTATTGGTGGAGGAAGAACCCCGGAAAACCCCCGTAAAGAACCACCGATCCACGAGAAGCTACTGGCAAGCTTTCTCACATAACTACATTAGCCGAATTTTAGACTTGAACTCACGCAGACAGAGGTGAGATGGCAGTGGTCCGTAACAGAGAGTGCTTTAGACCACTCGACCACTCGGGGCCCCATAGGCCCTTGGTTTAAATGTGTGTGTAACATTTCGTGGCACTGCTCCAATTAATTTAGGACAAGTAATAATAAATAACTCATGGTAACAGGCAGCATAACCATCCCATTCTGGTTTATAACAACTAGAGCTTAAAAAACAACACCTCCAGAATACGTCATAAAATGTTTAGTATACATACAGGTCCCAGCTTAAGAGTCTTTGCTTGAGTCTGCAGAATGGGGATGGATATGTCTATGACTAAACTCTCTTCTGTCATGTCAACCAGCTGCTGCAACACATGCTGCAAGTTCATCATCATCTGTGGAACAATGAAAAAATTCCATTATCATAAAATACAGTTACAAAGGTGCCAAAACTACCATATCTCAAGTTCTTAATTTGTATAAATCAAATTCCAATTTCTGTGTAAAGCGTCTTGGTGTAATTTCATCTAGTAAAATTATTTAATGTAAAGCTCTGGTGGGAAAGGTCATGGGCAAGGCCAGGGATACAAAGTTCAAATACTTAAAAATTTATGAAACCTAACAAAATAGGAAAATATACATCTACAATCAAGGTTTCATTTTGATTCATGGCAATGTCATTAAGTTAAAAGTTAAAAGCAATGAGATACTAATACAAGTTAAATACATTTACAATTTCAAAATTGCAACAAAAAAGGAAAATCTTATTTCTCAAAATGACATTTTTGATTTTTTCTTTGAAGTTGTCTGATTACACTTACATCATGTGTTGTGCAGACCACCACTTCATTCTGTTCCTCATTTAAGTCATAACTCAAGACATGCTGCCAAACAAAGATGGCTGTCTTTATGGCTTGCCACTGCTTTCCCTCTGATCTCCTTGACTTCTGCAAAAAAAAGATCACAAGTATTACACTATTCTAAAGATCACAAGTATCACACTATTCTAAAGATCACAAGTATCACACTATTCTAAAGATCACAAGTATCACACTATTCTAAAGATCACAAGTATCACACTATTCTAAAGATCACGAGTATCACACTATTCTAAAGATCACAAGTATCACACTATTCTAAAGATCACGAATATCACACTATTCTAAAGATCACAAGTATCACACTATTCTAAAGATCACAAGTATCACACTATTCTAAAGATCACAAGTATCACACTATTCTAAAGATCACAAGTATCACACTATTCTAAAGATCACAAGTATCACACTATTCTAAAGATCACAAGTATCACACTATTCTAAAGATCACAAGTATCACACTATTCTAAAGATCACGAGTATCACACTATTCTAAAGATCACAAGTATCACACTATTCTAAAGATCACAAGTATCACACTATTCTAAAGATCACAAGTATCACACTATTCTAAAGATCACAAGTATCACACTATTCTAAAGATCACAAGTATCACACTATTCTAAAGATCACAAGTATCACACTATTCTAAAGATCACAAGTATCACACTATTCTAAAGATCACGAGTATCACACTATTCTGTCCTAGTTTTTACTATATCAGACATAATTTTTGTCTTCCATAAAAAAAGCTGAAAAAGTTATGAGGGTTAGGGTGTCCTCCCATAACAGGGTCTTGAGGGGCAGTGGTCCTGGTCTGGAGGCCTGCCAAAAACACGTTACACTCATAAAAAACTGCTCCTGGTGCAACTTATGATCAGAAAACCCCCAAAATAATCATTTAAAAAACTAACGAACTTACCAAAAATGTTAAACCTGACATCAATAATTTCACAATATTTATTGTCACATTAATTTGTTCTCCAATACTATTGATGCTGAAGTTATTTCATTTGCATGTCAGTGTTCACATCATAATAAAGTCACTGTAATTTTTCAATTTTTACAGCAAATATATTGTTTCTCTCTTTTCATAACAAATCTGTAAAATAAACACTCAAGTTCATCAACTATACACAAATAATCCCATACATTCACTTGTCTTTTTCTCAAATGGACAAAAAATGTTCATTTGCCAGTCAAGCTACTTTTGTGGCTTTGGCAAAGATTTCTTTAGTCTTCCTTTCTGTCACCAATGACATTTAGGCTCAATGTGCAATCATTTTTTCCCTTTCTCAATGAGAACCTTTTTCCTTTCAAGCTGGTGTTTGTATTGGCAACAAGCAGTATGCATATTCTGACACGGGGATACATCTGTTATCTCATGCAGGAAATCTTTCATCTTATATCTTATAATAATTAACTGCACTTTTTCCAGATGCCTTCTGAGCTTCAATTTTTCAGTATGCAACTTCATTTGCAGGTGCTGTTCCAAACACTTCCAACCCTGACTACCAGAATTCTTATTCAGATCTTTCTTGCACAGGTCACAAAATGCCAGTCCACTTTTCTTATAAACTGACCAACTAAATTTCTGTCAAATGTTTTGTGCCGCCATTGCAATTTTCATTTCATTTTAAACCTTTAAACTTTTTATGTAATGCATTCTCTTAACATCTCAGGACACCATGTTTTGCACACATGCTTCTTCCTACCATTGCCATCAGTTTCCATTACATGAAGATCCATTGGATAAATTTAAAGCTTTGACCAATCAGATTACTCTTTACAAGAGTTGTGTGCTAACTAATATATGGAACAAAAAATTTACAAGGGTCATTGCGGAATGGGTTTAAACAGACAGTTTTTAAAAAACCGGATTGGAGATAATATAAAAAACAGACTATATCAATCAAAATTTGATAAAAGTCAGGAGAAAAGCGGAATTTTGCTTTAAAATGGGAAAAAAAAATCATATCTGTTACATACTAGATTCTAAGTTCAGTCCAACTGCAAATAATACAGACCCTGATTAACCATCACATAATGCTCCAAGTAGATCAGGGTCAATGTTTGTTTTACTGCATAATGGACCAGCTAATTTGGGTCTGTACAGTTTGGAGTTGGACTTGACTAAAAAGCAAGTACAGATGGTAACACATTTTAATACATATAAGTACTTTTATATTATGGGATTTTTATGCAAGTCAAAGTTTGATTTCATTTGAATTGTTAATCAAAAGCATTCATTCTCATCTAATTACATTTTGATAATGTATACTCGAACTCATATTTTAATATCATTTAGTCTCAAGCATCTCTAGATTTTCTTTATTTTCAAATGTACTGTAGAAAATACCGTATATACTCGCGTATAAGCCAAGAAATTTAGGAAAAAAAATAAGGCCTGGAAAAAGGGGGGGGGGGGTCGGTTTATCTCCGGGTCAAGTTCCAAATCTGAAATTTATAATGCTTTTCCTCCTCGATTTCCAGTATTTGTTGTTTTCGTCGATTGCCGAATATGAGATCACATGCCTAATGATACCACATGGCTGATAAGATTTGTCCTGTCGTGAAGTAAAACAAATTTTTTTTTCAAACATAAGTGGTAGGATAATGAATGAAAAACATGTTTTAATGTACTTGATGTCTATTTGACAGATGTCTATCCACCAGAAAATACAGTCATATTGAAGTATTTAACCCTCAGCTAATCAGTAATCATTAAACTCTACGGTTTCGTAGAAATGCACGCTAGTTTATTTCAGTGTAAATATGAAAAGAATCTACGTAAAAAAAAATAAAAGAATTATGATATTGAAGGTATACAACCATACTTGTTATTTGAACTAGAAAGGCACGCTAGCCTATTTCAGTGTAAATATGAAAAGAATCTACTTACAAAAAATAAAAGAATTATGATACTGAAGGTATATACATCAAACATTTTCATCGAGAGTAGAAATACATGTACCATAGTCTTAAAGAAACAATAGTGAGAGGCTCCATAGGGGTTTGTTGCGCACAAGCTTAGGAAGGGTAAATAACATTGCAATATACAAGTCAGCGTGAATAATTGTAAAACAATATAATTTGTTGTATTTCTTTGACAGGTGTTTTAGATGTAATAGGCAGCCAGAGTTTATATACTACTGTTGATTGGTTGTTTGTAAAGCAAAGTGGTTTCTCAACGGTAGAGTGTTGCACAATAGCTACCATACGCTTAATCTGTGGTAAATGCCTCAGGGATAATAGTTTTTTTTTGTTGCACAATGCCAATGACTTTACTAAAATATGCCGACTCTCAGATGTATCGTTTACTGAGATATGGTATTGGACATGGTTTCTGCTCAAAGTTATCAACTGTCACAATACTTGAATCATGTCCACGCTGAAACCAGTCATATTTTGATCAATTGAATCACACTACCGGTAGTTTAAAAAACACACAAATAAACAACAATGATAAATAATTATCAAATACAAATTGATAATCAACTGTGGAAATAATTACAAGATAAGGTATATAAATATTTCACTACCACTATAAGAAATTATTTCAGTTTAATCTCTGTAGAAGTTTATATTCAATTCAATCGGATAACATGAGTAGTATAGAAAGTAAATGAAAGCGTTTTGCGTATGATGAAGCATTCAAACTTAACGTTATTGAATATGCAGAAGCAAATAACTGTGCTGCAGCATGCAAATTTTTGTGAACGAGAAGCAAGTACGGGAATGGCGGCAATTCGTCTACGTGCTATGCAGATGGCGAAAAATAATAAATAGGTTTGGCAGATTCAAATATTTGTTGCATCTGCCGGCTGGTGCTCTCGTTTTAAGAACCGGACTATCGGATGACCATGATGACAATGACGATGTATATAATGAAAGCACACCCGTAACAGAAGCCGAGTTTCGTGAACTGTTTGGCGAGTCTGATACAGAGCCCAATTTTAAAGGATTCTAAAAGTGATTGAACTTTTATAATTCATGATTTTAGAATGAGGATTAATTAAATTTCCATTAAGACTTAACACTTTAGAATTGTTTTTATTTCAACATATAAATTAGATTTCTTACTTTCATTTTATTTAATAATGTGATTTTGCCTAAATAAATGTATTTAGAACTCACCTTGTGCATCTTGTGATGTACAGGTAGTCTAGAAATTATGTGTCGGCTTATACGCGGGTCATGCACTTTATAACAGTTTTACCGATTCAGTTTGGGGGGGGGGGGGTCTGCTTATATGCGAGTATATATGGTATGTATTCTCCATTGTTCTCTTCTACTGATCAATAGCTACATGGTCATGCATCCAGGACATGCAGTCAGGACCAATCTTCGAAGTAAACAGAGACCTTCATCCCATTCAAAGTTATCTCAGAGTTGGCTGAGTCATGTGCCAATAGGATCACTCTTCACAGTAAACAAAGAGAAAATTCCATCCATTCATAGTTATCTCATTGTTCCCCTGGTCATCTACAGACTGGACCATTCTTCACAGTAAACAAAGAGAAAATTCCATCCATTTATAGTTATATCATTGTTGACTTGGCCGTATACAGTAAGGACCACTCTTTAAAATAAATATAGACTTTCTATCCCATTTGTAGTCATCTCAATGCAAGTCATATACAGATAGGACCAATATTCAAAGTTAACAATGAGAGACCTCCATCCCATTCACAGTTGCTCTACTACTGAAATAGTTCCAATACAACCTGTCTGAGCATCAAAGTGGTAAATCTAAATTTTACAAAGATCATGGTTTCATTGTGGGATTTAACTCTTGATAAATTAAGAACAACATTATAATTTAAAGAGATTCTGAAAATAACTTTCAGTTTTCTGATGTAGACATTCACATGAATGTTGTAATTAGTTCAGATGTTAAGCTCTAAATTTGTAAATTGAAAATGTAAAGAAATGCAAGCAAAAGATTCTGCTGAAAACCTTCACAAGCTGCAATGGAATTTTTAAAAAAGTGAACAATGAAAATCCAGTAAAAAAAATTACTCTATGCTGAAATTCATAAAGGAGATAATTTATTATAAGGGACCTTGTTAGTTACTTCATTCAAATGAATACAGAGTATATAATACAATGTTAACTTCTGGATGGTTCTTATCATTTAGTTTACATTTCATTCACTTACTTGATGGTTCCTATAATTTAGTTTGATTTTCATTCTATTCTTGGATGGTTCATATCACATATCATTCTATTACTGCCCTGTAATAGTTACAGTAGCAGGTATCATGATACACAGTCATCATAAAAGATACTGTGATACATCAATGATATAGAACCAACATTAAGATAAGAAGCCGTTATCAATTAAATTATCAAAAACACACATTTTGAACCATTTTTCAAGAAATCTCCCCTAAAAGAGAAAGAGCTAAGAAAGGGAGTGAAGAAGAAATACAAAATATACACAAAACAGAGCAGGAATGAGCACATGATTATGTTGGTTGCAGTGATGGTGCACAAGAACTAGCTGACAGTTGCTGTAACATTTATTTGCAGCATGTGTTCTAGTCCTGCTTGGTGCTTGTAGAACTTTATTTTAATTAACATCATGTATCCATTATTCTGCTGACATGCTGTTAAATTCCAATATGGATATTATCTTTTATTTTACAGTTTTTCATGCTTTAATATTTTTATGGAGATTTAATCTTATAAGGAAATTTTGTTCATAGTTCTTCATATTTTTATTGACATTTTCTGAACTAAACTTGTCACCTGTTATGTATAGGGCTGTTTCAGTTTTACATACATGGTACCCAGCGAAGGCAATAAAAAAAAATAATACATGTCAGGGTATTTTGATTTCAAAAAGTTCATATTAAAATATTAAGAAAATTCTAAATTGCATCTATGAGTGAGCACCCCCCCTTAAAAACGCCTTCCCAGGGTCCCATGTTTTAATGGAACAGCCCATACTTATCTTGTGTTGTTTGTCAGTTTTTTCTCCATGATTACATGTATAATTGAATTCTGGATTTGACCATGTCCAAAATTAAGCTTATGTCATGCTTGACCAGTAACATTTGTTTCTGGACAACAGAGTACATTATCATAGCTAGTACAGTGAGACTGTGTTAATATTCCTCTCCATTGTGTAAATTTGTCATAAGACTTATTCTCTGGACCTGTGTCAGTTGGAAAACTATTGTCTTTGCCCATTGTGGGTATTCACTTATTACTAAGCAATGACCTAGTTATATAAGTATTGAGATTATTATTAATGGAAACATCTTTATTTTAATCTGAGACTAGGACATTGGAATTCCCCCATGGAATAACCTAGTCTACATGATTTTTACCATATTCTTTATTTTAATTTTTAGTAACATATTCTATCTTGTTGAGAACTTAGAATTTTCTAGAAATGAACTTTTGACACTGATCCTGGTCCTATTTGTGTGTCCAAGCTTTTTATATAATCTTATTTACTTAAGAAATCACTCATTCTTATGATAACATCTGAAGCAGAATCATTTGTATTGTTGTATTTCATTTAGATGGAATTATTTATTCAAATAATTATTCAGTGGACATACAAATGGCTCCTAAATAATATTTTTGGGCTCGAGCAATAACTTTGAATTATAGTGAATTCTGATAAGGAAATCCTGGAGTATATTACTGTTATTCATCAAAAGACTTGGCACATAACCATATCAAAGGCCACTATAGGCACATCAACATATTCAGAGCTGAAGAATTTTTGGAACATCACTGGAATTCAGTTAGAACTTTATTCATTAGGACTAGTGAACTATTTTGGAACATCACTGGAATTCAGTTAGAACTTTATTCATTAGGACTAGTGAACTATTTTGGAACATCACTGGAATTCAGTTAGAACTTTATTCATTAGGACTAGTGAACTATTTTGGAACATCACTGGAATTCAGTTAGAACTTTATTCATTAGGACTAGTGAACTATTTTGGAACATCACTGGAATTCAGTTAGAACTTTATTCATTAGGACTAGTGAACTATTTTGGAACATCACTGGAATTCAGTTAGAACTTTATTCATTAGGACTAGTGAACTATTTTGGAACATCACTGGAATTCAGTTAGAACTTTATTCATTAGGACTAGTGAACTATTTTGGAACATCACTGGAATTCAGTTAGAACTTTATTCATTAGGACTAGTGAACTATTTTGGAACATCACTGGAATTCAGTTAGAACTTTATTCATTAGGACTAGTGAACTATTTTGGAACATCACTGGAATTCAGTTAGAACTTTATTCATTAGGACTAGTGAACTATTTTGGAACATCACTGGAATTCAGTTAGAACTTTATTCATTAGGACTAGTGAACTATTTTGGAACATCACTGGAATTCAGTTAGAACTTTATTCATTAGGACTAGTGAACTATTTTGGAACATCACTGGAATTCAGTTAGAACTTTATTCATTAGGACTAGTGAACTATTTTGGAACATCACTGGAATTCAGTTAGAACTTTATTCATTAGGACTAGTGAACTATTTTGGAACATCACTGGAATTCAGTTAGAACTTTATTCATTAGGACTAGTGAACTATTTTGGAACATCACTGGAATTCAGTTAGAACTTTATTCATTAGGACTAGTGAACTATTTTGGAACATCACTGGAATTCAGTTAGAACTTTATTCATTAGGACTAGTGAACTATTTTGGAACATCACTGGAATTCAGTTAGAACTTTATTCATTAGGACTAGTGAACTATTTTGGAACATCACTGGAATTCAGTTAGAACTTTATTCATTAGGACTAGTGAACTATTTTGGAACATCACTGGAATTCAGTTAGAACTTTATTCATTAGGACTAGTGAACTATTTTGGAACATCACTGGAATTCAGTTAGAACTTTATTCATTAGGACTAGTGAACTATTTTGGAACATCACTGGAATTCAGTTAGAACTTTATTCATTAGGACTAGCGAACTATTTTGGAACATCACTGGAATTCAGTTAGAACTTTATTCATTAGGACTAGTGAACTATTTTGGAACATCACTGGAATTCAGTTAGAACTTTATTCATTAGGACTAGTGAACTATTTTGGAACATCACTGGAATTCAGTTAGAACTTTATTCATTAGGACTAGTGAACTATTTTGGAACATCACTGGAATTCAGTTAGAACTTTATTCATTAGGACTAGTGAACTATTTTGGAACATCACTGGAATTCAGTTAGAACTTTATTCATTAGGACTAGTGAACTATTTTGGAACATCACTGGAATTCAGTTAGAACTTTATTCATTAGGACTAGTGAACTATTTTGGAACATCACTGGAATTCAGTTAGAACTTTATTCATTAGGACTAGTGAACTATTTTGGAACATCACTGGAATTCAGTTAGAACTTTATTCATTAGGACTAGTGAACTATTTTGGAACATCACTGGAATTCAGTTAGAACTTTATTCATTAGGACTAGTGAACTATTTTGGAGTATTTGGAATTTAAATCACAATAGTTCTTTTTAAAGTTTCACTTTGTATTCAAGGAAAAAAATATTTGTTGAATTTTACAAAACTTGTTTTGTTTTGCTCTTTCCTGTTATTTAGCTTAAGATCAAACAGCTGTAACACATCATGCAGCTGCTGTTGTGCTGATGTACTATTAAACATTATTACATAAATTAATACAGCAATACAAAATACATATTTTAGATTTTTCTAAAAAAAGCTATAGATTTTTTACACATGTACTATTAAGGATGTCTGTTAGTATGAACACAACAAGGGCAGATTATTCATCTGAAATAATGGGTACACACTTACGATATCTGATATTAACTTGTGAAGCACTTGGAATAGTTGCTGAGGTTGCAATGACATCAGTGCAGTGGCAATTACTTCTTGAGTTCTTAGCAAGACCAGTTGTCCAAAACTGGTCTTAAACTTTCCAGTCACCACTAGCTGCCTGTAAACAGTTTTCCACCGACTAGAATGGCAGGAACCAGAATTAATGCTCCTTTGATGCTGGTCTAATGATGATGATGTTGATGTATTATTTCTAATTTGTCTCCCTTCCAAAGAAGACAAAGATTCATCCATTTTCGAACTGATCCTTTTTCCACTGAGAATGTTTTCTACAAAATCAACAGATGATGTATTCTGCAATCTGCTTGGTTCTGAAGAATTTCTCTGTTTCCCATAAACACCATCTTGAATGTTATCATCCAAACTGGATTGTGTTGAATCCAATGAGATGTGTCCTAGCAAAGCCGTAAAGAACTGCAATAATGCTTCCAGTAATGCCTGAATAACCTCCTCTGTGACTAATGCAGTCAACAATTTTAAGTCTGTGAATACAATCTCCAGGAAGTTCAGTGATGTTAGCATAAATTTACCATGGCTTTCAACCTATAAGTACATAAATATATGTGTAATCAATATCATTTACTTGTATATATATATATCAAACATTTCATATGTCAATTATGGCAATTTTGAATAGAGTATTCTGCATTTGTTTTCTGATACTGTATGTTTTTGGATACCATCACATGCCAATCTACACATTGTACTGAAAACTTCCGGATAATACTAGATATAACCAGATAATACCAGATATATTCCCAAATACAATAGCCAGATAACATCAAGTAATATACCAAATAATACATTCAGATATGTGGCAGTACACCAAATAATATAGCCAGATAACATCATTTATAGTACACCGAATAAGTAAGATAACATCATGTGAAAGTACACCAAATAACACATATCTTTTAGGATATATATGCAGAAACAGAGATGAGCACATTTATTTTCTTATGAAGAAAGTTATCAAGGCTGAAACATGTTAGCAGCAATCCTAGATGACTGTTCAGTAGCACCTGACAATCTTAAAATTTCTTCTTGATGTTTCAGCTAAAAATTGCAGTTCAGTTTTTGGTATGACTTTCTAATGTTGTGGTTTCTTACCATATATATGCACAGATAAGTCAGGTCCTACTGCAAACAACACAGACCCTGGTCTTCTTTGTACTGGCAGATCAGGGACTATGTTGTTTGTTCAAAACGGTTATTCCTAACTCATGGACTCGAATATGTCAGTCGATCATGAAACAGCTATATATTTTGGAGTTCATTCTAATTATACACGAGTATTATGTGATTTTGGACTCTTTTATCTCCCTCTTTATCTTGATACACAGCTGTTTGATGATACCATATTTTCTGTTTTGTTTTCTGATGGCTGAAAATAATTAAGGTTTTAGCTGTTCAAAAACATCAAGAATATTTCATTTAGTGCCTGAAAACAAATGAACAAAATAACCAGGCCCAAGCCTTGCATAAAAAAAATCATGTCAGCTTACCAGGCCTCAAGTTAGGTATTGTAATTACACTTTATATTTATATTACTGAATAAAAAATACATTACATGCCAAGTTTTGTCTAATTTATTTTGATCAAGAAGAAAATGAAAGCTTATTATAAAGCATAATTTCACATATTAAACAAGAATCAACATTTTAATTCTGTAAATTTCATCCAATTCTGTTAATTGCACCTCAAGGAATTTTTTCCTCCAAGGTTTGTCTAGATTTTATATCTTCATCCATATGTGATAATACATCAATATCATTTGTCCAATCTTGAAAGGCCCCACTGTCCCATTTTTAAAGGACCCTATGTCCAATCTTGAAAGGTCCCACTGTCCCATCATGAAAGGCTTCTATGCCAGTAACAACAGTTGTATTTGATGGTTGTGTCATCATTGCTACAAATGTGAAAGGCCTTCAAGCTAGTATATGTTCTATTATACTTTTCTGCAGCAGTAGCCGCCATATTTGACAGCAGACTAGTATCACTAATATAAATATAATATATATATATATATATATATATATATATATATATATATATATATATATATATATATATATATATATATATATATATATATATATATATATATATATATATATGAGACAGTCATTTATGACATGATGCTTTCTGTCAACCTTTGGTTGAATTTTTTGCTGAGTGGTAATTCAGAAGTTGCTTAAATGCTTCCCAATAGTTAATATTTGGTGGCCATATTTGATGTCCAATCAACAATATTTGAACAAAATGAAAGGTGTTCATTCACTCCGAGACCTTCACTGTTCACCTTTAACCCTGAAATTGATATACTTTTCCCTTATCCCAAGTTTGGGAACCATAAATGGTGAAGAACTAATATTTGTATACATGAACTACTTTTCTTCTTTCTGTTAGTGACCTTGACTTTTTACCTCTTTAACTTTAAATTGATTGGGTTTTTCCTTACCCCAAGTCCCAGCTATCCACATAGTTTGGTAACTGTAGATGTACAGAACTTTAGTTTTTCTGTGAAACCATTATTTCAGTCATAGTGACCCTGACAAGCGAGCCTTGCATCCAAAAGCAACAGTCTTAGTCAGGTGCAAGCCAGATACAAAGTGGATAACTGTATATAGTGGACAACTCAAATTATTGTGCAGAAACAAAACTGGAAAAGATACATACATATGGATGGCTTTATAACATCATAACAGAATGCACTCTGCCATCAGGTGCACATATATAAATTAAAAAATCCTTGCAGCAAAACTATCAAATAAATTTTTGATATAATGCTGCACTTTAAAAATGTCCAATACCTTTTCAGTATGTCACAGTTCAAAACACTTGTCTCCATTAATTGCCTCTTATGCAGAAGGACATATCAGGGCCAATTCTACATCCAAGAGCCCACAGAACTGATGACACACAACACGACATATTTGCATCAACTTACCTCATTGTTGCTAAGTACACAGAGACACCAATGTAATACAGTGTGAAAATTCCTTGAAACCTTTTCATCCAATCTCAGTTTATTTTTCTTAGCTATGAAGCAGGAATATGACAATACAGTGGTATAGCATTTTGAAAGCATATGGTTTTGAGCTATGTTGTCATGAAATGCTAGTTCTTTTTCCTTCCTTGTTATTCTCCTGTTCAGTGCTGAAGTGAAGGACTTCATGTAATTCACACCAGCAAGTAGCACTTCCTCTTTTGTGTAATCTCTTTTTAAAGCCTAGAAAAAATATTAAAAGCAATTATTCCAAGTGTCACTCAATGCTAAAGGTCTTTCCAATAACAATAATGCCCAATCAAATTTTCACACATAAATCTTGTAGCTCAACCAAAGTTTGTTAAATTATATTAGTCACAATATTGTGAAATAGTTTGTAAACTCAGGACACACAATAATCCTTGTCCATTATGGTTATGTTATACATACATTTTTGTATTTTTGGCGATTCATTAGTAGCAGGTATATGAAGAATACTGTCAACAAGCAGTCAGTTTTGAAATGCACAGGTGTGGAGACTTTCTAAGATTACCCATAAGTATCCCTATATGTAATTTAAGATTACCCATAAGTATCCCTATACGTAATTTAAGATTACCCATAAGTATCCCTATATGTAATTTAAGATTACCCATAAGTATCCCTATATGTAATTTAAGATTACCCATTAGTATCTCTATATGTAATTTAAGATTACCCATAAGTATCCCTATATGTAATTTACACCATTGGTCACACAGAACTACCCATATGTAATAGTAACATTTATAATCCAAGTTGTAAAAGGTGTCAAAATTAAACAATAATTTTGAATGATATGTCTCAGATCAAAAACCCTGCAGTGTCATTGGAACAAGAAAAGTAATATCTTTTACAGTAAGGTTGATATTATCCATATTATAAAAACACCAATCAAATGTCAGGACACACAACAGTGTCAGTGAAACTGAGCTAAAGGCAAATACATAAAATGCAGTGACTGAAGCATGAAAAATTGGTCAATGTTACCTACTTTTGACCATGGTAAGTAGTACACTCGAAGGTACCAACGAAGCTGCCAAACCTCCAGGCAAATTTGTGAAAATGGTGATTAAAAAAAAAAGTAAATTTTGACATGAATTCGTGAAGTGATTCTAGAGCCCACACATATTTGTCAGAACAAATGAATGCACTGCAAATATTTGGTATACTCCAAACTAAACATCACTTTTTGTGCAATATATTTCTTTCTACTATTTCCAGTTTACTCAAACCCTTGCCACACCATTTTTTATATTTGGACAATTATGTTGGGGTGTAGGGTCAGAGTCCATTCCCTATCAAAAAGTTGGAATTGGCTGACACTATTTGGTGTTGGCATGGGGTAGCCTATTACTAGCCAGCACAGCAAACTTAAACGACTTTTCAATGAGATATACCTGCATGAAATAGATAGGAATATGATTTATTTTATTGAAAATTGTGTGCATAGCATTCATCATGTCTTTAATCCGCTGATAGAAGAAACAAAAGTATGTCATTGCTGAAATTTGACCTGGATATGGTTATTTTCAGTCGGAGTCCCATCACTATATAAATCTTGCAACCTACATGTCAATGAGGTCATATAGTCACGTGATATGGACAATAAACAAATTTCCAAAGTAAAAATGGGGTAACAAGGGTCAGAGGAAACTCGGACTATATTTTTCCTTGGTGGTGAAGACATTTTCAAGATAACTTGTTGAATAATAATTTAAATCAGCTTTGGGGGCACATGTGCGGAACAAAATTCTGGTTAGGCCCCAGTTTCTCTTAAAAGCATTACAACTATTCTTATATATATATATATATATATATATATATATATATATATATATATACACACATATACACATACATATACACACACACACTAACATGCTTGCTACTGGGCCAACAGTACCAACCAGCTATAGATCACTAATACCATGACCAGTAGTACTGGACTATTTCAGCAACGGCTGATATCACGATTAGCACTTAACAGGAAATTGTCTTTTTAATTAAATAGTTTAAATAATTGAAAACTGTGAATTCATGAATTTTTTGCGCGTGACGTGAATTCGTACATCGCTGAAAATTTGTGAAATTCACGCCAAAATCGTGAGGGTTGGCAGCTATGTACCACTATAAAATGCAAGCGCAAAAAGCTGAATCTTGTGTAAGATATGTCCAAGTTAGTGCTTAGCACAAGGTAGATAACTGTAGTACATCATAACTAATGCAGTAGATTTAATGACAAAATGTAGAAAAAAAAGGAAATTTATAAGGAACCTATGTTTAATCATACCATAAAGGAACCAAAGTTCATGACTGTAATCAGCACTGTGTCATGTAAGACCAAAAGAAAGCAAAGGTCCAACTTTCAGATCACATGAGTCTAAATAATTAACATAATACTAGGTAAATGTTTTTCATTAGTGCTAATAACATAAATTTATAATACACAGAGGTATGACTTTGATGTAAAGTAAAAACGCCTTTATTTGCCTATTTCTCTTGCCTCGAGTATTACATCAAGTGCTGTCAAACTTATTGTCAGTTTTTATAAGTGGACTAATGTGTTTAACATTTAACTCTGAAAACTGTATAATACACCAACAAATGGCCTTTTCTGCTTTTGGTTATCTCTTATTGTTCTTGTTAATGGAGAATTTGCATTCAACATCTGCCTGGCTATGAGACAGAGTCTTTTGCAACTGGCCAAAAATGAATTATATGTAGGCTGCAAAATCCTGTTGGCAACGGCTTTCCAGGGTGTAAACAATTCATCTCTGCATTCAACATGTGAAACATTAGGTCCATCCCTTGAAATTTGTAGGAGGTTCACAGTGCCATGATCTTGGATGATTGGCCACAACAGACTTTTTCAAAGAAATTACCGTAACTATGTTTTGACAGATCGTCAAGTGGTAATACTAAAAGCAGCGTGGCTAACCATATGAATTTTTCAATCCAACTACAATGAAAATCAAGTGAGATCTACTCTTTGGGGAACTAACTCTTGCTATATAAAATGAAGAGAGAAATATAAATGAAACCAAATTAGTACTTACCTTGTATGTTATGTTAGATCGAAGAAAAGAAAGACTTTTCATAAGAAATTAACTTCGCATTGATAGATTTTCAAGTGGTAATTACCCAAAGGGGCGCAGCTAACCATATGAATTTTTCAATCGAACTACACCGGAAATCACATGACATCTACTGTTAGGGAACTTACTCTTGTTATATGAAATGAAACTATCTATTGATTGTAATTGTATCTTGTTTTATTTCAACAATGCAATATGCTCTATATAAGTTAAAGTAATCAATTTCTTTAACTGCACTGTCAGAAATTCCATGACTTTTCCATAACTTTGCAAGGTTTTGACAAATTCCATTACTTTTCAAGACTCTTAAAACTTATTTCTTTAATTCTAAAACTTTTCCAGGATTCTATGACACACAGGAACCCTGCCATAATCTCATGAACCTGATGCATTTCTATGTTGTACCTTTGTAAACTCTTCCAAAAAACAGGCAACTATAAACTGTCCTGTGTCTCCAATGTCTTTCTCTTCAGTCAGCCAATCCTTTACATGAAGAAATAAAGAGAAATGAGTTTTCTGCTGATTCATTGTGAAATATTTCTAATTTAGGTAATAATTAAAACAGAAAATGACAACTGTCATTAGGTTTCTCAATAAAATAAAAAAACTACAGTATATAATCACTTATAAGACGAGTCCAAAAGGCAAACTGCACAGACTTTGATTGGCCATCACATAATGTGCTGGTAGATCTGGGTCTGTGCAGTTTGTGAGAAGTAATCAGAAAAACAAACAACATCTATTAGATCTTCAGTTGCATCATAATATAACAGATCAGAATCTTTGTTCTTAGCAGTATCAATCATCTTATAAGTGAGTACATATGGTATTTATGTTTCTCCCAATTATTTTCAGTGAAAAACTTAGAGTCTGTAAAACTGGTACCATCAAGAGTTATTTCTAGCACTATCATACAAGTCTGAATTGGCCAAGAGACCCAAGACCAGACACAACAAACATATTTTTATGCTAGAAAATTAATCTTTCCATTTCTGAGGATATTTGATAATGTATTTTGCATATACACAATATGTTATGAATCAGGATAATGCAAATAAAATGTGATATACAAATTAGTTCTTTCTTCTAAGGTACATACATAAATTCTTGTTGCAAAAATTGCATATATAAATGTGAATTCTGCACACACTGCAATGGCTGAGTGATGACTGTCTTGTTAATGGTATGACAAATTTATGATCATGAAATAATGAAGGTTACTAGAAGAATTTTTTTTAAATTACAGAAATAAAATTACATTTAAAAGATTTTGAATACCATCTTTTAGCACTGATCCAGTAACATCATGAAATACATACAAATTTTGCTACAAGAAATACAACATATAGGAAGCAAATAATGAAGTATACAAGGCTAATAAAACATTTTGGATAATACATACATAGAAATACATGAAAACACATTATACTAAAGAGGCACACATTACATAAGTAAAACATAACATATTTATTCAACCTTGGATAACCAATGGAGCCTTTTGGGGCTTACTTCTAATGGGGTACTGGCTGTGGTTCTAGATCTACATGGCAAAGACATTAAGAATGACACCTAAAAAATAATAGTCAAATTAAAAAAAAGTTACAAAGGCAGAATACTTGAAAGATAACAAACCATATAATCAAGGAAATTTTATTCAATGACAATCAAATATTAACACATTACACATATTTCAACAAGATGGAAAGAACTTTAAGGTGGAAGAGATTGGAATTAGATATCAATAATAACAGATGTCAAAAATCCATTATTTGTTGGAAGTATAAATGGAATTAATTATGTAAACAAAAGGCAATCATCTAATCAAATAAACTGACTGAGAAGTGCAAACATGGGACATTTAATTATCTGCTGAACTGTGGAGATCTGGTAGGGTTGAGGGGGTCTTAAAGTTTCTACATGTCAATTTCTGAAAATAACAAACAAGCTTTATATACACACACACACATATATATATAAAATGTGTCATATCTCCATGCCCTAGGATGTAAGTTATCTCATTAATGAACTTGTCATGTCCCCATGCCCTTGCATGTAAGTAATCTGATTACTGAACTTGTCATGTTCCCATACCCTTGCATGTAGGTGATCTAATTACTGAACTTGTCATGTTCCCATACCCTTGCATGTAGGTGATCTGATGACTGAACTTGTCATGTCCCCATGCCCTTGCAAATAGGTGATCTGATGACTGAACTTGTCATGTTCCCATACCCTTGCATGTAGGTGATCTGATTACTGAACTTGTCATGTTCCCATACCCTTGCATGTAGGTGATCTAATTACTGAACTTGTCATGTTCCCATACCCTTGCATGTAGGTGATCTGATTAATGAACTTGTCATGTTCCCATACCCTTGCATGTAGGTGATCTGATGACTGAACTTGTCATGTCCCCATGCCCTTGCAAATAGGTGATCTGATGACTGAACTTGTCATGTTCCCATACCCTTGCATGTAGGTGATCTGATTACTGAACTTGCCATGTTCCCATACCCTTGCATGTAGGTGATCTGATGACTGAACTTGTCATGTTCCCATACCCTTGCATGTAGGTGATCTGATTACTGAACTTGCCATGTTCCCATACCCTTGCATGTAGGTGATCTGATTACTGAACTTGTCATGTTCCCATACCCTTGCATGTAGGTGATCTGATTACTGAACTTGTCATGTTCCCATACCCTTGCATGTAGGTGATCTGATTACTGAACTTGCCATGTTCCCATACCCTTGCATGTAGGTGATCTAATTACTGAACTTGTCATGTTCCCATACCCTTGCATGTAGGTGATCTGATTAATGAACTTGTCATGTTCCCATACCCTTGCATGTAGGTGATCTAATTACTGAACTTGTCATGTTCCCATGCCCTTGCAAATAGGTGATCTGATGACTGAACTTGTCATGTCCCCATGCCCTTGCAAATAGGTGATCTGATGACTGAACTTGTCATGTTCCCATACCCTTGCATGTAGGTGATCTGATTACAGAACTTGCCATGTTCCCATACCCTTGCATGTAGGTGATCTGATTACTGAACTTGTCATGTTCCCATACCCTTGCCTGTAGGTGATCTGATTACTGAACTTGCCATGTTCCCATACCCTTGCATGTAGGTGATCTAATTACTGAACTTGTCATGTTCCCATACCCTTGCATGTAGGTGATCTGATTACTGAACTTGTCATGTTCCCATACCCTTGCATGTAGGTGATCTGATGACTGAGCTTGTCATGTCCCCATGCCCTTGCAAATAGGTGATCTGATGACTGAACTTGTCATGTCCCCATGCCCTTGCATGTAGGTGATCTGATTACTGAACTTGCCATGTTCCCATACCCTTGCATGTAGGTGATCTAATTACTGAACTTGTCATGTTCCCATACCCTTGCATGTAGGTGATCTGATTACTGAACTTGTCATGTTCCCATGCCCTTGCAAATAGGTGATCTGATGACTGAACTTGTCATGTCCCCATGCCCTTGCAAATAGGTGATCTGATGACTGAACTTGTCATGTTCCCATACCCTTGCATGTAGGTGATCTGATTACTGAACTTGCCATGTTCCCATACCCTTGCATGTAGGTGATCTGATTACTGAACTTGTCATGTTCCCATACCCTTGCATGTAGGTGATCTGATTACTGAACTTGCCATGTTCCCATACCCTTGCATGTAGGTGATCTAATTACTGAACTTGTCATGTTCCCATACCCTTGCATGTAGGTGATCTGATTACTGAACTTGTCATGTTCCCATACCCTTGCATGTAGGTGATCTGATGACTGAACTTGTCATGTCCCCATGCCTTGCAAATAGGTGATCTGATGACTGAACTTGTCATGTCCCCATGCCCTTGCATGTAGGTGATCTGATTACTGAACTTGCCATGTTCCCATACCCTTGCATGTAGGTGATCTAATTACTGAACTTGTCATGTTCCCATACCCTTGCATGTAGGTGATCTGATTACTGAACTTGTCATGTTCCCATGCCCTTGCAAATAGGTGATCTGATGATTGAACTTGTCAAATTCAAAGAGTAATAATAAATACCAATATCCTGCTAAATCCCGGCCCAAAGTGTACAAATGATTCTCACACTGAAACTCTGCTGAACATTCTATTTTCTTATTGTTCAGTGATTTGAGGATAGCAAATCAGATGTCAGATGTTTGAGTTTATTGTCAAAACTGTTTGAAATCTCAAGGCCTGAAATGACATACTCATATCATTGGGATGGATGATAAAGTCATGAGAACTTGGTGATCTCTGCAGATTATGTGACATGATCCATACCACTGTGATGGCTGATGACAGTCAGACAAACCTCATGATCCCTACAGTTTGTGTGACATAACACATACTAACATGCGAGGACTGACAATAGAATCATAAACACTTGGTGTCCCCAATAGATTATGTACCATGATACATACCATTGGGATTTCTGATGACAGTCATGAAAACTTGATGATCACTACAGACTGTGTGACATGATACATATCATTGTGATTACTGATGACAGTCATGAAAACTTGATGATCACTACAGACTGTGTGACATGATACATATCATTGTGATTACTGATGACAGTCATGAAAACTTGATGATCACTACAGATTGTGTGACATGATACATACCATTGTGATGGTTGATGACAGAGTCATAAAAAGTTGCTGATCCCTACAGATTGTGCGGCATGATAACTCTAACAGCAGCTGAATTTTGGAACTGAGGTCAAAGTTTCCCTGGATAGTCTGTAAATATTCAAGCATTAAAATTATCAAAATGCATTTCCAAAACTTCCTCTAATTATCATCATTGAAAAATCCATGCATTTCCCACTGACTGGCTCAAAGCAATTGAGAAGACTATAAAAAGAAAATCTACTGTCAATTTTCTCCAAAATTTTGAGTCAAAATAAATAATTATGGTGCGTCTGGTTCTGATTCATGAGTTTATTCATAACAAATGTCTCTCAAACAGAGAACCAGTCTAGCAATCCCTGAACATGTTCAGACCATCCAACAGCAAATCAAGAGGACAGGCACATTTCTTTCAAAGCAGATCATACTTTTACAAAATGTAAACATGACAAATTTTTTAATAAACAAAGATTCAACTATCATGAATAAAAAATATAAAATAAGTCTATCCCAAATCTTAAGGTACACTTAAAAATCCTTGGCTACATCTTCAAATATATTATCAGATCATAATGAGTAAAGAGAATAGGTAAGAAGCAGAAAGAGCTACATCCCATCACCCTGAAGATGACAATGGCTCCAGTCACCTAACATATGTACAGCAACTTTGAGTCTAATGACATAAAGGCTAGTGTAGGCACTTTTCAAGGGATATTTGTACCCACATTTTGTCCACTTAAGACTCTTCACACATGTGTCTGCAATTCTTGCTCCAGTGTATGTTGAAGACATAAGAAAGCACAAGTCATTTGGCTGACACATATTAATAGAACCAGTCAGATGCAGCAGTATGAATGTGGCTAGGTTTGGATTCTGGTACTGTTTTCACTCGATAGATGACATTCAATCAGAACACTGTTCTTTCTATTCAAAGGTAAAATTATAATCTGGTGGGCCTTGTTCCGATTCAGGGGTAAGCTGTGTTATTCAGAAGATAGCCCGAGTTCTAAATAAGAATTGAATTAATTGGGTACTTTCCTCTCTGGTTTGGATCTCTTAGAAGATGACAATAATTCCACAGCGTCATTTGTGAACTCAACAAAACACAAAACTTGTGCTAAAAGACTGTCTTAATCATAATGATGTTAATCATGCCTTATAGAACTCACCAAATAGCTCAATGACAAAGGCTAGTTCTGGGTGTGTTTGATTATATTTTTCCATTTAAGTAAGTATTCTCACAAAGACTGGTACCATTTGCTACAGGACCGCATAGGTATCATATTAATTTTATTGCTGAAAACCCCAGATGACAATATTTTTAAGACATTTAACATGGTGCCCATGGAGGTTAAGTCTTCATTTTGAACCAAGTAGACACCATAAAAACTCTTCCAATGAAAATCCCATGTCAAAATGACTTACCTGTTCAGAGGAGTATATAAAACAAGATTCTCGAGATGGCCACATAATAGAAATTAAATCAGCACCATTTTCAATAAAGATCAACCATCACATTATAAAGAGTCTTTTATTGAAAACCCCATGGTGATCTGGCCATTCAATCAGGAGAAGTTTTCTTAACAAGATTTTCAAGCTGGATGGTGTGGCAGACATAGAGGAAGTCATATTGGCACAATTTTCATTTAGGACCAAGTAGACATCATAGAAAGTCTTTCATTGAAAAACCTCATTCTGATATGACCATCCATCCATGACAAGTAGCCATAACAATATTTCCATGATGGCCACTGTGTGGATGTCACAATGAGAGAAAGTTCATTTAAAACCAAATGGATATTATAAGAAGTCTTTTGATGAAAACCCCACGTCAATGTAACTTTCTGTTTAGGAGTTGCTAAAAGAACATTTTTAATGAGGCTGCCATGATGACAGATATATGAGCTTTCAGACTGGAACAATTTTTTATATGACTAGTTAGATATCATAAGAAATCTTTCAGTGAAAATCAAATGTTGAAATGACCATCCATTCAGAAAGGGGAGATAACAAGATTTTAAAGTGGACCTTGGATCATCACCATTCTGATTCAGGACAAATTAGACATCATAACAGTCATTTAGCAAAAACCCCATTCAGGAGGGATAGCAATAAGATTTTCAAGAAAGCCATGTTGGATTTGTGAGCACCACCAGGACAAGGGACAACCTGCAAGCAGCCATTTCATAAGCTCCTCTTGTCATGTCTATGAACAGTTAAACTAAACATTTTCCTTATTTGTTGATATCTGAATGATGGGAATGATTTGGGAATACACAGCTCAGATCTATTTCTGGAGCGCTTTTCATAGAAGATTTCTAGCTATCACCAAACTAATGTTATGGTGCACAAACCATCATTCTCCTTACTGTCCTTTGACCTTTTGACTCCCAAATCAATGAGATTCTTCCTTTTTTCCAAATGCTTGTTTGTTTGTTTACTTGAATTTTAATGGTGCACCAGCAATTTTAGGCTATTTAGCGCCATACAATACGTTAGATGTTCAAAAACAAGAAAGGTTTAACATCAACCAGCGATATATAAAAAAAAAATAAAAAAAAAAAAAAAATAAAAAAGTTAAATATAAAATGGTAAGATGTTGGTAACAGGAAAATATGAAGCTTCCCAATCAACTGGAGATGTAAATGGTGTTATGTTGATGATAAGATTTTGTAAATAAAAGGTGATATTTGCATTAGATAAAAATATTCTACGTGATGGCATACAAGTTATAGTTTAAAATAGAGATTTACTTCCTTTAGGAAATCTAAAATACAAGTGATTTGTATTGTATCAAAAAGTTCCTTCATGTCATGTACATTATAGTATTTAACATGCGTAGGTTGCAGGTCGGAACACTCGGTCATAAAGTGTTTAACAGTGAATGGCTCATTGCAAGAAACGCACTCTGGTGGATCTTCACCTTTCAGTATGTGGGAGTGGGTAATGTATGTATGACCGATTCTGATTCTTGCAATGACAACCTCCTCCCTACGGATAGCTCTGTAGGAAGGAGTCCATTCTCCCAGGGTTGGTTTGATGGCATGAAGTTTGTTATTGACTGCATCATCCCATGACGCCTGCCACTTCTGACGTAGGTACCTTTTGATACAAGGTTTAAAATCAGTAAAAGGTAATTTAAAATCCGATGGTTCTTGGGATAGAGCCATCTTAGCAGCCCGGTCTGCTTCTTCATTACCTCTAATACCAATATGGCTAGGTAGCCAACAGTATACTATGTTGTAGGACTTACTAAGCTCAGAGTTTTTGACGAGAATATCGACTAGTAATGGATTATCCAGTTTTCTATGGTGTAGCGACTGAAGTACTGACAGAGAGTCACAGAAAATAATGCTATTTAAAATGCGCTTTTGTTCAATAAATTTCAGAGCAAGGTCTATTGCTCTGATTTCTATGGACGCATCGTTTGGCAAGCGCACTTTGGTTATATGCTTGCCACTAACAAAGGCTGCAGCAGCCTTGTCATCAACTTTTGATCCATCAGTAAAAATTTTGGTGTAGTTTTTAAAATCGTTGAGGAGTTCATGATAAGAGTTCTGGAAAACGGCAGGATTCGTCTCAGATTTTCTCCCATCGTGCAACGTAAAAATCACTTTGGGTTGCTTAAGGAGCCAAGGTGGTGTTTCCGAGACAAACGTGTTCTGAACTGTAGGGAGATTAATTTTGATAGTGTCAAAACTGGATGATATTCTGATGCCAAATGAAGGTATGGAATTTGGTTTGTTTTCGTACAAAGTTTTGTATTTTGGTTGAAACACAGCCGAAAAAGCAGGGTTCAGAGGGTTTGATCTTAACCTAAGAGCATACTGTATAGAAAGCATTTCTCTGCGGTGCGATAAGGGTGGTTCATTCGCTTCCGCGAGAAGGCTTTCGCATGGAGATGTCTTGAATGCTCTTAGAGCAAGTCTTATTCCCTGATGATGAATTGGGTCAAGCATTTTCAAATAAGACTTCCTAGCTGAACCATAAACAATGCATCCATAGTCTAGTATAGAACGGATAAATGTTCTATACAAATTGAGGAGGACTATTTTATCAGCACCCCAGTCAGTGTGCGCAATTACTTTTAGTAAATTTAAAGCTTTTAAGCATTTAGCTTTCAAATTTTTGATGTGTGGTATAAAAGTCAGTTTTCTATCGAAAATAATACCCAAAAACTTTGTTTCCTCAACAACTGGAATACGTGTTACGTCCAGCGTGAGTTTAGGGTCATCATGATGTCTTCGCAATTGACAGAAATGCATGCATACTGTTTTCGATTTAGAAAATTTGAAACCGTTATTACTGGCCCAATTGTGGATCTTATTGATATTTTGTTGAAGTTGCCTTTCAATTGTATGCATGTGCTTTGAACGATAACAAAGTAAAAAATCGTCCACATATAAAGAGTTTTCCAAATGCAAAATACCCTCAAAGTTTGGAGAAGGTATGCACTGTAGAATTGAATTATTGAGGAAAAGGAAAATTTACTAGACAGACAAATTCATGGCATAATATGGTGGACATATAAAAATCGTTTGATATATCAATAAATTACTGTTCATATATAAAAATCTTCTGTAGCCGATAAAGCTGTGACTGAAAAAAGCTATACTTACATGTCTGCTTAAAAGCTGATGGATTTGGGTGAGAAAAAACTTTGGACTGATGACATGGAAAACTGGTATACTGTCACTTGCATCAATCAATAAAGTAAGTACATCACACAGGCCAGAAAGAACTGTTTGCAGCTGGTTAAGTGTGGTTCCATCCTGTTCAGGGTGTGAATCCATTCCAGTATCACGACCAAGGCAGTAGTTAAGGAGAGTGCAAATGCACAACACACATTTAAACTTGTCCGCTGATGACAGGTGTTCTAAAGGGAGGCTTCTTATGGTCTACAAAATGGTTAGAAAAAGAGACATCATTCAGAATTACTTTTTTTTTTTTTTTTTAACTGTGCAGTGCTTTACGTCTGCAGTATAAAAACACTATTCCACAATTAATAATTTAATAATTAATAGAACTTGTTCCAATGTATATGAGCAGGATAGTGAATCTAATACGACAGGATCAGATTTGTGCTAGTCAGAAAGTATTCAAGTTCCCTAGTACAAATGTTTCTTTCCAAATGTTAGATTTCCCTATCTTGCGAGTATATTTTTTTGCAGACACTGTCACAGAATCAGGCAAGAAAATAATTCAATTTTGCATTAAATGATGAAAATGTAAAATTGATTTTGCTGACACGTGCAGTGTCAACTAGAGTAGTTTGTCTTATTACCCTGACATAACGTTGCTAAATGAGTACATCTCGCTGTAGGCCGCTTGTAGTGTCATGCCCATGTTTTTCAACACACACAGGTACTTTACTCTTGGGTCTTGAACGTCTTGTTTTTTTATATATAGAATAAATAGTAAGGTTTTACTACAAGCGATACATTATCACTTGGATCTTGTCACAGAGTGTCAGTTTGGAACCACAAAACCAGAGCCATAGGGGCAAGTGACAACTTTTAAATAATTTTGATTCCCTTGTATATTTATGCTTTTGAGTGTGTTTGTGACATACTTATTTTATTATCTAAATTTGATAAAGCTATAATGGATAAAACGACCACGTTTAAAAGACACTGTTAGAATTTATTCCTTTTCACATGTAGGACACGAAGTAAAAAGTAACACATAGAGTAAGGGTTTAATGTATTTTTTGTTTGTTTGAATATACCTATTGGGGGACATTGATATAAAGTAATGTACTATAGGCATTTGTAGAATGTATATGTATTCATTTCATGAACATGTATTTGAGCATTTTTAGGTTTTTTGTGTGATAGTGTATTTCGTATTATATGCTACAAGTTCATTTATTTGTAACTGAAACTGGTGGAGGGGGAGGTGTAGGTGAACCAGACTGAAATTGGTGGGAGTTGTTGTTGCACCAGACTGAAACTGGTGGAGAGTAGTTGCACCAGACAAAATTGGTGGAGGGTGAAGTTGAGCCCTTATGAATCTGGGAATTTGAGCCAAAGTGGAGCTAGGATATTTTGTGCTTTTTGCATTCAAAGTGGGAAGTTGAACCAGAGTGTACCTGAAATGGTTCAAAACTATGACATTTTGTTTTGTGTCATTTTTATATAGCATATCGGTTATATGAACTGACGTCATCATTGTCATTGGTAATTTAATTTCAGCACTATTTCATCATCATCTCAATCAATCCTTGTTATTATCATTATATATATTGTGAATGTGTGTAGGGTGTGTGTGAGAGTCGGATATTGCAAAGATTGTTTCATTTATTAATTTTGTGTTATTGTCTTATCGTACAATACATAAGTCATGTCATTCACACACATCGTGTTTGTGTTGTCTTATCGTACAATACACAAGTCATGTCATTCACACACATTGTGTTTGTGTTATTGTCTTATCGTACAATACACAAGTCATGTAATTTACACACATTGTGTTTGTGTTATTGTCTTATTGTACAATACACAAGTCATGTCATTTACACACATTGTGTTTGTGTTATTGTCTTATCGTACAATACACAAGTCATATCATTTACACACATTGTGTTTGTGTTATTGTCTTATCGTACAATACACAAGTCATGTAATTCACATGTGTTATTCATTTAGTCCAAAGATCACATGGTTTCAATTCTGTTACAGACATCATTGCATAATATAAACTTTTGGTGTACAATTTACACGTTATAATATGTGTATCTATTACATCAAAGCCATGATAATTGTCTATAGAAGGTGGCCGATAGTTGTTGGTACATACTATGATGTCTTATTATATGACCATTGTTTGTTTTTTCATAAATTTTTATTGTCAGAATCGTGCAGTATTTTTCCATATTTTTCATGCTGCACGACTTGTGTTTAAAACTAGTAGAGTGTATTAGGAACCAAATTGTAAACAAACAATGTACACTCATGTAACGCATGCTCTAGCTTTTTGTTTATTTGATTAGTTTGTGGATGAACTAAACAAGCTGTTTCTTCCATTTGGAAGTAGAGATAATAAAGTTAATGATGTAGACGAGTTAACCAAGTCACAAATGAAAGTTATAAACAATCAAACAAATTAATGTGATATTTGCAATATCAACAACAAACATGAGAGAAATAATAATTGAAAATACCTTTCTGATCGTTTAAACAATTAGTTTTAAATATTTGTAATTTTTCGCAAAATGAATGTTTCAGACTATGACCAGTGCTTTTTGTGTCTATAAAAAAAAAAAAGCACAATGAGGCCAATTTGGCAAAACTAAAACCACTGCTAGATATTTGTGCTTTAAATTATATTCATGATTGTATCTCTAACCAGCAACCCACGATCATGGAGATTTGGTTATTAAACTGGTTGGAGATATTTTCAGCAAAGTTTACACACATGCAATGTTTGATCATACCAAATGTATGGGTAATTTGTGTTAAGAAGTATCAAGAGACAGACTATAAATGCCAGACAAAAGCCATTTTATAAGGTACTTTTATCCCATGGCTTGTGGAAATTTAAGGCAGTAAATATTCTCAAGGACATGAGGTGTGGGCACTCACCTGCACAAAACCAATACTTGCTTCTGTGACAGGCAAAGAAATAGTTCCCTGCAAGGAATCATGTATCTGTTCCATCAGGTTGGATATTGGTTTGAAGTGCTCTATCATACTGCTGGGATGAAGCAAAACAACAGTACAAATGAGTATTTTTAATCTCATCATATCATTTTCTAAGAAACAATCTACATTTGTAAAACATGTATGCTCAAATATCCCCAATGCAGACCAAGAAGTCCAAATAAAAAATAATCAAATATTTAGAATGAAATCTTAAAATTCAATAACAGCATGAAAATGTTCCAGAAAGACTCAGGACATAGACTTCAAGCAGAACAATGCAATAAAAGGTCCAATCATGTTGCTCACCTCACTGACATAACTTAAAAGTTGACAATTTCATGAAGCAGTCTAATGGTACTTTAAGAACACAACATATGTAAGCTATCTCCCAACTTTATGTTATGTTGCATATGTAAGCTATCTCCCAACTTTATGTTATGTTGCATATGTAAGCTATCTCCCAACTTTATGTTATGTTGCATATGTAAGCTATCTCCCAACTTTATGTTATGTTGGTTTTAGCTATTTTTAAAAATCTCTTTCAAAGCCAATCATGATCTTGATGATATAAACCTAATTACTAACTGGATGAGAAATAAAGGCTCAAGATCAATGTGAGGAGGTAAAACGGTCAGGCCATCAGATGCATAATGTCTCATTAATATGCACAGACCTCACTGACCACATAACCTGTCTACAACAATGATAAAACAAGTTTCTTTACAACGGTGAAGCAAATCTGATTTGAATTTGGTCTCTCGAGTTCTAATAAGTTTAGTAGCTTAGCCAATTAGATACAAGAGTTTCTCATCATATTTAATATAAAATCTTTTTGTTGCAAGCAGTTTATTTTGATTTGATCTGTCCATGCAGTGTCTTTCATGGACTTGGCATAGAGGTTGTAGTTGCTGTTCACATCATGGCTTGAAGTGGGTGATTTAAGTTTTAATGCTCTCATTGGAAAGTCACAGCAAATAATTATGTAATAGTGGTTATTCAATACACTGCATGTAATGCAACAAATGGCTGGTATACAGAAGACAGTGTAGTATATTCTGTTAAAGATGTACACCAGTCTTTTTATTACTCAATGAATAGCCAACAAAAATTAATTAACATACTTGTACTGCATGAGATAAAGGGTTTCTGAGCAAAGAATTCAATGAAAATTTAGATGCTTCCCAAAAGCACTCACCATATAGTTGCTATGGATGAGAGGATCCTAGGAAGCACACATGTTTAGACTTACATATTTATAAATTAGAGAGCCATAGAAAGCACATGTTTAGACTTACCTATTACAGATTAGAGGACCCTAGGAATCACACGTGTTTATACTTACTTATTACAGATAAGAGGACCCTAGAAATCACACGTGTTTATACTTACTTATTACAGATAAGAGGACCCTAGGAATCACACGTGTTTATACTTACTTATTACAGATAAGAGGACCCTTGGAATCACACGTGTTTATACTTACTTATTACAGATAAGAGGACCCTTGGAATCACACGTGTTTATACTTACTTATTACAGATAAGAGGACCCAAGGAATCACACGTGTTTATACTTACTTATTACAGATAAGAGGACAATAGGAAGCCCACATTTAGACTTACCTATTACAGATTAGAGGACCCTAGGAAGCCCACATTTAGACTTACCTATTACAGATTAGAGGACCCTAGGAAGCCCACATTTAGACTTACCTATTACAGATTAGAGGACCCTAGGAAGCAGACTTGTTTAGACTTACCTATTACAGATTAGAGGACCCTAGGAGGCACATGTTTAGATTTGTGCTAAATCTAATACCTATACAATCTTATTATGTTAAAATATATACTCTTCTTTCATAACACTGACTTCAAAATGAACCTTAAAAGCCCTTTATTTAACTTTATATCTGCATAAAATTAAACAGGTAATATTATAAAAGGTTTCAGAGAAGAAATCAGAAAATTTCAACATTCTCAAGAATCTATTGGTAATAAATGTTACTTGTGTGCTTCCTGTTGAAGCAGCCAGTCTTCTGTGACATCATCAGTCAACTGGTCCAACAGACTACCCATCAATGAGTTCACACCACTCTGCTTTCTTCTCTTTGTACTATGTAAAGAACATCAGCAGTACTGTTATTGCATGACTTTTGGGATACAAAACAATCTCATTAGATATTTGTCTATGAACATGATCCAGTTCTAATATTGACATTATTTGATAATGTGGAGATTTGTTTTTAACACAATGTATCACTGAAATATTATGTGCATCTATTCATATTATCTTAACTTTGAATATTGAAAAATATTTGACTTCAAAAAGGCTAAAAGCAACTTTGACACTAAAACTCCAACACGGTCACGATTGTCTTAAATATCTAGACTGGTTCAGTAATTGTGGAATACAATATTTCTACTGCGCTTAAAGGTATAATGACCAAACCAAGTATGTCTAAATGAGGTTATCAAGGGGAAAGAAGCAACTGAATAAAACTGAGACCACAAGAACTTGTGAAACTCAAATTGAATTCCCATCATTTTCCAAAACTGCCATCATAAAGCCACTGCTGAAGAAACCAACACTTGACCATAACGATTTAAAGAACTACTTCCCAGTTTCTAATCTCCCATTCAAATAAAAAATCTTAGAAAAGATTGTTCTAATCCAACTTGTATCTCATTTGAATTCAAACAGTCTTTTTAGCAATGTATACAGTTTGCATATCGCCCTTGCCACAGTACGGAAACTACTCTTCTGAAAGTATTTAATGACATTCTCTCTGCTTTGGATAGTGGAAAGATTACAGTCCTCACTCTCCTGGATTTATCTGTAGCATTTGACACAATAGACCATGATATAATACTTCACCGTCTCCAGCATGTATCTGGCATTCAGAATATAGCCTTACAGAGGTTCAAGTCCTACTTAGTGAACAGGACACAAATTATATCTGCAAATGGAATACACTCCAGCCCAGTTGACGTATGTTGTGGTGTTCCACAGGGATCTGTTCTCTTCATTCTATACACTCAGCCCTTCTCAAGTGTCATAGATCATCACCCAGTGTCGCACCAATTGTATGCTGATGACACCCAAATATACAAGTCTAGCCACCCAACTGAAGTTGATGCAACCATCCATGGAGTAGAGAGGTGCATTTCTGATGTGAAATCATGGATGACATGTAACAAGCTGCGGATGAATGATGATAAAACTGAGGCTATTCTGATCACAACAAAGACTTTCTCATTCACATCCTTCACCTCAGACAATAAATATCAGCAATACCAACATTAAATTCTCACAGTCAGTATGAAAACTAGGCATTACTCTAGACAGTACTCTCACATTGCACCAACATGTCATAAACATATTCAAGGCTGCATATCTTGAATTGAGACGTATCAGTTCCATTTGTAAATATCTTTCAGTTGATGCCACTAAAACACTTGTGTGTGCATTAGTACTTTCAAGACTGGACTAATGTAACTCAATTCTGTCTGGTTCGTCACAATATTTGCTCCAGAAACTTCAAAAAGTTCAAAACACAGCTGCATGGATCATCTTTTGAGTACCTCGATCAGAGCACACCTCACCACTGCTCTGTACCCTACACTGGCTATCGATTCGATACAGAATCAAATACAAAATTTGTTCTCTGTGCTATGTTTCAATGACAGACTCCAGTCCAACATACCTATCCAGCTTTACCCATGTGTATACACCAGCTAGATACTTGCGCACACCTCATCACTGCTCTGTACCCTACACTGGCTATCGATTCGATACAGAATCAAACACAAAATTTGTTCTCTGTGCTATGTTTCAATAACAGACTCCAGTCCAACATACCTATCCAGCCTCACCCATGTGTATACACCAGCTAGATACTTACGTTCTTCTTCTGATAATCAGATACTCATTGTCCCCACGGTGAAAACAAAGACATATGGACAACGTTCGTTTGCATACCAGGGCCCAGCGACGTGGAACAAATTGCCCATTGAAATCAGACACAAAGACACAGTGGTCCCTTTAAAGAGTGCTCTTAAAACTCCCCTGTTTTGACTGCAGGGACAAACTTAGAGACCTAATCGTGTTTTGTATCTTATATGTTTTCAGCATATTTTCATGTTTTCCAATTTCATTGTTTTTGTCATTTGTTTTTCTGTAGTGTAGTCATATCATTATTGATGGTGTAAAGCGCTTAGAGCTTCAAAAGATTAGGCGCTATACAAAGTCCTCATTATTATTATTTTCACATATAAATCCAAACCAGGCTTAGTTTTACAGGAAAACAAAAACAAAGAGAAAGGAACTTGCACACTTTATTTAGATCACATAGATTTATACAGTTTAGTGAGGAAGGAAATTAATGTGCATACTTGCTTTTCTCCCTTTGTATAATCTCCAACAGTAAATATAAATCAAATCTGCAATCTCGTGCTGGCTTGATGTAATGGCAATGATCACAGCTATCAAAGCAATTCATTAATTCTAGCAACTGTTTCAAAAGGAAGGTTGTTTTTTCTTTTTCATTTATATTAATAGGCTCACAGCGTGCTTTTTCAGGGAACTGCTTTATAATGAGTTGTGAAGCATATCAGTGACTTTTACTGCTGTGACACGCTCAGTTAATCCACATGACAATTAGGGTATTCAAAAGCATTTCCATGACCTGATGGTTGAGTAGTTCACCAATCATCAGTTTCCCAGTACTAGACTGCTTAGATTACATTCTAACTTGAATCTAATAGCTTTTGTCAGCTTTACAAAAATTGCTTCTGTCCTGAAACTGTTTTGCTTTTAAAAGCTCTGGAAAATAAGGTATCTGGTTGTTGAGGTTACTTACGATAACTTCAAATATGATTTTCACTACTACCATCTTGGTAATAAAAACAAATCTCAAAGACAATACATTATGAATCAAATGGACAAAGAGTACTTACCTGCACTGATGACCAATAATTCTCTCCTTCATTCTGCTTAGAAGGCAAGTTAGAATGTAAGTATGAAGCTTTGGAAACTCTTGGAACCATGATGAACACAAAACTTCCCTTGTTATTTGAGGAATAGATAATGCTGTGCTGAAGGTAGAAGATGCCTTATTAAATTTTAAGGCAGCCATGTTTCTATGTAGTTCTCACCACAGTAAAAACCTGTCTTGACAGAACATGTCTGACAACAAAAAGTGGTTAATCAAGATTTGTGGTCTCTTATAATATGTCTGTTCAGTAAAGCTAGATTTTTTTCTTCACAAAGTCAAATTTCAACTAGCCTGAAGATGAATAAAATACCCATAAGTATCAAAAAAATGTTTCATTATTTATTTATTCTTCCTACTAAATCATACATGCATTCACAGACCTGCCAACTCTTAAGTGACATTTTCAGTAAGTCAGCCGAAATTTTTCAGTAAGTTAGACCAATTTTCTGTAAGGTGTGAAAACTTATGTTCTGGCAACAAATAAAATTGTAATAACCATTACAGTTTATATCCATGTTGTAACTTACAATAAATAGCTACTGATGCTTCAATATTTTTCTGTTCTTTCCCACAAATAGTCTTAAGATCTATAAGTTCCATTTGTCTATTTACACTTTTATCCAAATAATATATGTCCACTAATAAGTCAGCAAAACTAATAGGCTGCACATCAGCCCCATTTTTAGCTGCTAAATGTACCAAATGACATGAACATACACTCAGATACACTGAGGGATTCACCTTAGTTATATGTCCCAATACACCTTTATTGCAACCTGTCATCACTGAAACTTTTTCTGATTCAAAGGCAATACAGTTATTCCAACTTATGTTTCTCTTTTTCAAATCATCATCCAATAATGTGAAAATATTTTCCCCAGTAGAGGCTCCATCATGTGCTGGAACAGACAAAAGTGCTTCAGTTACAACCCCGTCTGTGTTATCAAAATATGTAACAACAACTGGGTACAGCTTCTCAGAATCATTGCTACCATCAATTGCTATACTGAAAGGATGGGATGAAAGATTGTTAACAATGTCTTCCTGTATTGACTTGCACCGTTGTAATAAAATAACAGTAGTTTTCGTTCTGCCACACTGATAACTATCTGCTACTGCTACTGAAAATTTGGACTTGAATAGTTTAGAAGCATGTCAACATTATACTCAACCAAAAGCTTTGTAAAATATACTTCAGCCTTAATGACCTCCAATTCATTTTCTGACACTGCAGATCCAAATCCCATAGAAGTCAGCGACTTACAACTTGATTTCATTGCAATGTATACTGTATGTTTTTTAGAATTCACATGGCAGCGACAGTCATCTCGTCCACCATGGGAAATGTTAAAGTCAACATGACATAAAATGCAATAAATATAATGGACACCTTTTTACTTTTTTCTTAGCATGACCAGGTATCAGAGTAATCTGTTTTATACTTTTGCAACCACTGTTTCAGCTTTTAACAAGGCTGGTTGTCCTCTCCACCTTTGGCACATTTTCGTTTGGAAAACATTTTCAGACAACCGGATAACAAAAGGTAAAATGAAGTCTAGATCAGATGCGCGATTCTCACAAACAAAATAGGCTGGTTTAAAGCATCTGAGGTACCACTGTATAGTTAGTCTGGTTCCCATCCCAAAACCACTGTCTAAGATAAAACTCCGAAAACCGAACACACAAAAATCCCGTTCCTGAACGAACCAGTAAAAAAAAATATCCAGAACAGAAAAAACGTTCATATTTCCGTACCTTTGGCTATCGTTCCATAAGTCCATAATTTTCGTATTTTTTTTCTTCATAAGAATTATGGCAAAATTGTAAGAGTTGGCAGGTCTGCATTCATAGTTTAAAAAAATCTATAACGTGCTATAAAAAAAATCATCAGTATGCACTATCATTTTTATTCAATTTCACATTTAGTCTTTTGGCATTATGACATATGAATAGCAAAGTTAACTGAAAAGTAACAATTATCCTGTCCATAACTTGTTATGCTAGTACTTACCTATAACAAATAAATTCAATAAATTTATTTATTCCCAAGTCACCCATGACTTAAATAACAAATTGATCAAGTCAATGAACAGACTTGCTAAGGTGGCTGTCATAAGGTAATAGTGACTAGTGCTCTAAGTATAATGAAAATAGTAATAGACTTGTCTAAAAGAAAATATTGTAGCTCTGCAAGATTGCAGCTCTAGACATAAAGCATTCAATCAAAAATTATACTGACAAGATGTCAAGGATAAAGTGGCTGAGTGTTAACCCTTCCAACCACTCTGACAATAAATGTGGCAATAAATAAATTACCACATCAAAGACAAATGATAACTGGCATCTTAAAATGAAGACCCCGTCCCCCGCATTTGATTTTGATCATACATAACAGACACAATGCTATCTTTATCCTGCACAAGTCTTTTTCTTCTTACTATAACCAGGAGTAGTTCTCTTTTGACAAATAAATTCTAGATTAGGGCATGCAGTGGTAGGCTATAATGGTATCTATCTCACCTGCTGTTGCTAGCCTGCTGGAAGTTAAATGATGTCTTTGTTATAAAGTCTGCTACTGCCATCAGCTGCTCTCTTGTTGCCAAGGAAATTAAAATTGGTAAGCTACTGGAAAGAAGACTCCATTTTGCCACCAGGTAATTTTCTGATGTTATATTGCTGACCTGTATCCATTAAAAAATAAAATGTCAATGAATTATTTTGCCTGTACTGCAGCCAAAGTAACATACTTAAAAAAAAAACACCCATAACCTTGACCTTCTGTGCAACAAATTAAATGACATTTTCTCTCTCCTGTTAATGTTATGTCCCAACTCCAATAACAATCCATTTATGCAAACAAGGGATATACCCAGTTCATAGAACTTGACACTATATACATGTACTTCACAAGTCAAGGTCATGATAATAACTTTTTCTTTCCCATGACATTATCCACAACCAAAGTATTGTAAATGGCACAATTCATGCCTGCCCAATGTTTAATATTGTCTATATAGGTACTAGTATGGCATGGTTGACTCTGGAGCCTAATGAACAATGGATTTTAATGACTTGGCCTTTTGGTCAAGGTGTGCAGTCTTACCTTAAATAACTGGAAACTCAAGTGCAAGCCATCCACAAAATTGAGACCAGAAAATTATTCTAGAACAAAGGTGTTTCTGCAAAAACAAATTCTTTGAGCCACAATGACCTAGATCTTTGACTTTTGTTGCCAAAATGAATGTCAATTTCATATGTCATGTGTAAGTGCTCCACAAATTCTGGTTAAGGTAAGTGGTCTAGAATGTAATTGATTATGGAAAAAAAGTATTTAAAAAATGTCAAGGGGGACAAAAGGAATTTTAATTACTGTAATATCACCAATTCTCATGGGGCACCAATTTTCATGGATATTGTTCTTGCTGTAAACCACAATCCAATGAAAATTAGTATGCTAAACAAACCCCTTTTCCCTTTAATACTGTGTTTTAATCCTAAAGTAATGTACTTGGCAACCTGATTGTAAAAAATTGGTATCGGGGAACTGATAATTCAATATGATTCAGGTGTGAATGTGGAGGATCTTAGGTCTGTGCTTGAGTGATAGTACATCCCTCGCCATCATTAATACCCTGGAATCATTGAACCATGACTGCTGGGGCTGCAAGTGAGCTGTAATTCTCAAATTCTGACTTCCTGAAGAACCAGAGGGATTACTGTGAACGATGGGAAGGCTTAGGTGTATGGTCGATCCCACCGCAGAAAGGTGTCCAGAAAAGATCCCATGCCTTCTGGTCATGCATTTGAGAAATGTCAAGAGGGAGCTTGTTCAGCATAGTCTACTTTAGGTCTTCCCCACAGTTGAAAAAATGTCACTACTACAAACTGATTTAGAAACTATTCTGTGAGGACTTGAACCCATTTTGGACAAGCTGTCTGCTGGAACATTACTCTTTTACTCTTTCATAAAATGTCTTAGACTGTGTGAGTAGCTTTATCCAAAGCTGTCTGATGGAAGATGATGCACACATAAAGTCCTAGAAAAAATAGTCAACATTTTTTAAAGGAAGCTTTCTTCTTGAGATTATAACCTCTGAGGAAAACTCCCTCAGGCTCTAGGACAGCCCTTCAGCCTCAATCTAAAGTGTTAGTGTCAAGAAAGGATTGAAGTTCAGAAGCAAAAATCAAAACTCCCATTCTGATATTTTTACCAAACCAGATTGTGGTGAAACTTGGATCATAAGGGGATCCAGGTGGACTGGGTGTGCTTGTTAGCTCTCCAATTTACTCTAAGCAAGAACTAGATGGGCAGCATATGAAGCTTTCTTAGTCAATTGCTACATCCAGAGTTACCTGGCAGGCAAGGAGGGAATAAGCAGATAATTATGTCCTTTCATCCAGACTTGTTAAGAAAGCATGTATGTGTGAGATTCTGTCCAGAGAAACATAAATTATTCTTTCTGAGAAGGGAGAAAATTTCCCATGTGCATGAAGTAATGAGAAGGGATCCAACTTTTCTAGACTGAGGATTAGGCCTAGTCATGTCTCCATCTCCAGACAAGGAATTACGCCTAATCATGTCACCATCTCTGGGAATCAGACCTAGTCATGTCACCATCTCCTGTGAAAGATCCCTCTAATCTCAGGGCATTGTTTATCGACCAGTTGTTGAAATACTGGAGGATGTGAACCCCTAAGGATATTAAATTATCTGCAATGACATCCTATCCCAGACAAACTCCATAAATATCCTGTGGGCTTGGAAAATTGGAATACAAAGATAAGCATCCTTTGAGAGCTATGGAGACTACCAATTATTTATCCCAATCTATTCAAGGAAAAATATTGACGATAAATTGAAACTCTCTTTCTCTTTGAAACAAATAAAATGTAGCAATAAAATGCCAGAATTCGTATGATCTTCACCTTCTCAACTGTGCCTTCCTTAGAAATGTGTATATCATTAAAAGAGGTGGACTGTCCTGGATATAAAGCCATTAACCCTTCTTTATTGAGTAAAGGACGAAATGTCTGCATAAAGTTAAAGTCTGGCACAGACTGGAACACTGGGAAGTGGAAGACTTTGAAGGAGAGGGCAGGACCCCCATGGGAGGGGGGTATTGCTACCATCCTTAGCGAAGAGGTATATATTTATAGACTATATAAGTATAGACTTATATTTGCCCTCCTAGTCACTTAATTGTGAGAATGCTGAGTGGCAGAAATAGGTTTTAAACTGAGACTGATTTTGACATTGAAAATACTTAAAATTTGGAGCCATAGACATTTCTAAATGGAAGCATTTCTATTTTGACAGGTTTAGCCAAGCCCAGAACCACAGCCAGAAACTGGTGATGCCGACACCTCAAATCCTGAGAATCCACTGTGGAATCAAAAAGCTTATGCTGTGATCCACTGAAACCTTTTATGTCTCCAAGATAACCTACCAATGGAGGTCATGGAGCTCTATATACATCTTGGCTTGGCCATGACCTCTAACAGTTTCCGCAAGGCACCTGGAGACAAAGATTACTTCTTCAACAGACCGCAGGAGGCAGCCAAAAAAGACTGTCAGGTGAGAGTATAATTACCTGTACCTTCAGTTCCAAAGCCTCTATAGGGAGAATGCCCTACCTGGGAGGTACCAGACCTGCCAACCCTAAGGAAACATTTTCAGTAAGTTAGACCAATTTTCAGCAAAGTGTGAAAACTTGTGTTCTGGCAACAAGTAAAATTGTAATAACCATTTACAGTTTATATCCATGTTGTAACTTACAATAAATAGCTACTGATGCGAATGGTACAGGGTACTTTTGCACTTTCTAAGAAACTTCTGGTCAAACTCCATTTTGAAGCATTCTCCCCCTTCACTTTCATTTCTAGTAGTGCTTCCAAGTAATCAACTGACATAGATGATCTGGATTTTTCTCTGTTCTTTCCCACAAAGGCAGACTTGAAGGTAGTACAAGCCTGACTTCAAGATTTATCACTGCTTAAAGCTTTACTACATGTGCCTGCACTGTCGTTATTTCCTTCTTCATTGCTAGATACATGTGGAACTTTATCCTTGGAACTAGATACATTCTCTGACAGACTACTTCTGGCTTTAGCTCTTTTGCCTTTAACCTCTTGCTTCTTGGTTTCTTTATCAAAATATATTTGTAAGGGTTCCCACTGTTCCAACAGTCTCTTTATAACTTCACCAAGAGACAACCATTTTGTTACACAATGCTTACATATTTTTCTCTGTTCTTTCCCACAAAGAGTCTGAAGATCTTTCAGTTCCATTTGTCTATTCACACTTTTATCCAAATAATATAATATGTTCACTAATAAGTCATCAAAACTAATAGGCAGCACATCAGCCCCATTTTTAGCTGCTAAATGTACCAAATGGCATGAACATCAACACAGATACACTGAGGAATTCACCTTAGTTATATGTCCAAATACACCTTTATTGCAACCAGTCATCACTGAAGCATTATCTGATTCAAAGGCAATACAGTTATTCAACTTATGTTTCTCTTTTTCAGATCCAATAATGTGAAAATATTTTCCCCAGTAGAGGCTCCATCACATGCTGGAACTGACAAAAGTGCTTCAGTTACAACCCCTTCTTTATCATCAAAATATCTAACAACAACTGGGTACAGCTTCTCAGAATCATTGCTCCCATCAGTTGCTATAATGAAAGGTTGGGACGAAATATTGTTAATAAGGTCTTCCTGTAATGACTTGGACTGTTGTAATACAATAGCAGTAGTTCTGCCAGAATAATAACTATTTGCTACTGACAATTTGGTAAACATGAACTTGAATAGTTTAGAAGCATGTCAGATGCAGCAATTGGAACATCATGCACAACAAGAGTTTTGTAAAATATACTTCAGCCTTAATGACCTCCAATTCAGTTACTGACACTGCAGATCCAAATCCCATAGAAGTCAGCGACTTACAACTTGATTTCATTGCAACATATTCTGTATTTTTTTTGGAATTCATGTGGCGGCAACAGTCATCTCGCCCACCATGGGAAATGTTCAAGTCAACATGACGTAACGTGCAATAAATGTAATGGACACCTATTTCTAAGCATGACCAGGTATCAGAGTAATCTGTTTTATACTTTTGCAACCACTGTTTCAGCTTTTAACAAGGCTGGTTGTCCTCTCCACCTTTGGCGCATTTTCGTTTGGAAAACATTTTCAGATGACCGGATGACAAAAGGCAAACTGAAGTCTAGATCAGATGCACGCTTCTTGCAAACAAAATAGGCTGGTTTAAAGCATCTGAGGTACCACTGTATGGTTAGTCTGGTTCCCAACCAAAATCCACAAAATCTAAGATAAAACTCAGAATCTGAACATGGAGTCTAATATAAAAATCCGGATCCGAATGAACCAGTACAAAAAATATCTGGAACAGAAAAATCGTTCATATTTCCGTAATTTTTGCTATTGTTCCGTAAGTCTGTAATTTTAGTTTTTTTTTAAAAAGACTTACGGCAAAATTATAAGAGTTGGCAGGTCTGAGATACTTGTGTCCAATGTGGTGGGCATAAGTGGCCATGTAGGCAAATGGACCTGTACTATTGGATTATCCAGGGACTGAAGGGGAGAGGATGGGGCAAACCACCCCTTCTATTATCTAACACCTCCTTCATCTTAGCATTCAATTTCTAAGTCAGCACCCTCAATATCACCAAGTGAGTGACCAACTGCAGGTCTAACTTGGGCTATACACTGGAGAACCTCTCCAAACTGCACAGGATATGAAGTCTTAAATGATCCTTAAGGCATGGGACACAGACCTAGGGGGAAAACCTCAATCACCTTATCAAAGTCCACACCTATTCCTCCTCTGTCACTCGACCCATTAAGTTGATGAAGGCAAGCCTAATAGACGAGAAGGATGAGATGTGGTGGGTTCCTCCATAAACTCAATAATCATCAAAAATTGTCAGTTTGTCATCCTGTCTTTATTCTCATGGTGAAGCAAGACTATTTCATCTCATCACCTTCCTGAAAGAAGAGGACTTCCTGACAGAGACTTCATCATTGTGTCTCTGCTCGGGTCAGGACACAGGATTATCCTGTTGATGCTCTCCCTGCAGGATGGGATTGATGATTCCCACTCAGCACTGGGTGGCAGTTTCTCTTTCCTTCTCTCAGTTATGACTAGAGTTAAGGATAATCTAGTAAATCTTCATTATCAAATGAGCCACTGTCAAGTTATCCATGGTGACACGGTCAGAAAAATAGTCAGGATTGAATAGCCACTGAGTGGTGTGAGTTCCCAAACTGCTTAAGGGTTGAATGGGAACATCAAATAAGCAAGGGTGTTGACCTCGTGGGATTAACTGTAAACATTGAGAATAGGGGACAGGGATTGATCTTACACTGTCCTCTAAACTTGGTATCCAGTCTGAAGATTAATGTCCGATGACCAATTGATGTCAACTGGTACTCAGTGATTTGTGATCCCAGATCAAAAGCAGAAGATTGGCATCATATACAATACCCAGTGATTAGAGTTCAGGACCAACACACTGGTAAGGCAGTTGTTACTAACTTGGGCTGTCTCATGATGCCTTTTTATGCTCTAATTTGCCAACACCTTGAGCAATATTGAAGGATAAAAGGATATATATATAAGGATGTAACACAGGCTCTGCTTCTCTAGTATTATAATCCAAACACTAACAATTCATGAAAATGGACAAAAGATACACAATAAATAAAGAAACAAAGATACAAAAAAAAAACATAAAAAAAACAAAGATACAAAAAGTTTAAAAAACAAAGATACAACAAAATTAAAAACCAAATACACAAAAAAATATAAAGAAACAAAGATGTACAAAAAATAAAGAACTTGCCATATGATGACTTTTGATTGTTCAAGTGTTGAGCACCATATAAACATATAATTAAATACATGATATCAAAGGAACAGAAAAAGATATCCTCATTTCTCAACAGTGGATGATGGTAACAGGCTGGGATAAGGTTTTTTAATAGTCAAACCTTAACTAATAAATAAATAATTAATAATTGACGTATACAGCAAAGTTTTCAAATCCAAACAATAAACTTAATCACATGATGACACTTAAAACACAAACTGAAATTCAGAAAAAAATTCCATTGGTGAAAATGTTCTGATAGCCTAATTCTGAAAGATAAATTATGGAAAGATAATTCTTTTAATATTCTCCAATAATAATAATAAGGGTTTTGTATAGTGCATAATCTTTAGAAGCTCTAAGCGCTTTACAACATCTATAATGATATGACTACAAAAACAAAAGACCCTGAAATTAGAAAACAAAATATTCTGAAAATATTTAAGGTAGTAAACATTATTAGGTCTTTAGTTTGTTCTTGTAGTCGAAAGACGTGAGTTTTAAGAACACTCTTGAAAGGGATCACTGTGTCTTTGTGTCTAATTTCAATGGGCAATTCATTCGACATTGCTGGGCCCTGGTATGCAAAAGAAAGTTGTCCATATGACTTCATTTTCATAGTGGGAATAATGAGTATACAATTGTTAGAAGAGGAGCGTAAGTATCTTGCTGGAATGTACACATGGGTGAGGCCAGATAGGTATGTTGGACTGGAGTCTGTCAGTGAAACGTATCACAGAAAACAAATGTGTTTGATTCTAAATGATTTTAAAAATCCAGATTCCTGGTTTATTAGCATACAAGGGTGGACAAAGAAGTATCCAATTAATGAACTCTCAGTGTATATACATGTCTTGAGAAATCCAAGACTAAAAGACAATATAGTAAATCTATCCAAGGAATTGTTGGTTTGGCTTTGTGGTTTAATGCCATTTTCAGCACATGATAAAATATCTGTGGCACCCAGTTTAATTGGTGGTGGAAGAACCAAAGACCTTCAAGAAGCTAATGGCAAGCTTTCTCACAGATCCAATTGGCTAAGCTAAGAGTTGAACCTATGAGGATAGAGATATGTGAGTGATCTGTCAAGGTAAGCACCAAAGACCACTAAGCCATCCGGGGCCTCTCCAATGGATGAAAACAAAACAAGAACATCAAAACATTCTTACCAGTTGATTCCACTGAGCAGAAAGATGTGGTGTGGCATCTTTGGGAATGTCAAGAAAACACTGTAAAATATTCTCTGCAAGAATTCGATGATGATCCAGTTGATTTTGAGTCAGGATGACTGCCCTCAGCTTCTGTACAGCGAGTTGTAACTGCAAATCAGATAAAAGTGAAAAGTGCTACTGTACCAACTTCATTTGCATAGACAAGTCCTACTTTACTTTTAGATTTTGAGCCTAAAAAAATTATCAATGAAATGAATTTAAAGTGAAACTTTGTGATGTCCCTCTCCTTGTCAAAACAATTCCTATGATGAATTTCCCATTAAAAAATAGTAAGGGTTCCATGAATTACCATGACATGCCCAAGAATGATAGGATGATGTCACTATTTGCGACCACAGGTATAATTAGATTTCCAACATACCAGGCTGCAGAATTGGCACATAGTGAAGTAATGTACCAGTATTTCCATTCAATCAAAAAACTGACATACAACCTGAATGGCTTGCCAAAAACTGTTGCCAACACCACCACCATCACTGATATTGTCATCTACATTCATAACCAAAGAAAATATATTTAAAAAAACAAGAAAGTTTTACTAAATACTTTTGTGTTTTATCAGAAATACGATAATCAACAACATTTCAAAAGAGAATCTAAATACACATATACATAACCTTGGACCATTCAAATATACATATACACAACTTTGGACCATCCTGATACATATATACACAACCTTGGACCATCCTAATACACATATACACAACCTTGGATCATCCTAATACACATATACACAGCCTTGGATAATCCTAATACACATATACACAACCTTGGACCATTGCAATAGACATACACATAACCTTGGACCATCCTAATACACATACATATAACCTTGGACCATTGTAATACACATATATACAAACCTGGATGCTCCTAATTATACTCAACCTTGGACCATTCTAATATATACATATACTCAACACTGGACCATCCTGATTAATACACATATACCATATATGCCAACCCCTGACGGGAAAAAAGCGTAATCCAAGTGGTCAAAAAGCGGAATCCAGGCAGATAAAGTGTATCCACACATGCTAAAATTTCAATAAACAATAATTTATTTGCCCCTCTCGTCTTTTAACATCCATTACTGTTTCAAGTTTTCATATGAAGCACTTTTTACCTTTACACACATCGACTAAAATCCATCTTAAAACTTTTAGCACAAAATATTAAAATTCTTTCCATACGGCCTGAAATAGATGTCACGTGATGCTGCACTCTTGCCTTAATATTTATAGGATTCTATTGGGTTTTTTATTTGTTGTTTTTTGTTGTTGTTTTTTTCTAATTTATCTGGGAAATTTTTGAAAGGAATATTTTTAGTGCCAAATACCTTTAGACTGGTTCTGCAGTAAATGTGAATTAGAACAAAGAATCTGCACATAAAGATTAAAATTAGAAAACCAGTCTGCTCTCTCCTCACTAAGCATACAGATGCTATAAATAGAATTTGAGGTTGAAAGTAGATCCAGGTTAGCTATAAATAGAACATGATACTCTTAGGAAAGTGGATGCAAGTCCACAGTCAAACATACTCTTATATTGTAGTTATGTAAAAGCCGTCTTTTCTAAAATACGGTCTGTGGGATTAATGGAATGTTAATAATAACAATAAAACAAAAAATTGATTTTTTGGGGAGGTGGATATACCGAAAAAGCATAATCCATATATGTTTAATCATAACGTGTAATTTAGTGAAAAAAAGCGTAATGATTACACATATACATAATCTTGGACCATCCTTATACACATATACACAACCTTGGACCATGCTAATACACATATACATAACTTTGGACCATCCTAATACACATATACACAACCTTGGACTATCCTAATAGGCTAATACACATATACACAACCTTGGACCATTACACATAACCTTGGACCATCCTAATACACATACATATAACCTTGGACCATTGTAATACACATATAAAACCCTGGACACTCCTAATTCACATATACTCAACCTTGGACCATCCTAATATACATAATTTTACTCAACATTGGACCATCCTGATACACATATACACAACCTTGGACCATCGTAATACACATATACACAACCCTAGACCATCCTAATACACATATACACAACCATGGACCATCCTAATACACATATACATAACCATGGACCATCCTAATAAACATATACACAATCTTAGACAAACACAATACACAATCTCAGATCATCCAAAAACATGCATACAAAATCTCAGACAATGAAATATGCATAACCATAAGAAGAAAAAAACGCTTCTTTTATATGGTCACAAAAGGCTAATTTATGTTTGACACTGCTATACATTGGGGTGCATTTCAGATCTGTCTGATGGGGTAATCTGCAAGTTAGAGTTCCAGTTTTGAAAAAAATAATCAAGTCAAACTTGACTGGATGGATGGATGGAAAATAGTGATAAAACTAACACTGACAACTTACAATTTGTTCCTATTAAATCCATTAAAATCCATAATGCTTGACATTTTCAAGCCATTTATCTGATAAATCCATGAATTTAATTATAGGTATAAAAAAAAACAAAGCGTTTAGAATGATGGGATTTACAATATCCATAATATGTTTATTCCATACATCTTACTCATAAGCAATGAACGCTAGGTCCATTCACAGCATCCTATAAATGTGTCACCATCCAATATCATCTGGAACAAAGTCCAAGAATTTATCCTTTTTATCTGAAAAAGTTCTTAAATCCTAAGGAATTTAAGTAAAGTATTCACTGGAAGATGTACAGCTCTACTTGGCATTAAACAAGGATATATACAACATTTGTGGCACAATCAAAAAGACTGTCAACCTAAAAACAAAGTGAGTGCTGTTTTTACAAACCAAGGTCCAATAGAACCTCTTGCACTGGCAAAACACTTGGGAATGAAATCTAACTTGTAATAAAGGAAAGCACAAATTAAATCAAAACTTTTATTGCATAAAACATGGAGTTTATTAAGAAGACACAACTACAGGTTGTTAGGACTTGCAGAAATATGGAAACAATATACTTGCTAGTAAACACCAAATGTAAACACAGACACTTCACATTGCAATCAGTAGTATTTAATTTACATGTGGTTGGACAAGAGATGGATATTCCACATCCATTTTGTCCTGTTTCAGAATTGACTTCCAGTAAAATATATAATTTTGGAAGAAATATTGTGTACATGTATAAGTGAATTTTATAATGAGAAATACTGCAATTTTCATCAAAAATAATATCAAATCACTAAAGCATACCCAAACATACTGGAGTCTGCAATCCTCAGATCTAGTGATGAGATTGTACACTGACTGCCATTGTTTAACTTGTAGGTAGGGATGAATGTAAGACTGATTTGCCATCATGCCAGTCTGAGCAACATCAATTGGTAATAAGGTCATATCCTGAGTAAGAAGACTGATATTACTGTATCTTAGCAACAGCAGTTTTAACTCTCCCAAGCTATAACACAGTTGCAGTAGTGGTGTCAATGTCTTGAGACTCTGGAATTGAAAGAAGAAAAATTTGATATTACTCTCTGCATGTAAGAATGCTTGTCAACTAAGTTATTTTTACTTCTGCACTGACAAGATTGACATGAAAACCACTAACCTACATCCAAATTATACAGTTATTAAAATCAATTTAATTACTACTATATACATCTAACTACCAAACAAGATTACCATATACAGCTATCCTTTGGTATACTGTCTTTTTTTTAAATTATCCATTAGTTTAATTGACTATTATCAGCTACATATTTTTTTATTTTCTGGCACTGCAATAAAAGTAAATTATTCAGTCATCATCATCATCATCATCCATTTTGATTATCCAGGCCTTTTAATAATCCTCTAACGAGGGTAGGCCTGTCTGTTTCGTCATGTGAGTATTCAAAGCTTTCTTCCAGGCTCTACGGTCCTGTGGATTAATTCCACTCAGCCCCAACGTCTTTCTGTCTCTTTTTGTCAACTCTTCCCATGTTAGCTTAGGTCTGCCTGGAGCTCGACTTCCAGTAACTTTGAAGGAATGAACCTTGGATATCCACCCTTTACTACGCTCAACATGGCCCAGCCATCGTATCCTATTTGATTGGATAATGTCAGAAATGTTTCTGATGTTTAGCTGGGTGAGGAGAGACTCAAATGGGACATTTGCCTCGGGATTTACATGGCAGATCCATCGTATCATGGCTTTATCATTGCGATGTATCTTCCTGAGAGTTGTAGCAGTGACAGCCCAGGTTTCAGAGCCGTATAACAGCACAGGTCTGATGTAAGTTGAGTAAAGACGACTCCTTGTAATGTGCGTCAAATGCCTATTCGTCAGGATTGGGAGAAGCTCTCTAAACTTATTCCAAGCAGACTTGCAATGTGTTGTTGATGCCAGTTCCTCAGTGCCGAGGAACATGGAGTACTGCTGAAAGGACACTGTAAATTTCAGTCAGGAACATGCTGTGAGCCTTGTGAATAGAGACAGGAAGGTATGTGCCATCTACGTCCGCACTGATGGCAAAGTCTCCCTCATGAAAAGCATTCAAAATGAGCCATGGTGTTTTTCGTGGGAACCAAGGTGGGTAGAATAATGGATTTGGGGGTGCTTAGGCCGATGACCAATCATAGAAAGTCGTTTACTGTTGGTACCAAGAAAAGGTGTGGAAAGAATGAAAGAACTCTCTTGGTGCTAATTCCATTTAGTATGTGAAAAAATTGACTTTTGATGGGTGGAGCTTAATTCAAGAAGAGGATACTTTCTTCTGCTAAAGTGCCATTAAATATCACTGCGCTATTTAGTGCCACACACTGTACACTTACCCTGAATATTTAGTACCGCACATTGTAAAACTGACATACCTATTCAATACCACACACTGTACACATGGTTTATCTATCTGGTAACACACTGTACACTTGACCTACCTATTCAATATCACACACTGTACAACTGACATATCTATTCAATATCAATCACTATACACTTGACCTACCTATATATCACACACTGTACACTTGACCCACCTATTCAATATCACACTGTACACTTGACCTACTTATTCAATAATAATAATAATAATAATAATAATAATAATAATAATAATAATAATGAGGACTTTGTATAGCACCTAATCTTTAGAAGCTCTAAGCGCTTTACAACATCTATATGATCTAACTACATTTCAGAAAAACAAATAACAAAACCATGAAATTGGAAAACATAAAAACATACTGAAAACATATAAGATACAAAAACATTATTAGGCCTCTAAAATTGTTCCTGCAGTCAGAAAAGATGACTTTTAAGAGCACTCTTAAATGGGGCCACTGTGTCCTTGTGTCTAATTTCAATGGGCAATTCGTTCCACATTGCCAGGCCCTGGTATGCAAAAGAACGTTGTCCATATGACTTCATTTTCATAGTGGGAACAATGAGTATATGATTGTCAGAAGAGGAGTGCAAGTATCTTGCTGGTGTATACACACTGGTAAGGCCGGATAGGTATGTTGGACTGGAATCTGTCATTGAAACATAGAACAGAGAACAAATTCTGTGTTTAATTCTGTATCAAATGGATAGCCATTGTAGGGTACAAAGAAGTGGTGAGGTGTGCTCTGATCGAGGTACTCTAAAAATGATCAGAGCAGCTGTGTTTTGGACTTTTTGAAGTTTCTGGAGTAGATATTGTGATGATCCAGACTGAATTGAGTTACAATAGTCCAGTCTTGAAGGTACTAATGAACACACAAGTGTTTTAGTGGCATCAACTTAAAGATATTTGCGAATGGAACTGATGCGTCTCAGTTCAAGATATGCAACCTTGCATATGTTCATGACATGTTGGTGAAATGCGATAGTACTTTCTAGAGTAACACGTAGGTTTCGTACTGCGAGAATTTAATGTTGGTGTTGCTGATATTTATTGTCTGAGGTAAAGGATGTGAATGAGAAAGTCTTTGTGTTGTGATCAGAATAGCCTCAGTTTTATCATCATTCACCTGCAGCTTGTTACATGTCATCCACGATTTCACATCAGAAATGCACCTCTCTATTCCATGGATGGTAGCATCAACTTCAGTTAGGTGTACAATATCACACACTGTACACTTGACCTACCTATTCAATATCACACACTGTACACGTGAAGCAGCAGAAGGGGCGAATCAGACAACATTTTTAGACAAGTTTTCACTGAAATCACGCTTAAAAACAATGAAACCAATGACATCAGGCCCCCCCAATGTGTGTGTGAATCATGGATTAGGTCCCAAAAAAAAATATGAAAAAATCAATGAAATTAATGAAATCCTCCATCGATTTTGGGGAAAAAGGGACTACAACGTCGTTGTCACTCACTAGAACTTTCAGTTGGGGTTAACCGAATATTTGATCCAGTCCGATACGATATCGTGTTCGAGGGTCATGTAAATCACTACGACGAAAATCACTACGATTTCACAAATAGACTAATTTGTAAAACCTCCTCTTGTAAATCAATCAGATTATTAGACTGGTCAGTGAGTTTGAAATTAATTCTGGTTAATGAATTATTATGACATCGCATATAGACTGGATTCACCGGGGACTCAATTATTAAAAACCCTGGAGGAGCTGTTGGTGCAAATGAATACAAAATATATCCCTGCTGAGCTTGATTTGATCGTTCTAAATTTATTTGATAGCTTCCTTCGATCACATCACATACTAAATTGAGCGCAATCACCGTTGAAATATTCACATTGAACGGAGCAATATGCCTGCCACCACCGTCTGGGTCATTATTATGGGTCAGGATAGTTGTTTGTGGTTGTGATGGTGTTTTTTTCCACGTATCATGGATTTTTTTGAAACCTTCATCGATGGCATCATCGAGAGATTTTTGTAGTTCTAAGAGATTATATCCTGGTAGTTTGAATGTTGGAATATCTCTTATGCGGATCTTATAGTCTATTGCAAATAAATCTCTTGTTTTAGGACTACTGTCACCTAATACCTCTTGAATAATTTGTGAATGAAATGTTTCCATGTCATTGATGATTTTGTTACATGTTTCTACGACACTGATAAATTCATCTCGGGTGAGAGTGCCGGATCTAAGGGATATAAACAACAACGAAATATCGTTATTGAAAGCTGTGAAATTTTCAGTGATTTTATCCCGGTTAGCAAGATGATGAATAAGTCTTATTTTTTCATCATATTCTACTCTAATGAAAAAATACGACTTATCATAATATCTATAGCTTTTTATTGGATTATCAGATTTTATCCTGTCTGTGATATAATCGGTTTTTTTTGGTTCTGGTAATTTAACGGTTTTTCCACCGGGTGGTAATTCAGGCCATCCTAGTACGGTTCTAATAGAACTCTGATAGATATCTACGACGTATCCTTCTGTGCTTATTTCAATGGCAGATGATAGTGTCGGCACATGAACTGTTATAGCTATTTTTGACTCTACTCCAGTAATCGATTTTATTCTACGCGCGAATTCATCATTGATTTGTTCAATTTGATATGATCCGGTTGGTATGGAAACAACATTCCAGTCTGGGGTACCGTCTGGTTTATTCTTATTCGCAAATACCAGTGAATTATTGGGTTGTTGACCACCAAATGATTTTGACCTAATATTTGGCCAACTGTGGTATACTCGTAATTTTGCTAGCGCTATCTCCTTCACTGGGACCGGAGAGGGGAAATTCACACTGAATTCTGGATTCGTTGAGGTTATTGAGATCATGCTTGTTTGTACTGGGTTTGTGTTCTCCACTATTTGTTGAAGTAATTCCATCGGTGTTGTCATTGTTATTATACTCATGTTTTTGTATTTCTAATTTTGACATCGCAGAATCATATATATCTACCATCGCTGAAAACTCACTCTCTGATATAATTGTATCATCGAGCGATGACGATATCAATGAGGATAATTGCGAGTATGCAGTGGACACAACATGAAATTGAATTATGTAGTCTTGTAGTTTCCGTTGGCTGCATGAGGATATTTTTTTTGTGATTATTGAAATAATTCCAGCGATTGTTGTTGCCGCAGAAATGCAAATTGGAACAGCTATCGGAGCCATCATTGTCACTGAAGACAGTATAATACCAGCTCCGGTGATTACACCACTCACTGAATACACAGTAACATCAATTGCGGTAATTCTCCTGCGATATTTTTTAATTTTCATTGCATACTCCTCAGACAGGGTTTTGAGTCTAGTTTGATATTCTCTGACCTGATCATAGCGATATTGCGATGATGAAATCATTTTTTATTTTAACAACGCTAGCGTTTTCAATTGTGAAATCCTTTCAATTTATTTACTTAAATCTGCTACGAATTCCACATACCAGGTTACTGAAGCCTTAGTCAAACTTTTATCAGTAGATGTGATTGTGAACTTTTCATTTGTACCCTTGTCGATGATCGTTGAAATCGTATTATTGACTCCAGATGAACTGGACGATGAAATATTAAATTGAGACAATGGTGTTACTAGTGTTAATCGATAAATACCCTTAACGGTTGCAGTGATATCTAATTTGTTGTTTGTAGGTGACCACTCAAATGATCCGTGTTGGATTGTATATACTATGTTGTTAGTTTTCTCAAGAGGAATTTTTGTTTTTTCAATAACTGTTATCATCCTCGAAAAATCACCTTTGACGGCTTCGATGAAGTTTTTCGTCTCATCGATGGATTTTTTAATATCAGGGAGTTTTAGTTCAATTTTATCGAATGTAGTTCCAATAAATTTATCAATGATATTTCTACGAAATGCGGTAAACTGTTTTATGTGTTCTTCAATTCTAGATTCAAGCGTTGTTAGTACAACCACAGAATTTTTTAACTCATCGTTGAGAATTTTTAATCGATCTGTAATCGTCGAAACGAGTACACCCGGTTTGAGTTTACCCTGATCGGAAAATAGCGCAACGGTGTTTTCGATTGCATTTTGTTGTTTAACTAAAATATCATCCAGAGAAATATTACTAGATTTCAATTTACCCTGATCGGAAAATAGCGCAACGGTGTTCTCGATTGCGTTTTGTTGTTTAACTAAAATATCATCCAGAGAAATATTACTGGTTTTCAATTTACCCTGATCGGAAAATAACGCAACGGTGTTCTCGATTGCGTTTTGTTGTTTAACTAAAATATCATCCAGAGAAATATTACTAGATTTCAATTTACCCTGGCGATCTTGAAATACAACTATTTCATTGGGTTCAACACTTTCTAAATTCAACGTCTCAGCGATTTCATCTTTAATTTTTTTTGTTATATCCTTGATAGAATCAGGGGTTGCAGTGCCATCGGGTTTGGGTTTCAAAGATCTCCCCCAAATATCAATCATGTTATTGTAAAACTCTTTCTCTCTCTAAAAAGCGATTGCTGGTGTAGTCATTTACGACAATATGAGGTGGTTTCCCCCTTGGGTTACCCAAGGAGTTAGAAATAGCGTCAAGGACATTTAATACTTCGCTGCCACATATTGGTGGGTCATTGATTTGTTGTGTTGGTAGCGTAGAATACCAAGTCTTCATTGGAAATTGTTTTATGTAACGCATAAACTCTTTTGGTGGGGCTAATCCATATGAATCAAAATAGACAATCCCACGTGGATCAATAGCGTATGCAACCCAGTGAGTTCCAGGTCCGGTGCTGTTATCGAGATTAATAATACCTGTTTCAGTTTTGTTTGGTTGATGTGGTAATTGATCTTTCATAAAAACACCTCTGAAATTTTTAATCACTAGTTTTTTTACCCGCATCCATTAAATCAAAATTGGACATGGGAACCATCGAAGATTTGGGAACCATAGGTTCCTCAATTAATAAATCGTTCCTGGTAGTCTCAGGCCTGATCCGTGAACGGATCTCCCGCTGTACCATGAATACGGGGTTCCGGGTAGTCTTAGACCCTTTCCGCTGTACCACGAATACGGGGTTCCTGGTAGTCTTAGACCCAATCCGTGAACGGATCGTCTCTTTTTTTTATATCCTTGTCCAGCTGCCTTTTTCAACGCCATTCCTGCTGCAGTACCAACGGCTCCTAACGCCGCTGCTTTAGCCACCGCTGGGGCTGCTGCTGCAATCAATGCTGGTATTGCAGCTAACAATGGAAATATACCACCCGTTTTCATCATATTTTTAATAGCAGCCGCAGAAAGAGTAATCTGAACACCTTTTTTATCCTTGAAAGCATCATTGAAATGTTTCACCTGACGAGTTGTCAGCGATAATTTATTTGCACCACCAGTCATTTGATTAGGTTTCAACGTGATTGTGGTTCCACATTTTTTAGCCGATTCTGATTGCAATTTTTTGATTTGACCAGGAGTTAACGTAACACTAATAACACTATATGACATTATACATAATTGATTGATTCTAAATCGTAAAACGATTCAATGGAAATATCCTTCGGATTTTCAATTACATGTTTTCTACTGGGGCATCTACCACTCTCATTCTTCCACCAACACCTTCAAGTAACATTGATTTATCACTGAGAATGACAGCAACCGCTCTATAATTCGGGATAAGGATAGGATGTACCCCAGCAACTGGTGCACCAGTCGGACGGGTTACACGGGCTCTAAAGTGTATATCAACGACAGATTGTCTCATCAAATCAAGATGTTCCAATGAAAAGTAATAAATCGGATAGAGGCTTTTAAAATCCAATTGTGATATTTGCAAACCGGTATCCACATTTTGATCACGTGCCATAAATGACAACAGGTTATGATAGACACGTGCAATATGATTCTGACCGTAATCAAGTTGTATATCCTCGGATGGTTCCTGCTGTCCGTTTATTCTCAGCGAGACTTCATTCACACCTAACTGATCAAATATCATATGACTTCGTTCTTGATTACCAACTCGCGCAGCATTCTGTAACGCAATAAATATATGACGTGGAGCTGAAACCCCTTGTTTTGATGCCAGGTGCCATGTGAATGTACCATCAACATTACCCAGTTTAATATCCGTAGTCACTGATAACCAACTCAACAACGACTTTCCTCCTTGGTTCATAAATGATAGTAGTCGCTGTTCTTCTGTGATTGATGGAGTTAACACTGGCATCCATAATGATAGTTTTGTTAAAATGACTTTACCGGGAGCAACCCCAGCATTACGCCAGATTGCATCATCATCAGTACCCTTTCGTACAAGCGCTATTGTGTGTTTGGCTCCATAAATAACTTTTCGGACGTTTCTACAGAATCCAAATATATGATGCAGTGGAATCGCACATGAAAATCGTCGACGCTGCCCATGCAACGTTGCTACGCGTGTTGCAAATCCTAAATTGAGATTACCATTAACGCCTCCGAGAATATCAAACGCAGCTCCGGGTCTAGTTCGACGTTCTGGATTAGCTGCTTCTTGTTGATTGCCTTCTGCAGTACCCTGTGCTGTTAACACTTTAATGAATTGAAGGTGATCAGCGTTATCAGAGGTATCCTTTGCAAACATCATAGATGGACCCGCTGATCTTGAATAATCATCAGAATATCTCGCTAACCCTATGATTGTTGTGGCCATATCAACTTCACGGTCAATGGATTCAATTTCTTTTCCATCAATGAGATATCTAGCGCTTTCAAATAGCGCCATGATGCCGTTATTAACAAAACCAACTCGGACATTTGAGTTAATGTCATATGGTGGATCATTATGTGCAGCATCATTTGTTACAAGTTCTCCTTCTACTTCAATAAACGCTTCACAAGGCAAAAAGTATTTACTGGTATCATGAACTTGAAGTTCAATTCGCGATCGGAGATCTGGTTGTACTGCGTGATAAGAATAAAATTGAAAATCGCGTACAGAATCATTCTTGCCAACTGGGGCATCCATATCAAATGCTGGATCAGGTGACCTTTTGAACATTTTATTCTATTTATCAGAGTCTAAATCGTGATTTTCATCGTGAAAAACGCTAGCGTGAAAATCCGTAGGATTTCATCGACGTAGTTTTCTAAAGCCACTTCCCGCTATCATATTTGCAATATTGCTTTGGTCTCCTTGATTTACCATCGACGCTAATTTTTCATCTACTGCGTTATTTATTATTTTACTAACACTTGCAGGCATTTCTTCTGTAGACGGTAACGGTTTCTTTTTTCGCCTCACTAATGATGTTATTTTATCCTTCGCAGTTGAAAACGCTTTCCCGGCAAGATCTCCAACAGCACCAATACCCTTATCACGAATAACATCAATGGCTTTCATTGATAATTGTTTAGCTAACGGCATCACTTTTGGGGCCATTCTTGAAAAGAATCCTAAAATGGTATTGCCGAGGCCATCTCCATAGTATGCTTTATAAACTGGAAACCGTGAATTAACTACATAGACGAGGGTTGGTTTATCATGATTGTAATGGATGATCATTATTATAAAAACAATAGTGTTTTCAATTGTTATTTAATCACTATGATACCCATTTGCTAACTCGTCAATGAAATCTCGATAGGTTTTGATATCCATGATACCGCCGGCAAATAACCGTCTACAGATATCAGCTGCTTCATTAATTATTTCCGGTGAATTATTTCCAGCTCGGAATCCTCCTACAAGAACATCTAATCGTGATATATCATTGATAACACTATCAGGACATACCCCACTTTGGGGTCCACTGGAATCTTGCAGTCCACTTCCGCTATAACCAGCTGCTTCATCTAGTTTTTCTAAACCCGTTTCTTGTAAATAATCATCATCATCATCATCATCATCAGGTGGTAGTTGTTGTTTTTTAGGAGAGAAAGATATTTTCTTTGCAGGTTGCTCTCGCTTTCTTTGCAACTTTGGCGGTTTTTGTTGTTGTTTTAGTTCTTCATATTGATTATACACGTGATCCACCATCCTGATATATTCGATGTATGATGCACTATCTGTCTTTTTTTGACTTTTTCCAGTTTTGATTTTGTAGAATATATCAGCCCAGTGAGTGAAATTCTTAACATATTTATGATGTTCTGGTTTCAACATTTTTTTTCTGTTTTCATAAGAAGTAACAACAAGCGTAGGAATTTCTGTTGAATCAGTCTCATCAATTGCTGCTAACCCTTCTTCGTTAAATCTCATGCGTAAGTCCTCTACTGTTCTTTTTGATTCTATTTGTTTTGTTTGTTCAGTTTTTGCTGCTATTTTTTCAAGTTCACCAATAACAGATTTCCCCGTCTCGGGACCATCTCCCAGTAAAGCACGCTCTACCCCTTTCGTTGCTGTGGTTACTGGTTTAAACAACTCTTCAGACCCCAGAGCAAAATCAGTCTGAAGACTCTGTCGTTGTTGCAGTTTATTCCGTACAGAGTCACGAATTGGTATAAATCTCTTAACTGCATCCAGTCGTTCACGAGCCAATCGGGTTGTTAATGCTTCATTGACCATTATTTGAAATCGCAAACCATTTTTCAATTGCAAAACACTTGACATGTCGGATGATTTTTAACACAGTCATGGAAGTGTTATTTCATCGTGAGACACCTTCTATCATTGATGGAGAAAGTATCAAAATTGTATATAAATAAAATAATACTGATAGTTTCTCCATTTTTTTGACATGTCGGATGATTTTTGATATGGTCATGGAAGTGTTATTTCATCCTATAACAGCTTCTATCAGGTTTGTGGAAAGTGTCATAATTGTATATAAAATAAATAATACTGACAGTTTCCACACTTTTTCATTGATCAATCTGACATATCGTCCATCGATTTTTGACATCCCCTTGAGGGTTAGCTAAAAAAAATGAAGGTCGATGATAAAATGGTCGGGCAATCAATGGTCGGGCAATCAATGGTCGGGCAATCAATTTTCTTGAATTAATGCTCGTAGGTTTCTAATTTTAGAGTTGACTTCTTTTTTCAATTCGTATTCGTACCCCAATTCTTTTCGTATTCCTTCTACGATAGTATACAACGGAACGAACACACTGATGTCACTGGAAAATGAAAGAGAGTCTTTAATAGAATTCTGAATTCTTTTGATGAGTGCATACTTCTTGGGTAGCATATACTTGTTAGTGCTAACCCCGTATTCTATATCCTGAAAATCAGACACAATTTGATCAGGATTTAATCCATCTGATAGTTTGATATCCTGATTTTTCAATTTTGCTATTTCAACTATGATGCTATTCTTGTTTTCAGAATTCATTATTCTATAAGAATGACATATCTCTAATTGGAAATTATGACGCATCAGATATAACTAAATTGAACTTTTTGCCCCGTCTTTTTTGAAATAGCCGTCTTGGTAATCCCCTCTGCAACGAATCGTACTGAAATTCTACAAATATTGAAATACTTGCCGGCTTCATATAATGATTGAAATATTTTCTCTTCGTTAGTTGTTGTATTCAAAGATTTCACTGGTCTCGCTTTATTTGAACAAGTGTCAGTCCTTCCTCGTTTGGAATTCTCACTCTGTGTGATAGCTTGCAGATTGGATAAAGAATTGTTCCTTGGATTAGAATCAATGTGATCAATAACAAAACCATCTTTGATCAATCCATTAAAACATTCAAATACGAAACGATGATTGCGAAATGTCTTCCTTCCAACATTAAACACCAAATACCCCATACCATTATCCCACCCAATTGGGTTCTTCAGTCTACAGTTTCTGACAGTACCATCACTGGATGCTTCGTAATTTTTAATCACTGGGTGTAGTCTGAATTCTTGGGCCATTATATACTACACTATTGTCTAATTCAATGACTGACTCATTTTGCAGTGATTGATTATACATAAATCTTTCATTTAGACACCTGTTTTATATATAGCATGAAGGAGTTCAAGAGATTGACTTCGAAAAATGCTAAATTCAATGCCGATAGAGAGTTCAAGAGATTATTGAAAATCAATCCTAGATTTAATCTCGATAGACCCAAAAAACGTGTAGTAAACAGAAACAAACGTCCAAAAGACGGAAACATGAAAGAGTTTAAGAGATTATTAAAAATTAACCCTAAATTTAATATCGATAGACCCAAAAAACGTGTAGTAAACAGAAACAAACGTCCAAGAGACGGAAACATGAAAGAGTTTAAGAGATTATTGAAAATCAATCCTAAATTTAATATCGATAGACCCAAAAAACGTAACAAACGTCCAAGAGACGGAAACATGAAAGAGTTTAAGAGATTATTGAAAATCAATCCTAGATTTAATATCGATAGACCCAAAAAACGTAACAAACGTCCAAGAGACGGAAACATGAGATCACCATGGAAGGATGCTCAATTCAATCTTGATATAGTTTCTAATACACCCAAGAATAAAATTCTTGATAAAGCCATCAGAGACTGTTTTAATGAATTCAAGCGTGATGGAGCATCTTATTGCTGGTCAATATTTCGAATTGATGGTGTTGTTGACGCTACCATGAATGATGAAAAAGCAGCAGTGATCATTTCACGTCTTGGGGAAAAAAGTCATTTTTTCCGAATTAAATTCATTATCCGTGAGGATGGCAAATGGATCATTAGGGATAAATTTGAACCCATTCTCAGGGGCAAAAAAACTGTCACCGTGAACCAGGATTCCAAACCGGGAATTTTGACTGGAATTGATAAACCCTACTACGAAAGATCTTATCCTGTCACAGCAGTTGTTTACGGGATCTATCCGCTCAATGAAAAACCTGATATTTCAAAACTAGCACCCATGAAATATTCGACAGGGCTCAATTGTGTAGCAGAACGAATAATAGAACACTTCACAAATGCGTCCCGGGGAAATAAACTAACTGATCTAAGACGAAAAAAAATAACCGAGTGGGAGTTCACGGTAAAAGAGCATGGAGCAACAATTCAGGATATAACTAAATTAGAAAAATCATTAAGATTTCCAATATCGGTAAGGACAATCACTGGAGAAGTATTATACGAATCGAAATATAAATCACAGGGAGCCCCCATTGAAATTATTGATCATAACGAACACGCGTGGTCATCTGCAGTAACAATATTCCCACGGGATAGAACCGTAAGATATCTATCCCAAACCGAAGAGTTTTTTTCAGAGCAGAAATTATTTGATGCTATTTACCATTTGAGTAAAAACGATCCTGTGTCAGTGTGGCTATTTCATAGTAATTCAGACGAAGAATGTAGATTTGATCAGTTTGTAAGGCCTAACGGAGAATTATACCGTACTGAAGAGCTGCAGAATCAAATGAAACAACTAGCTAGTGAGTTTTCTGGGGACGGGGAGGACAACGATCAATTATTAGCAAACTGTTTCACAGTACCATCCATTGCAGCACATTTTGCTAGAAAGAAAAACGCGTGGAAACCAACACGAAGTGAGTTTTTATCAGATGTCAAATTGTCCTGTCTTGAATACAGCCATGGAGGATTATGGAACACAAAATACACCGCTGATACCGTTATTTCCGTTGATATGATTGCGTGTTATCCAGGAAGTTTTCTTGGGTATGGAGAATGCGAGAAATATTTCAAACGATTTGGACACCCTACACACGAAATGACCCGTGTTGCTATTAATGGACCACTTCCTGATTTTGATTTAACCGGATTCGCTCGTGTATTATCATTTGAAATGGCTGAAGGGCTTCATCCGTGTAGTTATCTTTGGATTGGTAAACACATGTCTGAAAAACACTGGATGCCAATAGTGTTATTACGGTATATGCTTGATTGTAAGATGTTAAAATCATTGTCAGTGAAGCAATTATATCCTATCGAGCACAGAAATCAGTCTGGTTACCACAACCTGATCTAGAAAAAATAATTAGCGAAGAGCGAAAACTGTTTCCTGATTTTAATGAACAACAAATCATGGATTGGTCCCAACAGTTATTTGAAATCAGAAACAATGAAGCAAAAAATCTTGGACGAAGAATAATCGGTAAATTTACCCAAGGTGGCAAAGATGATAATACGAAATATTCTTCACGATTGATTATAGACAACGCTGAATACGATTTTGTAATCGCGGATTTAACGAATAAGGGCCTATATGTCAATCGTAAGGACGCATTTATGTCCGATGGAACCAAATTGGGTACAATTGTTACCTACAATGATGGATACCATCCGCAGTACACACACGTAAGAGCTTCTATGCTCGGTTATGCTTCTATCAATCTGTTTTCAATGATCAATAGATTTCCTACCACCGCAGTTAGAGTTGCTACTGATTCATTTTACATAAATAGCAAAATGGCTGATTTTAAGGCTACTGGCAACGAGAAATGGGGATCATGGAGAATTAAGAAAGAAATGATTCATGATTATATTCCATCAGCAGATGTTACCATTGAAAATAATTACTTAGAAAGCAATCAGTGTTCAGAATTTTCTAGTGCACCACCGATTTCTGATCCAATATGCCTGTATAAAACAGTTTATTTAAACGGTTGTGGCGGGTCAGGAAAAACAACCCGGGTAATTGAGTTATTCCGTAGAAACGCTAGCGTTTCCAATCCAAACATGATTGTACTAACACCAACTCATAGACTTGCAAGAGAAATGATACAGAGAGGGGTAAATGCTTGCACTTATCACAGCTTTTTCCGATGGAAGGGAGATAAATGGACTCCTGAGCGCATGGGAGAGAAATTTAATCCTGAAATCATGATTTGGGATGAAATAGACACAGTGTCAGAAGATGTCTTAAAAATATTTCTTGAGTGGTTGTTATTGAAGAATACAAAAGTGGTCATGTGCGGTGATCACGGCCAACCACCACCATTTGTCGGTGCATCCCCCCATGAATGGCTAAAGGGTTTTGTAGACTATTATGAAGAAATTGATACTGATCATAGATCACTTGATAATGAATTAAAAGAATTGAAGAAACTAATTAGATTACAACCGGATAGAATCCAGTGTGAAATAACCCGTGAAATAATTTCGGAAACTCCCATGAATGAGTTTTGGGAAGCGTGGAGACCAAATGATTTAATCATTGCAAGTAGAAAAATAGTCAGGGACACACTTCAGATGAAGTTATTTGAATTGCATAAACAAAAATTTGCAACACTTCCAGTACCGTTATGTTATAGGCCATCGGATACGCGAAAACAGAATATTGAAGTTGATATTCCAGGACAGAGTGAAAAACAAATTCTCGTATTAAATGATATTGTGCTGGTTGATATCAATGTCGTTGAAGATGCATTGCGTGCTAATAAATCCCCATGGACGCTAGGTTATGCAGCAACAATACACTCTTCACAGGGATTGACTATATCGGATACAATTGTTTGGATGGTGGATAATCGCATCGAATGGTCAAATTTAGTCTATCTTTCAGTATCCAGAGTACGAAAAATAAATCAACTTCGAAGAATTGTCCTGACAGAGTCAGGCGATGATGAAATCATTGGCGATGATGAAATCATTGGTGACGATAATGATATTATTGATAAAAAACTCTCCGGTTACAAACAACAGGACAAAAAAAAACAACGAGAATTTGATATTGATGCTGAATTAATAATCACTTTGAAGCAACAACAGAATAATCACTGCGCGAGTTGCAATTGTATAATGCGTTGGCAGTATTCGGATAAGGATCCTCGCCAATTCACCGTAGACAGAAAAAATAACAATCTCGGTCATGTCAGAAATAATGTGATGTTGACTTGTCTTGAGTGCAATAGACGCAAGGGTGCTAGTTAAGACCATGCGGTGGTAATTGAGTATCGTCAGGAATTACTTGTAATTGTTGTCTAGTAAAACCCGTTGAGGGGCAGTTGAATCCAGTTTATAGATTGGAGGTCTACCCGTAGATCGTGTTATACTAGATATCTTATGCGTAGTGACGCTCCAAATAGGATCAGTAGCCCTTTTTCTACCCCCTTCAAGCTCTCCTGGTTCGTATAAGTACCTCACAATGACATTACTACCAAGAATTGGATCTTTGAAATCTTTTTGTGGTTTTTCAAGTATCGACTTCTTTTTAATCGCGTTGATAGGTTTCATGTTGATGGTTCTAGTAATCTTGTTATTCAGTGCGGTAACTACACCTGGTAATCTCTTAACCCATTCACGGGATCTTTTTTCTTGGATGAATTCTTTTGCATATTGATATCCAAATAACCGCTCAGCAAGAATCCGATTAAATCGTTCTACAATGGCCTGATCACGATGCAGTGCAGTATGCCCTCATTGTAGATAACACTACACCCTGAAATTCCTTGCCCGGGTCAACTTGTAACAGATTTGGCCAGTGCAGAGGGCTCCTTCGATAAATCCTTTCAAATGCAGAAGCCACTTCAGTGGCTGATTTTGTTTTTAACGGTTCTGCTTCTTTGTATCGACTTGCAATATCAACTACAGTTAACGCATATTTGTAACCACGATCATGTGGCAGAAATAATATATCAGCCTGATGAACTTCATTAGGAAAGGTCACATCAAAATGCGAGAATTGAATTTGTTTAGGCGGTGGTAGATAAATTTGCCATAGTGCCTGTTTGGATAACCAATGAGCCGCAGTGGTTTTTTTCACTTTTGCGGCGCTAGCGAGTTTACTGATTGCAGCGTTACCCTTCCAGTATCCTCTTGGGGAATAATAAATAGATTCCATGTTGTTATTAATTACCAGCACCTAACATCAATTTACTTTTCATAGCCGATTTTATCAAAAATGAAGCCAATTTTTCTTTGAAGGATTTATCAGGAATGGCATTCAACGCATGAATTAATTTCACATCTGCTAGATGCCTGTGTTGCAAATTGCTGCTTTTATAAGCAACATCATGAAGGTGACAGGCCTTATCAATAGCGTTTATTGGTTCCTCACCGGGTCGGGGCTGATTTTGATCATTGAGTCTGATATCAAGTCTTGTTCCCGGTCCACAATAACTATACCCTGGAAGGTGTTTTTTTCCGGGGTATTTTGCCCATGGGGTTCCAGGGAGTTTTGCTAATTTGGCAGCGATATCACCTCCTCGTTTTTTTTTTAAAAGTTCCTTGGGTTCCTTGGGTTTAGAAACAAATCTAAATTTCTTTGTACTACACTGTACGCATTTACCAGAAAGCGCTGATCGGTTATTTTTAGTTGTAATCGTCGTCAAGTCATCTGTGCCAGTACGCGCCTTACACTTCACGCAATATAGATCCATAATTTATGTATAGAGATATGAATATAATTGATTTTTCAGCGACTAAAACAAGAGAACCAGTGAAGCATCATGCAGCGCTACCAAACTCTATCCGCGCAATTATAATCGGGCCATCTGGATCCGGTAAAACGCAATTGTTGCTCAATTTAATAATGAGATGGATGAAGTGGGATAAGTTGTATTTAATTGCCCCTAGCGTAGATGATCAACGATGCTATGAAGTGCTAAAAGATTTTAATGAAAACGCTTCAGAGATTGCCGGCGAGGATGTTATTGAATTTATAACCGATATTGACGAAGCACCATCCGTGAATGACCTCGATGGAAGTATCAACAATTTAGTTGTATACGACGATGTCATGTTAGATAATCAAAAAAATCCTGCTAGAATATTTTCCCGAGGCAGGCATAAAAACACTGATGTGATCTATGTCACTCAACGCTACACTCAGATTCCAAAAGTGATTAGAGATAACTGTAATATGCTTGCTGTATTCAACGGCGTTGATACACATACGCTACGAAATATTTGGCAGACATGGTGCTCCGATATGGACTTCAATCAATTTAGAAATTTCTTTAGTCATGCTCAGTCTACCCCCCACGGATTTGTAACAATAAATTTACATGACCCTCGAACACGATATTCGTATCGGACTGGATCAAATATTCGGTTAACCCATAGCAGCAGAGAGGGTGAGTGACAACGACGTTGTAGTCCCTTTTTCCCCAAAATCGATGGAGGATTTCATTAATTTCATTAATTTTTTCATATTTTTTTTTGGGACCTAATCCATGATTCACACACACATTGGGGGGCTGATGTCATTGGTTTCATTGTTTTTAAGCGTGATTTCAGTGAAAAAATGTTGTCTGATTCGCCCCTTCTGCTGCTCGTGACCTACCTATACATCATGGTCTTGCATAGCCGCCAACCCCAGAGTATAAAAATACTGACTGCGTATGACAAAAATACTGATCTTCAGAAACAAACACACTCATCTTTAAAACATTCAAACATATGTAACATCTACAACTATCAGTAAAGTAGAATAGTATTTGAATTATTTAATGTCAAAGCTGCACATGTTTTACTCTTGTACCTTCTGTATGGACAATATTTGGGTGCCCATTCAGAAGGTGCAGGAGGGCAACACACATTCAGAAGGTGCAGGAGGGCAACACACATTCAGAAGGTGCAGGAGGGCAACACACATTCAGAAGGTGCAGGAGGGCAACACACATTCAGAAGGTGCAGGAGGGCAACACACATTCAGAAGGTGCAGGAGGGCAACACACATTCAAAAGGTGCAGGAGGGCAACACACATTCAGACACAGGGGAGTTATAGGAGCCTTTTCCATACCTTGTATTTTTTTATCATTATCAATTCCAAAGTACCATCTTTCATTGACAATCTCAATTCTGTGCCATTTATAACTGAACTGTTTTCCTTCTAGCACATGAGAAACAGTTTGAAATTTTACTGTCTGGAAAATATGTGTGAAATAAATTGCCAGCAACACTGGTAAATGGTTCATTTCTATTTAAAAAACCATAAGTAAACCAAACTTCAATCAAATTACATCAAGGTTCTCTCTGGCATTTAAAAGTGTTGCAAGTTCAATCTGAGTTGTGATGATGAAACAGCAGGCTGATATTGATTAGCTTTATCAAGCTATTTTATGTCTCTGAAGCCCCCTTGCCCAATAGCAAATGCACAATTACACAGTTTGCATAATGCAATGTTTTCTCGTTTACAAAATAGTTTCAAAGTTCTAAACAAGATGACACAACTGTCCTTCCAGTTTTAATTCTTCTTTCTTTTCTTTCCTGGATACAATTTTAAATCTTAAAATTTTGACATTAAAAGATATTGAATATTATGAAGATACAGTGATAAGGGCAAATGCTTTGCTCAATACAACATGATGGTTACAGACTGGCATGATAGCCTCGATTTCGAATGAACCAATAATATCTTGGAGCTCTATATCCCTATATACATGAAATAAATTTACTCTCAGAATGGAACCAGGAGCACCATTCTTAACAGAAAATTGCATCAAACTATTTTATTTAATTATTTTATTTACAAAACAGATTCTTAACAAGAAAAATGTACACCCATATCCAGGACCAAAATATGGAACAAATATATGGAAAACTTGGGACACTTGGCAGCTATGCATTTGACATACCTATTCAGTACCAGATACTGTACACTTGACCTACCTATTCAATATCACACTGTACACTTGACCTAACTATTCAATACCATACTGTACACTTGACCTAACTATTTAATACCACTGTACACTTGACCTAACTATTTAATACCACATAGTGACTGAAATTCAAACATTTAGGCCATTTAAGGATGCTCCATTTGATCAAATTCAAGAATAATCAAAGTCACTACACATTTGTTTGGCATTTCATGAATCCTTTAAAAACATCTTATTACCAATTTCATGTTTGAACTTAAAGTTGGAATGCATTATGGTGTTATCATCAAAACAAAATAATGCAATGTATAGTGAAAATCTTGTCAAGATAAATTCTGAATGTGAGAGCAGAGACAACAAACATCCTTTACACAATACTGCCCGCAGATGCAAAACATCTATCTCAGCCACAAGCATTTATTTCAGCGTCATTGAAAAAGTAAATTATTGATAACACCCACTTCATTTCTACAAATGAATAAAATGGCTATAAATTGTAATGTTCAGTTTTGAATCTACCGATTTGTGATTCTGTACTGATTTATTTCTGTAAAATCCCATCAGTGCATTCTGTAAATCATTATGTATCTCAGTGTAAACAAGGACATTCCAAGTAAACTAATGGTTTTTATTCCTCTTCTCTAGGCAGATTATTGTGTACTTTGTAGGACAGTTGTTGTAGAGTTTAACAACATTTTTCAGCACACGATAGGCTATACATGGTGGCCATTATTACTGGTGAAGGAAGAACCCGGGAAAACTCCGGCAAAAACCACTGACCCATGAGAAGCTACTTGCAAGCTTTCTCACATAATTATATTAGCCGAATCTTAGACTCGAACACATGCAGACAGAGGTGAGATGGCAGTGATCTGTAACGGAAAGCGCTTAAGACCATTCAGGGCCCCTTGTAGTGTAGGACAGAATGCAGGGTAAATTATAATTTAGCTGTATGTAATTAATAAAAAGCAATTCACAGTAAAAAAAAAAATTACTTGAAAACTTAGGAATACAATTATTTTACAGATTAGGTATTTCATAATATCTTTTCCATGTACCTTTTCCTCTGTGGCCCTTAGTAGGAGAGGCTGCAAAATATCAACTGCAACAGATGACATCAGTTCACACACTGATTTGATGGTGGCTGTGGTGACAGATGACTCAGTCACTCTTACATGGAGGAGGAATTGGTGGTACAGGGTGCATACAGCCTCCAAATGACCTGAATGAAAACAAAATTAAGGATGTGAATTTTTGTTTTAGAGTATAGGAAATTCAGATATAGAATGAAACAGATAGCCAGGATTCTCATCATCACACTTAAAATTTATCTGCTATTTCAAACTTATTGATACAATATAACTCACTCATGTCTGAAATGTGCATTCTTAACTTAACCTGTGATGGGATTTTTTTCATGCAACAAAGAACATCTGATAGAGATAAATGTACAAATTAAGACAAAACCTCAAAGAATATGTTTCTGCCATGGAACAATGTATTGTTTCTCTTTCCTTGCAATTATTTACTTGTATGCATTATGCATTTATCTGTATATAGATGTGTACAAAAAGTCTTTATCCATAGTTAAAATCTCATGAAAAAAATCTCTCCAGAAACAATAAATGTTTATTTCTTCACTGCATTGTCAATTTTAATGAAATCTTATTTGAAATACAGCAAAACGTCTCTAGATCCTAGCAATTAAAAGTCCAACACGTTTACACAACTTATACAAAGGGAAGCAACCCTTACAGGTTAACTCCCCTTTACCTCTGGTAGGCAGTTATCATTACACCAAGCTGTGCCAGTTTAAACTTTAGCAAAAACCTTAAAGGATGTCCACATTGTTGAGATGGATGGGAGCAATCATTTACAATGTGATAAGGAAAGTATTACTGAAAAAACAATTTTAGTTGAGCACATCAAGAAACAATCTGTTTATGACCATGGGAGATGCATGGGACATTATGTTCAAGGCCAGGATTATATAAGTAGCTTGTATTTCATGAGCTGATTTCTTTAAAGTATCTGATTCTGTGAGAGTTCTGAGTATGCTGAATTAATAACTATTTTAGTCAAGTGGCCTGTGCCTTTGGTGTCATGTTTAGCATTTCTGCATTCTGTGGCAGGAATAGTATTTTTTGCAGAAACTGACAGTGTGTCACGGTAACATGTGGTCTTGCATCATTGCTTCTCTCAGCAGGTTGATCAAGGTAAGGAAGCAAATAATTATTTGTTCATACACTAGTGACACCTTGTTCTGATGAAGGAAACCAGAATGTGTGATTATAATGATTTAACCATCAGAATGGAACTGACTGAAATTTCTGATCCATAAACATTGTAGGCAGTTCTGACCTCCAGTTTCTGGATTATTTTGGGTATTAAGACGATGTGTGGGTAGGAGAAGGCATACAAAACCAGTGAATGACAATGCATCTATGGCCCCAGCTTCCATCTTGTTGCAAAAAGGTGATCATCAAACACACACGAAGACTCTTTGATTAAGAGATCATTCTGTATGACTAATTTACCCTTACTAAGTTGAGTGTATGCCAGGACATTGAGTTTGCTAGAATGTGCCTCATTTTTATGTTGATATGGAGTTGGTTAAACAAATGTCGAAACTGCCAAATCAAAATACACAGGTTGAGTGATTTTGTGTCCCCCTCCATTTGAGCAGGTAGGTCACCATAACAAAAAACGCTGGCACCGAATATATTACATCATAGTATGCCAGAAGGACTTAAAAAATATCCTTCATGCCAGAGTGATGCCCAGTGCAGAATGTAACACAGATCATCGTCTTGTCAGATGCAAACTCTACTTCCACTTCAAACCCAGGCCCAGACAACAAGGAAGTACCCTGAGAAGGAAGCTCCAGATAAAAAAGCTTTTGTGTGCTGACATCAAGACAGATTTTCATGAGAACATGCAGTCTAGACTTGAAGAACCTAATTTTCTGTCAGATCTACCTCTGGAAGAAATGTGGAATCACATCAAGGCTGCCATTCTGCAAACCTCAAAAGAAATCCTAAGAAATTCACCACTAAGAAAAACATCGACTGGTTTGATAAAAACAACAAAGAAATCCAAGAACTGCTTGCAAAAAAGAGATCAATGTACCAAGCCCACCTCGCTCAACCACCCCTCCAGTGCAGGCTCCAAGACATACAAAATGAATGGTGGACAAAGCTTGCAGAAAGAACCCAGCTGTACACTGACACTGGTGACTACAAGGGGTTCTATGAAGCGTTGAAAACATTGTATGGTCCTTCCTTCCAAATACAGAGCCTCTTATGGAGTGCAGATGGTAAAGAGCTACCCACAGCACTTCCACACCCTCTTCAGCACTAGCCGTACAGTCCAGGAGGCAGCTAATGATCTCATTCCAAAACAGCCTCCAAAGATGGAACTCGTTGAGGCAACTACACTGCAAGAAACTGTAAAAGCCATAGAACAGCTGAAGACTGGAAAGGCTGCAAGAGAAGACGGTATCCCACCAGAGATATGGGAGAGTGGAGGCCCAGCATTACAAACCAAACTTCACGAGTTCTTCATTTGCTGCTGGGAGCAAAAGAAACTTCTACAAGACCTCTGAGATGCAGTCATCATCACCTTGTACAAAAAAAAAACAAAGAGGAAAAGTTTGACTGCTCAAACTACCATGGGATTACCCTGCTCTCCATTACAGGCAAAATCCTTGCTAGAGTGTTGCTGAACAGACTGGTGCCCACCATTGCAGAAGAACATGCTCCAGAGAGTCAATGTGGCTTCAGAGCCAATAGGGGCACAACTAATATGGTGTTCATCCTGAGACATCCAGGAGAAATGTCGAGAACAAAACAAAGGAATATATGTCACATTTGTGGACCTGATGAATGCATTTAACACAGCAGCACTGGACTGGAAAATCCTTGAAAAGCTTGGCTGTACTCCCAAGTTCCTTACCATGGTCATCCAACTGCATGAAGACCAGCTTGTAAGGTCAGAAACATTAACGACCTGTCATAGATCAAGAAAGAGTACTGACCACCAAGCATCTTCATTGACCAGAGCTGAATGTAGTCCACCAGTTCAACTACCTGGGCTGTGTGATATCCTCTGATGCCAAGATCAACAAAGAAATAGACAACAGACTGGCCAAGGCAAACAGCACCTTCTGCAGACTCTATAAATGAGTGTGGTACAATGAGAGGTATAAAGATCAGCGTTTATAGAGAACAGTCTTACTGATTACCCTCATATATGGCGCCAAATCCTGGGTCACCTACAGCCGCCACCTCTGCCTCATTGAACGCTTCTATCAGCACTGCCTCCGTACCATCCTCAACATTAACTGGAGTGACTTCGTCATTAAGACTGAAGTCCTCAAACAAGCAGGAATCAGCAGCATTGAGGCAATGCTAATGAAGATACAGCTGAACAGGGCATGGCATGTGTCCAGCATGGAGGATTATCACCTGCCAAAGATCGCACTGTATGGTGAGCTGCAACTCATAAAAGATAAAAAGACTTCTTGAAAAAAAAATCCTTAGCACTAGTGGCATTGATCGCTGCCAATGGGCATCAAAAGCTTCTGACCGTGAAAGCTGGCAAAGTACAGATCAATGGGCCACTGCTACTTTTGAACAAAATAGATGGGCCAGCTTGGAGGTAAAATGTTGGTAAAGAAAAAAGAAAAAATGGGAACAATCGGCAGCATCCACCGCAACCCAGACATTCCTCTACAGCCTCTGTGGATGGACGTGCCTGAAATGTATTGGGCTTATCAGGCTTATCAGGCCAACACCAGCACGTGTGCAATAGACATGGACATTCCCACTGCTAAACCTTTGCAAGGGAAGTCAGGCAAACAAAGAAATATATATACACATATACATATATATATGTGTGTGTGTGATACACCTCATGTCAGGTAAATCATATTGTGTATGTGATAAACCACATGTCAGGTAAATGTATATGCTATATACATATGACAAACCTTGTGTGTAGGAGATGCATGTCCTATATATATGTAATAAACCTTGTTCGTAGTCAATTCATGTGCTGTGTCTATGTATGTCTGTATGTAGCAAATGTTGTTTTAGGTTTAATGCCATTTCTCAGCACAGGATAGGCTATACATGATGGCCACAGGAAACTACTGGCAAGCTTTTTCATATACCCACATTGGTCTGATACAGCATGTAAGCTCAGCCAATGTGAATATGTGGGAAAGCTCAGCAGTGTGTGTGTGTGTATATATATATATATATATATAATGAGAGAGAGAAGATGGACAAAAGAACAATGCACACCTGAATCTAATATATATGGTGTCTGCTTGTGATGTTTCAACATGGTTCATGAAATGATGAATGATAAAGTGTGATTACATATGATAAATAGGTACATATAGGTAAACATAGAATGGATAGACATGCTTAATAATATGTGGCCATTTCACAATATCCCCGGCAGGGGCATTCATACTGTCTTATCACCCTGGAACCTGTACCTGAGTTTTCAGAAGATTTGTTTACAAAGTTCTCCTGAAGTTCTGAACTGAATTTTCTCCACAAATCAAGCATCATACCCTGTGGGAGAGTCTCAATGACAAGACAGAACCTGAAAACAAAGTGGAAATCTAATGTGAAATTCAAAACGTTGCTCATTTATCTATTTGTCAAGGTATTTTTGTATTACACCCTGAAACAGGTAAATTTACAAAATATGCACTGTGCATTGTTTGCATTTTGTCTGCATTTCATTTGAATTCCATTTTGAATTGTTTTCATATCCAATTTACATACTGCTTGTGTTCCATTCATGATTGCATTTTGTATCCTTGTTTTTCAAATATCGCCAAGATATATTCAGATTTAATGTTTATCACTTTCATGGTATTGTTTCAGTTATGCTCAACTGTAATATAAGTCAGCTTTTCCATTTTCTAGCTTTTTTAAGGAGAAGAACTACAGCGTTTTTTTTATCTTGTCTTATTAAAGGTGTATTTTGTGAAATCTCGTATGCATAAAATGTACAAGACAGAAATGAATTTACAATAAATTAAAATGCAAATAGACCTGCTACAAATATTTACACAAATATAAAGTTTGAAATTACATGTATTTGTTTGCCAGTTTTTTTTCAAATAAAGTAAAACTTAAATGGCAGGTTGAAGATAACTAATGCTCAAATTCATTCATGAAATGCAATTTGTATTTCATTTTGTTTAAATTTATCATTCATCACTCCATATTGTTTTGCATTGGGCTCCCTATCAACTTCCAAAATGCGAACATTGTTTTGTTTGCATTAAGTCTGCATTCTATTTGTATTGTTTTCATTTCTCTTCTAAAATTACCCATTTAAGGATCTTTAATAAACAGCAATTTGTACATGAATAAATCCTCATTTTTTCATAAATAAATCCCCATGTTTACATGAATCCCCATTTTTTTAAATGAATAAATCCCCATTTTTACATGAAAAAAATCCCCATTTTTTTAAATGAATAAATCCCCATTGTTAAATGAATAAATCCCCATAGTTACATGAATAAATCCCCATTTTTACATGAATAAATCTCCAACCTTACTCAATCATGTCACCATTGCAGACCTGAAATGTTTTAATTTACCAAATCTGCATCTTGGTTTATATTTCATTTGCAGTACCTTAATATTCCCATTCCATTTCATCAACCATATTGCATGTTTTTTTCTTTTTGTTACGAATCTATATTACTATTTATCCATCTCTTGTTATGTTTATTGGCGAGTCAGAATAACTAGTTATTTGTATGATGTCTGGTCATTAAACCATCTGTGAATGGACAATGCCTCGATAGCATATTGGAGATTTTTATTTCCCTAACCCTAAAGAGAGCCTAATTTCCCTACAGGCAGCCTCGCTGATTTGACATAAACATGAATGGGTATTTTGAATCTTGTCTTCTATCTGGTTTCATCTGGAATAACCAAAGCTCTACACATATTTAATTAGTGTGCAAAAATAGCAATGCATAGCCATGTGGTTATTGTAACAATCCATGTGGTTATTGTAACGATGTATATTGTAATTACTAGGGCATAACCGATTAGCCATTTTCTACCAATTTCCGATTCCGGATTTTGGGCATGAAATTTTTCCGATTCCGGATACGATTCAATTAATCGGAAATGCTAAATCCGTACTTTTTTTCTAAAAAATTTCATCTTCCGTTTCCGGGTTTCTGGTACCTGGTTTTCCTGTGTCTAGCATGTTACTTAGTACTTTAGCATATCCGGCTTCATTTCCGGTTTTCATCCGAATCGGTCGTTCCTGCCTTGTCCGACTCCGATTAATCGGAAGTTCATACTATCCGGTGGAATCCGATTTCCGGATCAAAAGTCGGTTATGCCCTAGTAATTACAACAAGAATGGTTGCTGATGAGGTGTTTATTGAAAATAGATTATAGTTGTGCCCTAATACATGAGGATTATCACAATTGACAGGTAAATGGAAATAGTATTTTTTTCTCTTTGCAAAAGCTACAATTAAAAACTACCTTGAATTAATAGTCTTGTATATTGAAAATATATCTCTCTCTCTCTCTCTCTCTCTCTCTCTCTCATGCTCATGCACATTAAATAAAACGTGTTTACATTTTTATTGTAATTTGAAAATGTGGTTGTTGCTGTAAGAATACAAGTTGCACTTAGTTTCTTGACAACATGCATACATGCCAACCCCTGACGAGGAAAAAGTGTAATCCAAGTGGTCAAAAAGAGGAATCCAAGCAGAAAAAGAGTAATCCACATATAACATACTACAATTACAATTAACAATGATTTATTTGCTTTTCTCGTCTTTTATCATTCATTAATGGTTCAAGTGTTCATATGTAGCACTTTTAGCTTTAGAAAGCAACAGATTGTCATGTTGCATTTCAAAACATTTTGTACCAGCTGAGGCCATGAATGTTTTGCATACAGTAGAGCACTCAGTACCGGGTTACTTAGCATGGACCTGAATTCAGTTTTATTTTTGTTAACAACACTAAACAATCTCTCACAGTCAGCATTAGAATGGTAAAGAACCAATATTCCTTTCATAACCTGACAAAGAAGAGGAAATTTATTTCTTCCAGTGATAGAGTCTTTCAGCTGGGAAATGAGGTGCCATTGCACATCAACTCTATCTGCATTAAGTATATTGTCGGGTAGAATCCCAACTTGATACTTCAGGAATTCTTCTTCCAGATGATCCAAGTTTGACAAGGGTTGCAATAGAAAGGGATATCTCATGACAAAGAATCTAACACTTTTGAAGATTTTTGACTGTCTCTCATTTACATAAGCAACTGAAGCATTTAAAAGCAGTTCATCTCCATATGGGAATTTATGGAGCATGTAATCACAGGATGTAGCATAATAATCTCTAACATTATCATAGAACATCTTCACAGGAAGAGTAGAATTGTGTTCTATGAATTCTCTTGCTTCTGCACCAATAGCTAGATCTTCATTATCTTTCTGGTTTGCATGGTCATGAAAGTCAATATCAGTTAAACGTTTGGCTGATGCGATGATTTCTGGCTTAATAAACCTAATTAGCAAATCTGACAACTGGTTTGACAGAATCTTGTGCATAATATGAATGCATGGTTCTTTTTTCTGCACGACAACATTTGCTGCATCAAACAATGGAATAGCACTCTTCATAAACAAGCAGTACAGTTTTGTAACTGGATCATTAAGCTTTTTGTAAACCATTTCACATTTAGAGTCTTCAAAGCAGTGAACAGATTCTTTTTCTTTCTGTGCCATCTTAGTATCCACTTTGCTAGTTTTGCCCTTGGAAGTATGAGAAGATCCAGTATGCTTTTTAACAGATTTATACTCTGAAGAATTTGATTCAGATGGCTGATGAAATTTTATGTCAAAAGATTTATCTTTCACAGTCATGGTCTGAGCCTGGAGGCCCTCTAGCTGGATAGATAGAGGCCTCTCAAATAAAAATTCCATGGATTTAAATTTCTTTCTCTCTGCTATACCAATCTCTTTATTATTAGTATGTCTGTCTATACTTTCATCTCTTGTTCTCTTCTGACTTGCAATAACAGATTCTGCTTTTGTACCACTCTTCTTCACTTTTCCACCACGTTTTCTCTGTGCAGATTCACTTTCAGTTTGAAAGAATGCTTGTAGTGCATCCCAAAGCTCAAGTAAACGGCCAACACATTTGTCAAGGGATAACCATCTTGTACACACATGCTTTATAACTTTATAGTCTTCAAGATCAAACTGATCTTGTAACAACTTTAGAGCCTGTTTCCTTTTACTACTTTTCTCCAAATAATAGTAGATATCTATTAATAAATGGCCAATATCTACTTCTAATTTATCAGCAGCCTTACCAGCAGCAAGGTGCATCAAATGACAGGGGCGGGGCAACCTGTTATGAACACGGAGACATTTTCAAAATATAGGATGCAACTCCTTTATGAATTCCAGTCATCACTGATGCATTATCAGCTGCAAACCCCATACAGTTCTGCCAACGTATGTCATGTTTCTTCAAAACATTGTCAAGCAAATCAAAAATGTTTTGTCCAGTGGAATCTACTGTTAATTCTGGTAAAGAAAGAAGAACACTCATGAATTTGCCTTTTTCACTGTCAAAGTATCTAACACATACGGGGTATAACACATACGGGGTACAACATTTATCATCATAATCACAACTCCCGTCTGTGGCAATACTAAACGGCCCAATTTTCATTGCTTCTGCAATTTTAAGTGAAGTATCTTCTGCTAGGCACCGAACAATGTGAGATGATTTTGTTCTTGCACAAGCATATTTTTCCGCAATTTTCGAATCAGGAAACATCCGCTTGAACAAGGGACCAACGTGGTCTGCTACCGCTAAGGGTAGTCCGTGTTCTATTAAAAACTCGGTAAATAACACCTCAGCATTTATAGTATTCAAGTCTGCACTTGAGCTCTGCTGTAAATAAGAAGTTACCTTATTATTAGAGTTCGTAGGGCGAGCTAATTCGATGTGTTTCCTTGTTTTAATGTGTTTTTCCACATCAAATTTACCACCATGACCAATGCTAAAATCGTTTCCGCACAGTCTGCAATGAGCATGATGCTATCCTAGAATGGAACGCTGTATTATGCCATTCATATATTCATCTTTGAATCTTTGGAGGACTCGTTGTTTTGCTTTTTTCTGATCCATCTGCGAAATTCTTGGGGGAAAAAAATGTGCTCTAACATACATAAAGACTAGAATCCATCTTAACATCTGAAGCCATTTAGCGCCAACGATTAGACGTCACGTGATGATACCCTCGCCGTGTTTGTTGGATTGATTACATTTTGCTTTGTTTATTATTGACTTTTTCTAACCCATCTGTGAAATTATTTAAGAGATATTTTTTGCGCTCATAAACGCATTGAGAATTTTTTAATACTTTTTAGCGCAAAAAAACTTTTAGACTGGTTCTGCACTATACAAAATTAGAACAAAGAGTATGTGCATAATGATTTAAACAAAATAGAAACCAGTCTGCTCTCTCCTCACTAAGCCGCTATAAATAGAATATGAGGTCGAAAGTTTGAAAGTATCTTAGTAACATGATAGTTGCTATAAATAGAACATGAATATTAGGAAAGTCCACGGACAAGTATACTCGTATATCGTAGTTATGTAGAAGCGGGGTATTTTTTAATTAAAAATAAAACAGTATGTAAAAAATAAAGTAATGCTAATAAAAACAAAAAAAAAATTTTTTTTTTTTGCAAGATGGATATATCGAAAAAGCGTAATCTATAAACATTAACGTGTAACGCGGAATTTAGTGGGAAAAAGCGTAATGATTACGCCAAAAGCGTAATGGTTGGCATGTATGCAACATGGACTCAGTTTGTTGCATAGACCTACAAGTAGGTCTAGTTGTTGTGTACAATTTACCAATAAATGCCCATACATGTTAGGCCATCTTAACCATTTTGCCAAAATTACACAACAACTAAATGTAGACAAGTTTGCACACTGAGACATTATGCTCTCTCTCTCTAAAAGCAAATCAAAAATCTTTCTTAGTAATTTTATTTTTATTGTAATTGGATTATTGAGTTGAGATCAGAATGAGACAGAAAATATACATTTATTTTGTATGTTTGTACCTTGGATTGCTGAGTAGCGTGTTCCGCTAAACTTGTTCAGGTATGACCCCATTATTTTTCTTATATGGTCAGTACCACAAAATATATGATCTCCGAGTTGTATCTCACTTACATCCATTGTTTCCTTTCCTTTATACTTGTGTGGAATGAAATGGAAAATTTTAAGTGTAAAGAATGTGGTCCATGATCATTAAATACTATTTTCTCAAGATATTCATGAAATGCACTCATGTTTCACTTCATTGATGTTGCTGTATTTTGCAATATCCATTTTGTTCATCATTTTTTCTGCATTCATTCTGTATTTATTTCTGTTGCGTGTTTTGTTGTGTATTCACTATGCATTTTGTTGTACTCATTCTGCTTTCCATTTTCATTTCAATGTAAAATTATCAAATTCAGGGCCTGCATTTTTATGTACAGGTACACTACAATGTCTGAAGGTCTCGTCTCAATTGAAAATATCTCTTAGTCCTAGTCAATTATTTTAAATTTTGGAGAATCTTCAACATCACACCCAGACCATATCAGCTTATTTGCAGTAAAGCATGAGATCTGAGATAGTATCTCATTATCCAAACATTTCATTTGCCTGGTAACATTGTATTATCATCAAATTATTTGGGCTGTATGAATTTATCATTTCAATCCTATAATCAACAGAAACTTATTACTGAAAATATGATCTAACATTAATGTAAAGCACTCTTATTTTACAACTGATTTACTCTGCAAAGAAAGTTTAAAGTCCAAACAAACATTTTTTTCAATTATTAATCAAAACAAAACTTGAAATCATACAAAGTGTACATCAATGTCTTTCATGAAAGTTCATTTACTATAATATTAACTCTTGTTCTAAAAATTACTAATATAGTTTACATATAGTCAATTCAAATGAGATTGTTGAATGCTCTGTATGTTAACCATGTAGTGTATAATAAAAAGTTTCGAGACAAAAATGACTGATTGCTTTTGTTTTTAACAGTTTTCATTGTGCCATCACAGCTTGTGACATTCAAAACCAGTTTGTACTGGATCACACATTTAGGTTGACCTCATCCAAAATTGTCCATATACTTCAGCATTAATTCTGCAGAGTGTATTTCTTTGGTGTGTGTATATAATGATCTTCCAAATATACGGATGCATGAGGATTCAATTAAAGGTAATAACTGCCATTTAACGATATTTGTAATCAAATTATAAAAACATGCAAGTCATCACTAAAAGAGTCCATTATGAACATCTACATGACTGTATGACTTTTCCTTTTGTCCAATACAATGATCAATGTTGTAGGGCTTGTTGCAGAACACTGTACAATGTCATTGCAGTACAATTATGAAACCAGCCAGAACTATGTACAATGTCACTGCAGTATAATAAAGAAACCAGCCAGAACCCTGTACAATGTCAATGCAGTATAATAAAGAAACCAGCCAGAACAATGTACAATGCCAGTGCAGTATAATTATCAAACCAGCCAGAACACTGTACAATGTTACTGCACAATAATAAAGAAACCAGCCAGAGTACAATGTCAATGCAATGCTGATTTTTTTGGGTGCATTATTAAGGGTCCCACTCTACAATTTGCTTCACATAGTTTTAAACAAAAGTGCTTAGTTGAACCAAAGCTTGAACAAGGGTATTAAGGGGGCATAAGTCTGCAAAAGGATATTGAATGCTGGATATCCAACTTATTCAAGATCATTCACTTAACACAATAACCCCTGGAGGTTTTTGCTGTTTACGCATGAAAAGCGAGTAGGAAACACATGTTGGGGGCTTTTTCTGAATACATCCTATTACATCGACTTCCGAGCAGTTTTCCATTAGCCTAATGCCTAGTTGTATTAAAAGCATTGTTTTCCATTGGCTATCTTGCTCGCGCAATAGCAGAAGAGAAAAAGTTGGAGTACATCTCTTTTTTTCTCCCCTTAATGAATCATTTTAGTATGGAGGCCACTCTTTATTCCAAATGTCCACCTTTACCTTCTTTTTGCACAGGTTCACCTGTCTGTGTGCAGTTCAGACCAGTCTGCCTTAGATCTGAGCCAAAAAATCTAAAATCTGGATGCAAAATCGGATTCTGACCACAGGCGAATTTTGAGTTGAAAAAAAAAAAATGGGTAAAAGAAATTAGGTTTTTCCCTCTGTATTTTGTAGTGCAACTTAAACGTCCAGATTATTTAGTATCATTGTAGAGCTAAATCTGTCTATCTTTCTATAATACCACCTACTTTAGTTGTATCATACATGACCATGACACTACAGAGCTTGTCAGTAGGTTACTACCTCCAGCCCAGTAAATGTGGTGCCAGGGGTTAATGTGTTAAATGGTGCACATTGACTTTAACTGAAATGCAATATTCCTTATGGATGTTATGCTGCAGAAAGAAAAGTTAGGAGAATGGGCATCTAGGGAACATAAATAATTTTTAAGAAAAATTCTTGAAATTCAAGTATTCATGAAAAGATTTGGTTGAAATACTTATGCTTATAACTTCTGTAAATAATGTTATGGAATGCTGGTAATCAAACTCTACAATTTTCATATAAGTTACCTAAAATATGTTGAACAACTGGTTCTTGAGATATGTATAGCTGCCAACACATACTACAAAAATGCTGACACTGCTTATGACAAAAAGACTGATTTTAAGAAACAAATACTGATTTTTAAAACTTTAGTGCATATGTAACTTTTTACAACATCTACAACCATCAGTAAAGTATGACAGCAACTTAGTTTTTAATGTCAAAGATGCATGTGTTCCATTTGGGTGCCCAGTCAGAACTGTAAGAGTGCAACACATGCTCATACACAGGCCGTTTATAGCAGCCTCTTCCACACCTGATTCCAATGTACCATCTTTCATTGATGATCTGAATTCCATGTGATTTTCTTACTGAACTGTTTTCATTCTAACACAAGAGTAATCCTTTGCGATTTTACTCTCTGGAAAAAGTGTGTGAAATAAATCACCAGCAACAATAGTAACTATTAAAATAAGGTTCGTTTCTAAAAACAATTCAGAAAACTGAACAATGATCAAATTACATCAAGGTTCTCTCATAAATAAGTGCAGGCTGAGTTGAGCTTTTTCATGCTGTTTTATTTAAATGGTACCTCCATGCAAAATAGCAAAATCATATTACACAATTTGCAAACTTTTCTCCTTTACTCGATGGTTTCACAAATCTAAACATAATGGCATATTTGTTCATCCAGTACTATTTTCTATACTTTGCTTGAGAAAATTCTGAATCTTCTGCTTTCCTTTTCAACCTGACTAAAAGCTGAATATTATAAAGATAAGATACAGTGATGGTGCCAACTGCTTTGTGTAATCCAATATGGTGGTTAAAAACTGGTATGGTAGCCACAATTTTGTGTTAACCAATCTAATGTTAAAAATCTACATTCATATATACATGTAATACATTTCTATCTGAATGGAACCAAGTACCTGATCTGAAAAGAAAACTGAAAGGAAACTTTTAATGAATTTTTAAAAATAAAAATGCTGATTTTTAACAAGAGAATCATATACGCATACTCAGGTCCAAAATATGGGACAAATATGAGAAAACAAGACACATGGCAGTTACTGGAAACATCGCACATAGCTGCCAAACAAATTAGTAGATCTAAAGCTAAGATAAGGGGAGCTGGAAAATGATGATTGAGCTTCGTCCTCCTCTGTTTACAGTAGTACCCCTCTTATATGGCCACCCGTTCTGAATCGGGAAAGTGGCCTTATAAGACAGGTGGCCTTTCCAGAGGGGGACTAAATTTGTATGAGAAGTATATGTAATGTACGGTAGTAAGAAAGCTATATACTTCTGAGCATTTAATATCTTCGTTTAAAAGTAACATTAATCATTAAAATGCTCTTTTTGTTATAATAACATACTTATTTCAACTGAATATATGTTAATAGTTCTTTTCTTGGCATACGTGTGATATGCAAGCGGGTATTGGTATCATGCACATTGAAAATGCATTCAAAAACGTCATTTACATCTTGGTACATACATAATTATCTTTCCATTTGCTCCATTTTCCCATTGCTGCTGAATAACCTTCTTACTGGTACAGACTTTGTTTATTCGAGTCATTTCAACACAAACTTGTTTTTTTCAAGTGTTTTCTACATAAAAATGTTTGGCAAGTCCCCCCTCCCCCAATGTTGTCGAGTAGAATAACATTCTTCTAAAATAATGTCTTCGTTTAAGTGATGACATGTTAATGTTAGGTAATGATTTATTCAGGTGTTGATTAATGTATGCGATTTAATTATGCAGACAAAACTTGTGTCGAGTGGACAAAATGAGGTCTTCGTAATTGTGTTGTCAAGTGATTTTTTTGGTTTTTGTCTGGTACCCTTCTTCAGGGTTCTGTGTGTATGCCAATGCACAAAATCTATTTTTAGCCTATGCTGACACTGTTATAATCGTAACATCTGGTTATAATTATCAAAGAAAAGAACTCAACATAGGTGTTAAGCCCCAAACTCTATCATAACATTATTGAGCCAATTTCCTGTAAGCATCGACTTTTATAGATAATGATATATTATTAATTTTTAGTCAACACTTCTAACGGAAACTCGACACTGGGAGACCTGTATCGACGATAGAGATAATCAATTGCTTACCTTACGTAAAGATTTGAATTAATAATTGGATCTGGATACATTTGAAGAAACAAAAGTGGCCGCTCATGTGGGGGACATTTTACATTTTTTGTACTAAAATGCTGGCCGCTGGTCGTGTTAGAGGCATGGTTGTTCTTGAGGGGTACTTTTGAATACAAACTCATCGGTGCCAAGGGATTCTGGCTGTAAGAAGTAGGTGGCCACTGGTCAGGGAGGCCTTTCAACAGGGGGACTACTGTACTAATAATATCATAATCACTGATGACAGTAGCTTAAAGCCCTAACTTGTAACATGTGACAGCAAATAAAGGACACAAAATAAACCGTTTGAAAAATTAAATATCAATGAGTATTTCTTTTGACAAATTTTTCCATCTCATTAAAGCTCAGCAAAATAATTGTCAGGAAACAATCTACTAGCACAAGGCATGAGGTGAGGTAACTCAGAGGTGTTGTGATGGCAATTTGTGTTCTGTCAGCATGATGGCAGGACTCTCTAACGTACCATTCTGAAGGCTGACTACAGGATCCAGCAAATAATCAATATCATTATAAATTATTTGTTGAATCTATCTGCTCTGTGGTTTTGCATCCAAGTCTCAGTTGCATCTAAGCATTTAAACACGTACATGCCCTACACTTCTTACCTGCTGCAGAAGCGTGGAGGTGTTACTAAGGTATGTCCATTAGGAATGTCTGGAAGTGAACCAAGGATCTTGTCCAACAATTTCTTAACCTGCCTTAGCCTATGGTATAGGTCTAACAGTGCCTCCAAAAATAGATCCAGTTCATGGCTGACGTCTGCCTCCACCTAAAGAGTGAGGAAAGATTGATTAAACCTTTATAATGTAAAGTCAAGAAAACATAACCATGTAGTTTACCACAAAATGCTATCATGTTACACAATGTATGTACAATAGCACATGTCAGTTACTTGAAGAAAATTAAACATACATGTCCCTTTGCGCTACACAAGAAGGGGTGGGGGTGAATTGGTGTGGTTGCAAGACACATTTCTGTAGTTCATTTACCATCCTAGCTCAATGTGAATTAATTTACCAATAGTTTTTTTTAAAAAACACTTTGATTGCATATTTAGTTTTTATATTAAAGAGGGAATCATGCATCAACAAACTAAATCTTTATACATATAAAGAAGCAGTGACAAGACTTTTTTTTCAAATTTAAAATTCAAGAATATAACACAGCTTGCAAAATTATTTAATTAAACTCTTTTATTTTGGCACTAAAACTTTGTAGAACTTCATCAAATTGGTGAAAGTGTTGTTATAATGAAAGGTGTTATAGCAGGATTTCATGCATGTGTGTATGCTCTGTGTGTGTCCATATATATGAGAAACCTATAATAGGGGATAATGCAGTGGGAAATCAGGCTTCCATTCAAAAGGCTTTTAATTCTAGGCAGAATTAAAAATGAGAGTGATATGGTTGCCACATTTTTCAATGATAGTAAGATATATAATGCATTATGCTGGTACGAACAAATCAAATCATTCAAAACATTTCTGAATTTTCAACAATTTAGAAGATTCAATGAAAAGTAAACAAAAACAAAATTTCCATTTCAATTCACCCTATCCACGGCAGTACATAAAATGCCATGGCTGTGTCTGTCAGTCCATGTTTTAGTTACAATGCAATAACTTAAATTCTACTTCATAAACCTTCAAGAAATCTGTGAAACTTAAACCTGCTAATTTTTATATAAAAATGGTCAAGGTCACAATGGTATTTCTGGCACACATGCTTGATGCCTTGAGCTCAAACGAATTTGACTTGACAAGCCAATACCATAGTTCCTGCACTGTTATAAAAACAAATTTCCTGGGCATTTTTAGAATGCAATTAATTTTTTCAAGGTTCACATATAACTATGACTGAATGGAATTAAAGAACATTTTAGCTTCTAAAACATGCATTTTCTAAATCTAAAGCTGTTTCACTTTCAAGACTCTCCAAAATGGCTAAGTAAAAAAAGTAGATTGTGTACAAAATCGCAAAATATATCACACAAAACAAGTTTGATTATATTCCTTTAAATTAGCATGTAAAGTCATTTCAATGTACAAAATAAAAATTTTAACTTTATTTTGCTGACCTGCATTATGTTGCCAAGATGTATGCTGTATAAAGATATTCGAGAAAGAATTTTCATTGAAAGGAAATGAGGTTTGCCTGACTTCCTTTAACTAACAATTAATATGTCAAGTGGTATATCAATGATACAGCGTCCATACTATACATGTATTTTATTTTTATCACATATAAATACATATATTTGCACTTTAAATGGAGTTACAATATGCTCCTGGCAACTGTGTACTGACCACATGAATGAACTGCTCACATCCCTGCAAGTGTATTCGCTACAAAATGTAGTTTTATGATTTTTCTTCTTGTTCACAAGCACATATGCAAATTGACAAGTTGATTGTTTTCTTTTAAATTATTATTATTCACACCATGAACTATAGCTTTTTATTAAGAAAATAGTGCACTGCAAACACGACTAGTTTCTTATACACTGAACCTGTAGTCAGATATTAATGTACTGGCATATGGAAATTAGCCATGAATACAAACTAAGTGAAATGATTTACAACAGGAGGTAATAAAAAATATTTTAATATATTGACAATTCATGTAAGTCATTATTCTGATTTAACTAACATTTATAAATTCTATAAATCTCTCTCTTCCTCTCTGTCTCTCTCTCTCAATCTTCTCATTCTTCGAATAGCTTGACTAACATTACCTTCATTCATAGGTCCAGAGACATCGTCGTATGACATAAGTGAAAATCCCCAACGCTCATATTTTCATTCATTTTCACTTGTATCTATTTACAACAATCCAAAGAGACAGAAAGAGAGAGGGCAGAGCAACCATTTGGTAATTTTTATCTTTAATAATTAATAATTGATTTTAGAACATTATAATAGGTTTAAGAAAGAAAAGCAAAGGATTCAAACACAATACAGTATGTGTGCCTTGTAACCAACAAATTTAACAATTAGACCTAGTATCACTGACTACTGCAACTATGTACCATTGATATTATGAACACTATAATAGATCCCAAGGAAAGCGTAAACATACCATTACGCTGAATCTGATTATTGTAGGTTACTTGGTACAAGTTCAGTTTTAATGTTTTCATCCAGCACATTATGTTTTTCTGTCTCAATCCAATTTGTGCTTATTTTGTCATTTACGCATGAGAGGGAAATGGAAGAAAGAATGGATTCCTATAAAAATTGTTTACCATTTTATCATATAGAAAATGGGGACTATTAACACTTTTTATTGCTATTTTCAGATGACATTTATGAATAATGAATGAGGAGAAATTCATCATTGATCTAAAAGGCCTGTGGTTGAAAGAATGTTTATATTTTCATATTAATGCATCATGGGTGGATCACAATTTGATATACCAATAGTATTAGTATATTAATTTGCTTTATACCAACACTTTAAATGTTATGTTTTTTTAATGTGTGTGTGTGTACGTGTATGGAATATCATCTCTATGTTATGATGGATGTATGGATTATCATCTTTATGGTATGATGGATGTATGGATTACTTTATGGTATGATGGATGTATGGATTATCATCTTTATGGTAGGATGGATGTATGGATTATCATCTTTATGGTATGATGGATGCATGGATTATCATCTTTTTGGTATGATGGATGTATGGATTATCATCTATATGGTATGATGGATGTATGGAATATCATCTTTATATTATGATGGATTATCATCTTTATGGTATGATGGATGTATGGATTATCATCTTTATGGTATGATGGATGTATGGATTATCATCTTTATGGTATGATGGATGTATGGATTATCATCTTTATGGTATGATGGATTATCATCTTTATGGTATGATGGATGTATGGATTACTTTTTGGTATGATGGATGTATGGATTATCATCTTTATGGTATGATGGATGTATGGATTACTTTATGGTATGATGGATGTATGGATTATCATCTTTATGGTATGATGGATGTATGGATTATCATCTTTATGGTATGATGGATGTATGGATTATCATCTTTATGGTATGATGGATGTATGGATTATCATCTTTATGGTATGATGGATTATCATCTTTATGGTATGATGGATGTATGGATTACTTTATGGTATGATGGATGTATGGATTATCATCTTCATGGTATGATGGATGTATGGATTACTTTATGGTATGATGGATGTATGGATTAACATCTATATGGTATGATGGATGTATGGATTACTTTATGGTATGATGGATGTAATGATTATCATCTTTATGGTATGATGGATGTATCGATTATCATCTTTATGGTATGATGGATGTATGGATTATCATCTTTATGGTATGATGGATGTATGGATTACTTTATGGTAGGATGGATGTATGGATTATCATCTTTATGGTATGATGGATGTATGGATTACTTTATGGTATGATGGATGTATGGATTATCATCTTTATGGTATGATGGATGTATGGATTATCATCTTTATGGTATGATGGATTATCATCTTTATGGTATGATGGATGTATGGATTACTTTATGGTATGATGGATGTATGGATTATCATCTTTATGGTATGATGGATGTAAGGATTATCATATTTATGGTATGATGGATGTATGGATTACTTTATGGTATGATGGATGTATTGATTATCATCTTTATGGTATGATGGATGTATGGATTATCATCTTTATGGTATGATGGATGTATGGATTATCATCTTTATGGTATGATGGATGTATGGATTACTTTATGGTATGATGGATGTATGGATTATCATCTTTATGGTATGATGGATGTATGGATTACTTTATGGCATGATGGATGTATGGATTATCATCTTTATGGTATGATGGATGTATGGATTACTTTATGGTAGGATGGATGTAAGGATTATCATCTTTATGGTATGATCGATGTATGGATTATCATCTTTATGGTATGATGGATGCATGGATTATCATCTTTATGGTATGATGGATGTATGGATTACTTTATGGTATGATGGATGTATGGATTATCATCTTTATGGTATGATGGATGTATGGATTATCATCTTTATGGTATGATGGATGTATGGATTACTTTATGGTAGGATGGATGTAAGGATTATCATCTTTATGGTATGATGGATGTATGGATTACTTTATGGTATGATGGATGTATGGATTATCATCTTTATGGTATGATGGATGTATGGATTATCATCTATATGGTATGATGGATGTATCGATTATCATCTTTAAGGTATGATGGATGTATCAATTATCATCTTTAAGGTATGATTGATGTATGGATTATCATCTATATGGTATGATGGATGTATGGATTACTTTATGGTATGATGGATGTATCGATTATCATCTTTAAGGTATGATGGATGTATGGATTATCATCTTTATGGTATGATGGATGTATAGATTACTTTATGGTATGATGGATGTATGGATTATCATCTATATGGTATGATGGATGTATGGATTATCATCTTTATGGTATGATGGATGTATGGATTATCATCTTTATGGTATGATGGATTATCATCTTTATGGCATGATGGATGTATGGATTACTTTATGGTATGATGGATGTATGGATTATCATCTTTATGGTATGATGGATGTATGGATTACTTTATGGTAGGAGGGATGTATGGATTATCATCTTTATGGTATGATGGATGTATGGATTATCATCTTTATGGTATGATGATGTATGGATTACTTTATGGTATGATGGATGTATTGATTATCATCTTTATGGTATGATGGATGTATGGATTATCATCTTTATGGTATGATGGATGTATGGATTATCATCTTTATGGTATGATGGATGTATGGATTATTTTATGGTATGATGGATGTATGGATTATCATCTTTATGGTATGATGGATGTATGGATTACTTTATGGTATGATGGATGTATGGATTATCATCTTTATGGTATGATGGATGTATGGATTACTTTATGGTAGGATGGATGTAAGGATTATCATCTTTATGGTATGATGGATGTATGGATTATCATCTTTATGGTATGATGGATGCATGGATTATCATCTATATGGTATGATGGATGTATGGATTACTTTATGGTATGATGGATGTATCGATTATCATCTTTATGGTATGATGGATGTATGGATTACTTTATGGTAGGATGGATGTAAGGATTATCATCTTTATGGTATGATGGATGTATGGATTACTTTATGGTATGATGGATGTATGGATTATCATCTTTATGGTATGATGGATGTATGGATTATCATCTATATGGTATGATGGATGTATGGATTATCATCTTTATGGTATGATGGATGTATGGATTATCATCTTTATGGTATGATGGATTATCATCTTTATGGCATGATGGATGTATGGATTATCATCTTTATGGTATGATGGATGTATGGATTATCATCTTTATGGTATGATGGATGTATGGATTACTTTATGGTATGATGGATGTATGGATTATCATCTTTATGGTATGATGGATGTATGGATTACTTTATGGTAGGATGGATGTAAGGATTATCATCTTTATGGTATAATGGATGTATGGATTATCATCTTTATGGTATGATGGATGCATGGATTATCATCTATATGGTATGATGGATGTATGGATTACTTTATGGTATGATGGATGTATGGATTATCATCTTTATGGTATGATGGATGTATCGATTATCATCTTTATGGTATGATGGATGTATGGATTACTTTATGGTAGGATGGATGTAAGGATTATCATCTTTATGGTATGATGGATGTATGGATTACTTTATGGTATGATGGATGTATGGATTATCATCTTTATGGTATGATGGATGTATGGATTATCATCTATATGGTATGATGGATGTATCGATTATCATCTTTAAGGTATGATGGATGTATCGATTATCATCTTTAAGGTATGATGGATGTATGGATTATCATCTTTATGGCATGATTGATGTATCAATTATCATCTTTAAGGTATGATGGATGTATGGATTATCATCTTTATGGTATGATGGATGTATGGATTATTTTATGGTATGATGGATGTATGGATTATCATCTATATGGTATGATGGATGTATGGATTATCATCTTTATGGTATGATGGATGTATGGATTATCATCTTTATGGTATGATGGATGTATCGATTATCATCTTTATGGTATGATGGATGTATCGATTATCATCTTTATGGTATGATGGATATATGGATTATCATCTTTATAGTATGATGGATGTATGGATTACTTTATGGTAGGATGGATGTAAGGATTATCATCTTTATGGTATGATGGATGTATGGATTACTTTATGGTATGATGGATGTATGGATTATCATCTTTATGGTATGATGGATGTATGGATTATCATCTATATGGTATGATGGATGTATCGATTATCATCTTTAAGGTATGATGGATGTATCGATTATCATCTTTATGGTATGATGGATGTATCGATTATCATCTTTAAGGTATGATGGATGTATGGATTACTTTATGGTATGATGGATGTATGGATTATCATCTATATCGTATGATGGATGTATGGATTATCATCTTTATGGTATGATGGATGTATGGATTATCATCTTTATGGTATGATGGATGTATCGATTATCATCTTTAAGGTATGATGGATGTATGGATTATCATCTTTATGGTATGATGGATGTATGGATTACTTTATGGTATGATGGATATTTGGATTATCATCTATATGGTATGATGGATGTATGGATTATCATCTTTATGGTATGACAGATGTATGGATTATCATCTTTATGGTATGATGTATGTATCGATTATCATCTTTATGGTATGATGGATGTATCGATTATCATCTTTATGGTATGATGGATGGATGGATTATCATCTTTATGGTATGATGGATGTATGGATTATCATCTTTATGGTATGATGGATGTATGGATTATCATCTATATGATATGATGGATGTATGGATTATCATCTTTATGGTATGATGGATGTATGGATTATCATCTTTATGGTATGATGGATGTATGGAATATCATCTTTATGTTATGATGGATTATCATCTTTATGGTATGATGGATGTATGGATTATCATCTTTATGGTATGATGGATGTATGGATTATCATCTATATGATATGATGGATGTATGGATTATCATCTTTATGGTATGATGGATGTATGGAATATCATCTTTATGTTATGATGGATTATCATCTTTATGGTATGATGGATGTATGGATTATCATCTTTATGGTATGATGGATCTATGGATTATTATCTTTATGGTATGATGGATGTATGGATTATCATCTTTATGGTATGATCGATGTATGGATTACTTTATGGTATGATGGATGTATGGATTATCATCTATATGGTATGATGGATGTATGGATTATCATCTTTATGGTATGATGGATGTATGGATTACTTTATGGTATGATGGATGTATGGATTATCATCTTTATGGTATGATGGATGTATGGATTATCATCTTTATGGTATGATGGATGTATGGATTATCATCTTTATGGTATGATGGATGTATCGATTATCATCTTTATGGTATGATGGATGTATGGATTATCATCTTTATGGTATGATAGATAGATGGATTATCATCTTTATGGTATGATGGATGTATGAATTATCATCTCTATGATGTGATGGATGTATTGAGTATCATCTTTATGGTATGATGGATGTATGGATTATCATTTCTATGATATGATGGATGTATTGAGTATCATCTTGATGGTATGATGGATGTATGGAATATCATCTTTATGGTATGATGGATGTATGGAATATCATCTTTATGGTATGATGGATGTATGGAATATCATCTTTATGGTATGATGGATGTATGGATTATCATCTTTATGGTAGGACGGATGCACAAAGTGCCATGGAGTGATATGGGAAGGTAATTATATAGCATACCGGAAGATTTACTTCCTTTTGATTGCTTTGTTCAAGTCTCATGGACAAATTTTTTATCCCTGAAATGGGAAGGATGTTGGCAGTAGCAGAAGTCATTATCCTAACATTAATATGATTGGGTAATGAAAGGAGGAGAAACTGAGAATTTCTTTTTACTACATGAAACCATTGGAATAAATAAGATAAATTTTCTTGATTGTGTGCATAAATTACATCAAAACAGACATTCATTTAATTTTATTCCTGACATTAATCAAGGCAAACCAAAAAATTGATTAAGTAACTGATCTTTTGATTGTACAACAAGTATGCACAAATATTACATTTAAATCACACTGAAAAGCATAAAATTGCAATTGGTCCATGAAAACAAAAACTTGTACTACCACGACAAGCGCTGAAAAAGAGTATCTCATTAATGTTTCAAAATGTGTATAATTTACAGTACTAAATAAGTTACCAAGTCAGCACTGTACAAGCCCATTTTCAAGATGTCTGTCATTTTGGACTCCAATATAATGTGGTTAAGCTGAAGAAGAGTCCTGAGACATCTATACCAGTCCACTGTCACACTGAAACATATGAAGAACCATTAGATCATCTCATGTTAGCTACAGATATTCAAAAATGTTAAAGGTTACATAAAAGCTATTTTGAAAAAAAGATTACAAATAGATTGGAAATAAATTATTGTAGTCCATTCTATTCAAGCGATAAATGAGCATTTAAATATAGTCCATTTCAGTCAAGCATTTGACTATAGACCCTTTCATTCAATCATGTAACTGCAGTCCATGTCATTTTAGCACTAAACTATAGTAAATTTCATTCACACATTTATCTATAGTCCATTTTATTTAATCATTTAATTATAGTCCATTTCATTCAAGCACTTAATAATTTTATATCGTTAGTCTGTTAGATTAGAGTTAATCATTACAGTTGAACAATGCCATCCATATCACATACAAAAATAATAAGAGTGATAACAGGCAATAAAAATTTAAAACTAGTCTCATCATTATGCCTACATTAGTATTGGTTAATTCAACACAGCAGCACTGCTTGTATTAAACTGAGACAAACGAATTTAATGAATATGTAAGTCCATCATCATTTAATCTCAGAAAGATATATTATTAGAACTTTAAAAAAAAATAATCCATAACCTTGACCATGACGACTAAACCCCCATTGGAAAACTTTCTGGTGATGACATACAAGTCTATCAAGCTACATCCCGTCATTTCAAAATGGCTAGTCAAGTTATAGAGTAGAATTGAAAGTGACAAAAACATAAAATACACAACCATGACGTTGACCTTAAAATTATGGAATGTGCTACATTTTCTAGTGAGGATCTGTAAATATACCAAGTTTCATCCCCTAATCCCAAATGTTGTTATAAAGCAGAATGGAAAGGGTGATGGAAACTGACAATAGTGTGTCTACACATTCACTCTGAAAACAGGAAAATTTTCAAACATCTAAATAGCTGGTCTAAAATATGTGATGAATTTCATACAGACATCTAAATCACTGTCTAATGTACATACCAAATTTAAAACAGACATCTAAATTACTAGTCTAATGTATAAGCCAAATTTCATACAGACATTAAATCACTAGTCTAATGTACATACCAAACTTCATACAGACATCAAATCACTAGTCTAATGTACATACCAGATTTCATATAGACATCTAAATCACTAGTCTAATGTATAAACCAAATTTCATACAGACATTAAATCACTAGTCTAATGTACATACCAAACTTCATACAGACATTAAATCACTAGTCTAATGTACATACCAGATTTCATATAGACATCTAAATCACTAGTCTAATGTATAAGCCAAATTTCATACAGACATTAAATCACTAGTCTAATGTACATACCAGATTTCATAAAGACATCTAAATCACTAGTCTAATGTATAAACCAAATTTCATACAGACATTAAATCACTAGTCTAATGTACATACCAAACTTCATACAGACATTAAATCACTAGTCTAATGTACATACCAGATTTCATATAGACATCTAAATCACTAGTCTAATGTATAAGCCAAATTTCATACAGACATTAAATCACTAGTCTAATGTATAAGCCAGATTTCATACAGACATTAAATCACTAGTCTAATGTACATACCAGATTTCATACAGACATCTAAATCACTAGTCTAATGTACATACCAGATTTCATACAGACATCTAAATCACTAGTCTAATGTACATACCAGATTTCATACAGACATCTAAATCACTAGTCTAATGTACATACCAAATTTAAAATAGACATCTAAATCACTAGTCTAATGTACATACCAAACTTCATACAGACGTTAAATCACTAGTCTAATGTACATACCAGATTTCATACAGACATCTAAATCACTAGTCTAATGTACATACCAGATTTCATATAGACATCTAAATCACTAGTCTAATATATGTACTAAATTTCATCATCAGTCTCTTGACCTAGTGTGGTCATTGAGGCACTGTGCTGGTGAACATCTGACCAGTTCTTTTCACTTGTCTTGATCATTTGACAATACCCGTGTATCCGCAAAACTTTTCCTGGTCTATTTGGTGATGTTGTCAGTACACTTTTTTTTCTGTCTACCTCTCTCTGCCAACCTTGACGCTGCCATGCAGTACTGTTTTGGATAGACTGTTGGTGCTAGTGACATGGCCACACCATTTCAGCTTTCTCTTTATGAGAGTGGTGAGGAGGTCTTCATAATGGCCTACTTTGTGCCTGATGGTGTTACGCACTTCTTCATTTGTGATGCGGTCCATGTAAGAGATGCCAAGGATGGTTCTATAGCATCTCATTTCAAGTGCCTGTATTCTTTGTTGAACTTCTGCTGTCAGGGTCCAGACCTCACGTGAACACAAAAAGATTGAGATGACTAGTGCTCTCAATAATCTGATTTTTGTTTTCAGATAGATATTCTTGTCTCTCCAGATGGTCTTAGTTTAACATAACTGCATTTGTTTGTGCTGCTCGTGACAAAATTTCTGCTCTTGATCCCTCTTCGGTGATTAAGGAACCAAAATATTTGAACCCACTGTTTCCCGTTCCTGTCCTCTGATTTTAATCTTGGCTGAGATTTGTTTGCCACTATTTGTCATCAGCATTGTCTCGTTTATCTCCATGTCAAATCTGGAATTTTGTTTCATCCAGGTTCTTCACTAAGGTGGCAAGCTCGTCTTCACTGCCTTCCAGCCCATCAATGTCTGCAAAGCAAGGGTTGGTGATGTTATGCCCTACAATGCTGACTGTCCCACAGTGGTTTTCCAGGGCTTTGCTCATGATGTGCTCTAAATAGATGTTGAAAAGCGTGGGTGACAGGAGACAGCCTTGATGTTATCTACTCCAGCTACCTTCCCATTTTTTGTGGCTCTTATTGCTGACTCCACCTCTTCTTTGAGAATAGGGAAATCATCATCATTTGTGGAGTTTGGAACTTCAAGCATCTCTGGGTCTCCTGTGGATAGATGGTTGTAGAGTTCTTTACAATATTCAGTCCATCTTTCTGCAATGTCATTCACTTCTGTGAGGCATTTTCTATTTTCTTCTTGAATGGTAATGACTCTTGGTTGCTTCTTTCTGGTGAGGTCTTTCACAATTTGGAATGCCTTGTTGCTGTTATTATTTATCAGACTGCTCTCTATTTCTGTGCACGTTTGTCCAATCTAATCTTCTTTTGCTGTCTTCAAGTTTTTCTGAAATTCTTATTTATTTCTTTGTACTCCAATGCCCCTGTTGTGTGTCTGGTGTTTTTTTTAGGTCTCTCTGGGCATCACACAGGTTCATAATCTATTCTGTAACTCAGGTTTTTTTCTTTGGGCAATGGAGGCCAATGATGTCCTTGGCAGCTGTTGTCATGACTGTGTTGAAAGTGTCTGTCATCACTTTAACATCAACATCCAACACAAGGAGTGGAGCAAAACTTCCTCAAATTGTGGCTTGGAATGACTTGCAGTAGATAGGGTCCTTCAGTAGTTCAAGGTTGAATTTGAGCCTGGTTTTCTTTGGCTTGTTAATTTTTTTCAGCCTCACTTGGAAGTTTATAATCACGGGGTTGTGATTACTCCCAACATCAGCACCTGGGAATGTTTTTGTTTTTGTTCTGTTGATGCCAGATTGGTAATGGTTTTGAACCAGTATGTAGTCGATCTGGTTATGATGTGTTTCATTTGATGCGTACCATGTCCAGCATCGTGAAGCTTTATGTTGGCCCAGGGTGTTGAATAGTACCAAGTTGTTGTAGCTTGCGAACTCAAGCAGCTGTCTCCCTCTTTTGATGGTAAGTTCATTGCAAGAAGGTCCACAATGATCATCCCAGTCTTTTAGTGCATATTTGAAAACTTTGGCATTCCAGTCACCTTGGATGATGAGGATGTCTAAATCATGGTCTAATGTATGTACTAAATTTAATACAGACATTAAATCACTAGTCTAATGTACTTACCAAATTTAAAACGGACATCTAAATCACTAGTCTAATGTACATACCAAATTTAAAACAGACATCTTCATCACTTGTCTAAAATACATACCAAATTTCATACAGACATTAAATTACTAGTCTAATGTACATATCAAATTTCAAAAAGACATCTTTAATAAATTCATTTAATGTATGTACTAAATTTAATACAGACATCTCAATCACCTGTCTAATGTATATACCAAATTTAATGCAGACAGCTAAATCACTTGTCAGATGTATGTACTAAATTTAATACAGACATCTCATTCATTTGTCTGATGTATGTACTAAATTTAATACAGACATCTCAATCATTTGTCTGATGTATGTACTAAATTTAATACAGACATCTCAATCATTTGTCTGATGTATGTACTAAATTTAATACAGACATCTCAATCATTTGTCTGATGTATGTACTAAATTTAATACAGACATTTCAATCACTTGTCTAATGTATGTACTAAATTTAATACAGACATCTCAATCACTTGTCTAATGTATATACCAAATTTAATGCAGACAGCTAAATCACTTGTCTGATGTATGTACTAAATTTAATACAGACATCTCAATCACTTGTCTAATGTACTAAATTTATATAGCAATGTAAGTTTAAGTACATTGTGGCAATGTCAGCCTATGAACCTAGCAGCTATGTAAGTTGATGCATAGGACAGCAATGTAAGCTTATGTACAGAGTGGCAATGTAAGTTTATATACAGGATAACAATGTAAGCTCTGCCATGTAACTTTACAGGGTTCATACAGAACTCTGAATGATAAATTCAAAGATGTTTCCCAAACTTTAAAAAGACCACAAACACAGATTTCAAAGATATATTTTTCCTAACAGTTTGTAAACAAGTTATGTTTTTTGAACAGACATTGAATGCAAAATACTACAATATTGTTTAATGATGAAATTCAAACTATAATTAATCAAAAGAAAGAAACCAGGAAAGCTCTATTACATCCCTATCTAACAACCACGGACAATTTTATTTGTGATTATTGAAAGAAATTAAAATGTTTGGATTTATTTCAATTTTCAAAGACTTTTAAAGACCACAGGGTAATCTGCTCGATTCTGCCAAACTTTCAAGGCTTTGGAATTGCTATATCTGTTTTCCCAAACTGTCAAATAACTTCAAAGACTGTAAGAACACTGGTTTATGTAAAGGGTGGCAATACTAGTCTATATACAGCTTGGCCATGTAAGTTTTGGTATAGGGTGGCAATATAAATTTATATACAGGTTGGCAGAGTAACAATGTAAACTTATGCATAAGGTGACAATGCAAGTTGATGTATAGGGTGGCAATGTAAGTTTATCTACAGGGTGACAATACGAGTTTATCTACAAGGTGGCAATGCGAGTTTATCAACAGGTGGCAATGTAAGTTTATCTGTAGGGTGGCAATGTCAGCTTATCTTTAGGGTGGCAATGCAAGTTTATGCACAGGTTGGCAATGTAAGTTTATCTACAGGGTGGCAATATAAGTTTATATACAGGTTGGCAGGGTAACAATGTAAACTTATGTGTAAGGTGACAATGCAAGTTTATGTACAGGGTGGCAATGTAAGTTTATCGACAAGGGGACAATGTGAATTTATGTTGTGTGTCGAGTCATCTGTATGCTAACACAGGCTAATTTAACCTATTCTTACTTAGCAGAAAGACGAAATCCAAGACTTGTTAAAATTCATTGCAAAAATACATACAATCAAAGTGAGGTAACTGAAATAGATATCCAAGCCATGGTAGACATATTGCATTTCAAAGCCCTTGTGAGCTATGGATTTCAACTAATTCAAGGATCTAAAAGAACCATTGGACACATTCACCATCTTTTCTCAGACTTAAATTATTATTATCTTATATGTTTTTACATAAATATTTTCAGACAATAGCAACATTTTATGGAGTTATAACAAATTTAAAATAATTTGGACACTGATAAACACAGATGTTCCATGGAAGATGGGCCTTGTAGTCTGGCTATGCAGACGAGACCTGCTGAGCATACTGTATACTGTAATAATGAACCAAATATTCTGTTAACACAAAAGACAGATAACTTTCAAAAACTTTAGTACAAGACCTTACATTGTTAACAGTGCTGCTGCTGCCACTGTCATAACAAAAGTAATACCCATGTATCATCATGCAAAGACAAGTCAATGAGGAAGTAAATCAAACATGCAGCAGTCAATGCATGTCAAGTAGTTGACAGCATATTTGGAATTAAGTGGATTTACCTTTTACAGTTTAAAAGGACTGTAACCAAGTGCTGATAAAAGCCCAACTGGTTTGCACCTCCTTCCTGGGTGATAGTGTATGTCTCCATCCTTTGTATCACATCTAGCAGCTGGCTCAAAACCCTTAATGAGTCTCTCTCTTCATGTTCTTGACCTTGTCTACTGACACTGCTGGCACTGATGCCTATTAGGCTACACAGATGGACAAACAATCTGTGTCCTACCTGACCAGTAGGATCATGGCTTTTAGAAGAAAAATATATTTGGATTTTTAATTCAGGCTGAGGGTGCATGAAAAATAAATACTTCACTTTGTACTAAAGAACTCTTTGCACAAAAGAAAAGAAAACAAATAAATAAAAGCTCTAAATCAGTACAACTCTGTAATGCTTACTTAAAATCAAAAAACTGAATCGAAATGTGTCCATGACTCTGGGTCTGTAATGCTTACTTTAAATCAAAAACTAAATCAAATGTGTCCATGACTCTGGGTCTGTAATGCTTTCTTGAAATCAAAAACTAAATCCAAATGTGTCCATGACTCTGGGTCTGTAATGCTTACTTTAAATCAAAAACTGAATCGAAATGTGTAAATGACTCTGGGTCTGTAATGCTTACTTTAAATCAAAAACTGAATCCAAATGTGTCCATGAATCTGGGTCTGTAATGCTTACTTTAAATAAAAAAACTAAATCAAATGTGTCCATGACTCTGGGTCTGTAATGCTTTCTTGAAATCAAAAACTAAATCCAAATGTGTCCATGACTCTGGGTCTGTAATGCTTACTTAAAATCAAAAACTAAATCTAATGTGTCCATGACTCTGGGTCTGTAATGCTTACTTTAAATCAAAAACTGAATCCAAATGTGTCTATTTTTAGCACAAGATAGGCTATACATAGCGGCCAGTATAAATGGTAGAGGAAGAACTCAGAAAAACCCTGGAAGAACCACTGACCCATAAAAAGCAACTGGCAAGCATTCTCATATAACCACATTGGCAGAGCCCAAGCCCACGCAGAGGTGAGATTGCAGTGATGCATAATGGTAAGCGCAATAAACCACTCTGCCACTTGGCCCCCCCCCCCCCATAATCCATCTGAACAATTTAGAATCAATGTATAGTGCTGTATTATCACTCATTTTTATGGGGTTCCAATTTTTGCAGATTTTTGTTGTTGCCCTGAACCTCAATGTAAAGACTGAACAAACAATTAGCTTATACAAAGAGGCATCTCCACAAACCAACTCCCATTTCTTTTTATTGTTATTTCATTTCTATATATCACCAATACTATTCCATAAATCATTATTTCTAAAACAGGGTAAAATTATTAGCTTTTATACATATTTTTTATTTTCACCCTTTAAATAATGAATTATAAAACATTGTAGATTGTTTCAATGCATAAATATCTATAAAGTATCCAGTAGCTACAACTTCCACTCATTGTCCTAAATTGATTTGCTGTGATATAATGATAGAGAGAAATGAGGAGAAAAAATCCTGTATGATATCCAAAAACTGGTATTATGGAAAGTGAAAGAAATGGTCATGTAAATATGTGTTTAATACTTATTCAAATCGATTTTTCATTCATGAACAATTATTGTCCAAAAATTAATTTTCTTCTTAAAGCATGTCTCATTTTATCCATGCATTCTTAATCCCAACAACATGACTGTAAAATACCAAAACTATTGTTTGTGGCACAATTACCAATAGAATGGTGTGTATATCTTCTAATTACAGCTGAGTATTTAAGTTGACACTTTATTAATTTTTAGACAAAACCACTGAATCACATCACTAAAGTTGACCGGTATACACAAATGTTTGCCTGGTAAATAATCCTGAGATTCCTGTATTTTGAAAGCCATGGAAATTAGGTCTGATCTTTCACATAAGCTCCAAAATGCCACTGTGCATCAACTGGTTTCATTGATGATGCAGTAAGTACAGTCTAGTGGTTTAGGTTGGTTTGTACATGACACAATCTCACTACCACCGTTTCTCAATTTATTTAATATCTTCAAACTTTGATGACCTCTCCCTGAACACATTTTGAAAATTCTCGCAAGCCTAAGCAAGGGGAATCTAATTCACATGTGGAATGAAGACACTATAAAAACTGACAGGGATCTACACTGATTGTTTCTGCCACTCCTAAGCCACTGTGTTAATGAAATGTTCATCAGAAATTAACTGACGATGCAACTTTATGGACAGGCAAAACCACAAATTTAAACACGCATCAAAATCAGCTTTTTTCTTCAAAACCACCAACATTAAGAAAAATAAAAATGAATGACACCACAGTATGTATTTTCACAGTGCTGAGTTAGCATAACCTGGGCCAGTCCATGTTTAATTTGCAGAAATATTTCAGAAATATTAACACTGAATGTGTGATCATATTTGTGTATACATCTACACAGTTATCTTACCAGGCAGAGGACAGGTAAGACTCCAGCAAAACAGGAATGTAGTTGTTGGTCACTTCAGCCACAGTTTGGATGTCAAAGGAGAGGCAACACTTGTGCTGTAGAAAAGATGCAATTAGATAAGAGATCATAAACATTTTTGATACTTGTGCGTTATATTATCAAACTATATTTGTGTTTTCTGAACACGAAATCCTCAAATGCTGAAAACACCAGGGACTGCATTTGATTCGACCCCATGAGAAAAGCTCTGCTTAAAAACAGGTGACCTTGGCTCTAAGGTCAAAAGACTGAGCAGGTGTTATTTTGAATCCACCTACATGACCACCCACCCACCTTCCTAGTGTGACAGGGTATAAAATACATAGCAGTATAAAAAAGACATTCTTTCAATCAAATAAAAGATGAGGTAAAAAGTTGATAAGAAACAGATTATTGATGCTTTTTTATTAATTTTTTCAAGGTCATGGATTTTAAATTCTGCTTGACAAGCTATTATTATTGTCCATCCATGGAAGCCAGATTTTATAGGGTCAAAGTTATTGGCGTTGAGTAACCTCTGAGCAACAGATAGTTATATAGTTGGTGCAATAATAATTAACTTGGTTATCCACTACCGTGGTTCTCTTAAATGACCCACCTGACCAGTGGCCATGTGCTTTATAAAGCCATAATCCCATGGCACTGAAAAGTGTGTGTTTAGAAGTGCCCTACATGGATAGCTACCCCTTGAATGCAGACATAAGTGGGTATATTAGCACAGATATTTGACATTTTAATCTCATGAGTTGCCATGTAATGATCTGCAGAAATCTCACAAACATTTGTAGATTTCAAAACAAAACAAAACAATGATTCTAGTTCCAATAAAGTGATTTTAATCCATACAAAGAAGTACCGTATTTTCGTGCATATAACACACCTATGTGTATAACGCGCACACGCAGATAACATGTGGAAATTCCGTCTTTGTGTAAAAAATATCTTGGATTGTGCGCCCATGCATATACCTTGCGGTAACCAACACAGGCCTGCCGGAACACAGGACTGCCAGAAGTGCCTCATCTGATGTGCGTTATGAAGCTGCTTATCGTCTCTCGCTCACCATCCAGCGATTTAATGCCGGTGCCTTTATCCCTTTCAGCTCGTAATAAATACCGGTATTACCGGTACAGTTGTAAATGCCACATCATAATATTTTTTGCGTAAACAGAGGCAAATAGGAACTGCTATAAAACTATGTGTATTTACTGGTTTCCGCTAATTTCTGGCTGGAATGCATGCATGCCGGTATAGGGATGTTAATATCGTTTTTTTTTTCAAAATCGATTATCGTTTGTAGAAATCCGATTTTAAACCAATTATAGGTTTTTGCCCTACATAGAAATTACAAGAAATATATTCTTATATTGCAAGTTAGTGTATGCCTCGTGTGAATAAAAGATATTCATTACATACCATAACGTATAGACGCGCAAGTGGTGCAACATGGTGTCAACTTTGAATTGTTTCTTTTGTACTTAAAGATTTGAATAAACCTCATTTATACTGTATGTGTATGAAAGAAATCTTTTATTAGTTGTCACCGGTTTACTAAAGTGGTTGCTTGAAATTCATTGATGCGCTTTTGGCTGTAAAAAAAAACAAACTGGGATAATGCGCTTATGCATATACTGTGCCGGGGAGTTGGGCTGATTGTAAAAACGTGTATAACGCGCGCGTTATATGCGCGAAAATACGGTAATCTGATTATCCTTACTGATGTGTGTTCCTTAGATCTTATTTTTTTCTCTCACTTTGTTAATTACTTGCACCAATAATCATCAAGAAGTTGATCACTGAGAAGCACAGTATTGTTCAATTCAAGTCATTGTGGCTTCTCTATTACTGATTATGAAATATCTTTCAAATGGCCATAAGATAAATGCAAAAGATTAATCTAAGCCCAAAAAATGTTAAATGTATCTCACTGTAACATTCTTGTGTGGTATTAGTAGAAATGTATACAATCATCAAGTTTGATTATTCTAGCATGAACAGAGATTGAAATAAACTGAATAATAGTAATTTAACCAAAACATGAGATATAGGTCTTAGTGATCTATTTTTATGATGAAGGCATAATATTTGTCATGATACATCTCACCACCAACTTTCATGAAACTAGGTATAACAGTATATATACATGCTTTCATGAAACTAGGTATAACAGTATATATACATGCTTTCATGAAACTAGGTATAACAGTATATATACATGCTGGTATAACAGTATATATACATGCTGGTATAACAGTATATATACATGCTGGTATAACAGTATATATACATGCTGGTATAACAGTATATATACATGCTGGTATAACAGTATATATACATGCTGCAATAAACCCTAGATGGTCATGAGATAAATAAAAACCTTTGCCTACACCAGAAAGCAAATTTTTTGGTAAATTATGTTTCTCCGAGAATACTTACCCGATCACATTACTTTAGGATATTAGCCTGCTACCTCGCGAATCCAGCCCTACCAAAAGACGAAAATTCGTCTTTCCTGTCTATGTCATATAGACAAAGGGCAATAACTCTTGCCTCTTACCTCCCCTTGCTACCCGCTAGGTCGCTTCTTTAGTTTTTAAGCTGAGCGGTATATAAAACACGAGGATGCTCGCATGGCGGGGTGGTTGGGAGGGTTTCTTAGTAATGTGATCGGGTAAGTATTCTCGGAGAAACATAATTTACTAAAAAATTTGCTTTCTCCTTTGAATAGGTTCCCCGATCACATTACTTTAGGAGAATAAGTAATAGGAGGAGGGAATGCGGAGCATCCGACCTCCATCCCGGGTATCCTCTTGGGAATGATGGTTGGATTCCCCATGTTAATGATAACCCGGTCTCCTAATTTTCAATCAGCAACACAGCCCAGGGTCACGTGATATGTGACCCCTTTATACGGTTAAGAAGATAGTTATTGAAATCTTCTTACCTACGAAAATTTATCTGGCGAATCCAGCGAAGCTAATAGGCTGTGCTGATTGTTGCACATGGGTCTGGTGGGCGTCTGGGCTGCCCAACACCGGACCTACTAGAATCAATGTTTGCCTCTGCGAGTACAAACTTGAAGATAAAACTGTAGAAGGTTGACTCTGCATGTCAGCCAACAGCTTCTATAAGGTGACTGATTTGCGAATTCTCAGAGTACGCCGAGCGTATAACCCACTACAGCCATGATGCAAGGGCTTGAATGGTGATATCTCATATCCCAGCTATCACCAGAAGAAAGAGGTGCTTGTATGTGACCTGACTCACCTCTATGCATTGAAATGGTGCTAGAGTGCACAAACAGGATCTTACATGGCTGCTGATCCTGACTTATCTATAAAGAAAGCGAGCTAATGACGACTCGTTGATCGCCAATGTATGGTAATCTATTTTGGACTACGAAGCCTGGCTGCGTCAAGAGGACCATCAAACCCTCTGATCGGAACGGAAGAGAGTTCGGGTCACTAGAAAGGACATGTAACTCGCTCACCCTGCATGCTGAAGCTAGGACTACCAAGAAACCCAATTTGTATGATAGTAGCTTTAACTAATCATGGGTTAAAGACTCAATACTGTCTGAATTGAGTCATGTTAAAACCCAGGACAGATTCCATTTGGAAACAGGGTGAGGGATATAAGTCGATTGAACTTTTAAAATGTCTAAAAGATCTGACAAATCTTTGTCATGGCTGATAGCACATGTACCAGAATGGCGGAATGTGTCTGATATCATGGAGCGGTAGCATTTGAGAATAACTGGAGCCAGCTGTTTCTCCTCGAAAAGCCAGAGAAAAGTTGGCCAGTTGAGGGATTGTGACATTCAGAGGAACAATGTGAATGATATGGTACCAGTCTCTGAAAACATGCCACTTGCCCTCGTAAACCTTCAGATTAGAGAGCCTTCTTGCTCTCGAGATTCTCTCCGCAATCAAAGATTTAAATTGTTTGTCTTGCAAGGCTGTCTGGACAAGAGCCAAGCTTGAACATAAAGACGGTCCGGACAGGGGTGGAACACCCCTGGCCGCGGTTGCTTGCGAATACTTGTGCTGACTGTAATCTTCCTGGGTAGATCTATCGCCTAGATTGAGTAGATCGGAGACCCAGGAGTTGTTCCATCTGAGAGGGGCAATCAGAACCATCTGACAGTTCTGACCCCTTAACTTCTGGATTAATTTCAGTACCAAGACCGTGGGAGGGTAGGAGAATGACCACAACCCTTCCCAGGTGATTGATCGAGCATCCACGACCCAAGCTTCTGGGTCTGAAACCTGTGAGATGAAAGGTGGAGAACTTGCGATTCCACCTTGTTGCAAAAGATCAATCATCGGACGTCCCCAAAGTGTGTCAATTGGAAGAAAGTCCGATTGATGGAGTGACCATTCTGTGTGAATGACTAGATAGAGTGTCAGCCAAGACATTGAGTCTGCCAAGAATGTGTCTGAATTGTACATTGAGGTGGAGATTGTCGAACCAATGTAGAAACTGCCAGTTCAGAATGCACAGGTCTGGTGATTGGTGTCCCCTTGTTTTGAGGCAAGGCACCACCACAATGTTGTCTGACATAATGAGGGCAGTTTGTAATAAGAGTTGATCCTGCCCGAAATGAAAGGCATTGATGACAGCCGTTATTTCTGCCATTGACTCAAGAATGATCGTATCTCTGGCGTGAGCATGACTGTTTTCTGGGATCGAAGGGACTTGAAAAGGGCGCAATTACGCTAGCAACGTCCTTTGTAAAGGGCGCATAAAAGGACGGCTGAGCGGGATCAAGTCTGCTGCCGCATTGAATAATCCGAGGATCTGCAACTCTCTCGCTAAAATGCGCATCCTGTCGGAAACGGACTCTACGAGTGCAATTATCTGGATGATCGCAAACTCGAGGAAGCCTTACCAGATTCAGATCGGGAGAAACTCCACACCCAGATGGACCAAAATCCGGATTGGACAGAGATCAGACTTTATCCAGTTCACGAGAAAGCCTATATGATGTAAAGTGATATAAGATCGTTTCTGCCTTTGAGCAGAGTAGAACTTGACAGATGTTTCTGGAGGATGTCGTCCAAATATACTGCCGACGCAATAGATGAAGTCGAGCGGAACAGGGTGACGACGTAATCCATAACCTTGGTACTAGCCCAAGGGCTTAAATTTAGGCCAAAAGGTATGACATGGAACTGATAAGCCGAGTCCCGACAAGCACAATGGAGAATGTCCGCTACTCGTGGGATAGGGACGTGAAATGTGCATCGGTCATATCTAGCCAGCTTATGATGGGGTTTAAGCGACGTGCCCTTCAGACATGCGTCACGACGTATCAGGTCTACGTTGGCAGAAGCAGTCAGCGCATTGGCCATGGAATGGTGAGCTGCCCTGTTAAGAACCCTAGCTAACCGGGCCGTCGATTCCCGAACCAGCTTGGTCGTGGCATTGAACACAGTTTTGTCCACTTTATAAGACAATGCCGCAGACATATGGACTGCTGCCATATTTTATCCCGAGCCAGGACCTCAGTACTGAACGCATCGGAGTGAGATTTGTACCATCGACCTGAAAACGACGCTGGTACTTGGCTTTCAGAAAAGAACACCTTAGCATTTCCTGGATCCCCTATACCTGTCGACAGACGGTCATTAATTTCCTTAATTTTTGTCGACTGGGGAAGGAGGCGGAAGGATAGAGTCTCTTCCCCCTCATCCAGATCGACCGACGCTCTAACCCTATAGTCGGTAATGGCAGCAGGAGGTGGAGGGCATTCTGAAGGGGCCTTAATACCCTATAAATTTCCTCCACTGTGGCTTTGAAGCTGAACTCAGTCCGTTCCATAGTTGGATCTGCATACAGCTGATTTGCCTGCGATTCATCGCACTCACTATGTGCATAATCTTGCTCTGGTAAAGCATCCATATCGGGGTAATGCATACCAGGTGGCATAGATGACTCGATTCCGTAATCTCTGATAAAGGCATTCACTCTCCCTTGTGGATGAGCTGTTAGCCTATGGACGGCCGGCAATGCCGAATGAATTGATTGGCATATGTTTGGCCTGAACGTCTGCGACGGGCCGGCTATGACCGGCACCGACCGCTCGAATGGTCGGGTTGGATCGAGAGATTCATCGCCAACATCTGTGTCATGGTAGTGATATGTAACCGGTAGTACGGATTGACAGACGGAAACATCACTAGAATCATCGTCAATCCGATTTGTGCGGATTGCGGTATGATAAAAGTCCCCGTGCTGGTACAGCGGTACAGTCGGACGGACTGGTATATGACTAAAATCTCCATACGGTTGGACGACCGGTGCCTGTTGGGCTGGACGGCCGGAGCCGGATGGACTGTCAGTGCCGGCTGGAAGCTTGGCTGGACGACCGGTGCCATTTGGGTTGAACTGTCATTGCCGGATCGACGCCCGGTGCCGGTTAGTGCCGGCTGGAAGGTCGGCTGGGTGACCGGAGCCATATGGGCTGAACGGTCATTGCCGGATGGACGCCCGGTGCCGGCTGGAAGGTAGTAATAATTACATAATGCGTATGTAGTGCGGCCAGCACTGTGCACCCATCTACCATTCGCTCAGAGGGAATGTTGGTCCTGGTACAGCTTGCATATCTGTACAGCATACCAGGTGACCTAGATGACGCAATTCTGTCATAATTGACACTTTCACTAAATCTCCCTTGTGGAGAAGCCGTGAACATATGGACGGTCGGCACTAACGGCTGATTGAACTGGCGAATGGTCGGCCTGAAAGTCCTGTTCTGGTAAAGCTGCCATATCTGGGTAGCGCATACCAAGTGGCATAGATAACTCAATTCCGTCATCTCTGATAATGTCACTAATTCTCCCTTGTTTTAAAATCACACCGTCACGTATTTGACGTGACGGAAGGTGTACACCGGCAATACCGACTGATTTGTCTGGTATATGGTCGGCCGGAATGTCGGCGAAGGTCCGGCTATGACCGGCACCTGCCTCTCAAATGGTCTGATTGGACGGAGATACATCTATAACATCTCTCTCATGGTAGTGATATGTAACCAGTAGTACAGATTGACTGATGGGTACATCACTATAATCTCCGAAAATCCGATGTACAGCCGGTGCAGGTTGATGCCGGCTGGAAGACCGGTGCCATTTGGGCTGAACGGTCGTTGCCGGATGGACGGCCGGTGCAGGTTGATGCCGGCTGGAAGGTCGGCTGCACGACCGGTGCCATTTGGGCTGAACGGTCGTTGCCGGATGGACGGCCGGTGAAGGTTGATGCCGGCTGGAAGGTCGGCTGGACGACCGGTGCCATTTGGGCTGAACGGTCGTTGCCGGATGGACGGCCGGTGTATGTTGATGCCGGCTGGAAGGTCGGCTGGACGACCGGTGCCATTTGGGCTGAACGGTCATTGCCAGGTGGACGGCCGGTGCCTGTTGATGCAGGCTGGAAGGTCGGCTGGCCGGCCGGTGCCATTTGGGCTGAACGGCCGGTGCCTGTTGATGCAAGCTGGAAGGTCGGCTGGCCGTCCGGTGCCATTTGGGCTGAACGGACGGTGTTGGATGGACGGCTAGTGCCGGTTGGTGCCTGCTGAAGTGCCGGCTGAACTGACGGTGTCGGCTGGACGGACGGCGAAAGTGCATAATAAAATGGATCCAATTGATCCAGCCTAGACTCCATGCGTCCGGACTTACAGGCCCGAAAGCCATGCACGGACCTGCGGTGAAATTTACATCCACTGGGCAGCCTAAACCATGTCAACATAATTTCCTCCATTTCCACATTGCCAACACCCATTTTGCCATTCATGCCTTCGTTGTCGACTTTGCTACTGAAACGACAAAAGAAGAGAACAAAGCGCAAATTAAAAAATTCAGCATATTATTAATTCGATAATACTATAACCGTTACTAACGGAGTAGTCAATTTATTCTGTGCCATGTTAACTCTTAATGACCACACTAGTTATCGCCGTGAGCGTGTTGCAATATGTCGTTCAAGACGAAGTCTACTGAAACGAAAAAGATGATAAACAAAGCACATTTAGCAATTCAACACGCCATTAAGTCGCTATTACCATAACCGTAACTAACGGAGGAAGCGAAATGATTTAGTGTCGCGTGAACTCGTGACTACAACACGAAATTCCGCCATTAAAGAGTCGCAACTGGTCGTTCAGAGACGAAGTCTACTGAAACGGAAAAGAAGATAAACAAAGCACAAATTAACAATTCAGTACGCTATTAAGTCGCCATTCCATAACCGTAACTAACGGAGGAAGCGAAATGATTAAGTGTCGCGTGAATTCGCGACTACAACACGAAATTCCGCCATTAAATAGTCGCAACTGGTCGTTCAGAGACGAAGTCTACTGAAACGGAAAAGAAGATAAACAAAGCACAAATTAACAATTCAGTACGCTATTAAGTCGCTATTCCATAACCGTAACTAACGGAGGAAGCGAAATGATTAAGTGTCGCGTGAATTCGTGACTACAACACGAAGTCCGCCATTAAATAGTCGCAAATTGGTCGTTCAAAGACTTTTTTGAAGTCTACTGAAACGTCAAAGAAGATAAATAAAGCACAAATTATCAATGCAGCACGTTATTAGTCGCTAATATCGTAAACGTTACATACGGAATAAGCGAAATTATTGAGTGCTACATGTATTACATGCTAGTACCGCCATAAGCGTGCTTTTGACCACGTTGCAACCTGGTCCGAAGTCTAGAAAAGGTGACAAAGTCACTCAAATTGGAAAATATTGTAAAATAATGTATACAACCTGTAGAGGAATGATTATCCAACACAGTAATTCCAAATTTAACTTCGGATGGTCAGAATTTACACTAAGATGGCTTGGATTCATTGGAGGTCTAATTGTACGTGTTTTCGCGTACAGCGAAGCTAAAAAACTAAAGAAGCGACACCTAGCGGGTAGCAAGGGGAGGTAAGAGGCAAGAGTTATTGCCCTTTGTCTATATGACATAGACAGGAAAGACGAATTTTCGTCTTTTGGTATGGCTGGATTCGCGAGGTAGCAGGCTAATATCCTAAAGTAATGTGATCGGGGAACGTATTCAAAGGAGAAATTGAAATGTAGGTCAGTTACCCAGCTTCGTGGTAAGGGTGTGGCAATAATAGATATATACAGTCATATAGTTTGATGATTTCCTGTCATGAATAGACTTCGAAAACTAACCTTAACCCACAAAACTTAATCAAACTTTGTATATATATATCTTTGAGAGAGAGATATCTGTGACCTACATTTTTACAAGGATGTAGCACTCAAAGTTCATCCCCTCACCAAGCTGAATTATTCCACGTACAATAATGTTTATACAGTCTGCAGAACACATGAGCTAAATGTAAAAGCTTAATCAAGAACGTTTATAGAACTGGTTCATAGGTATATACAAATTTATGCCTCTCAAGCTCTCTGCCAGGGGAGGTGCTATGAAATCTGTTTTTACAACAAAGTTGTGTTTGGGTTTTTTAAAAAGATTACTTTGTAGAGGTGAGCTATTAGTTACTCATTACCCTAATAATATCTGCATAAATACCACGTTTCATTAATAGTGGGTCAGAAATAGTCTTTTAAGTGGTATGAAGTTCAGCCATCTATATGCAAAATCACATCATTAATTTGTGTAGATCTTCCTCACAATAAAACATATACCTTGATGATAGAAGCCAAAATGGGTTTAGAAATTAAGCTTCCGAAATGCTAACAAGTTCTGACAATCAGACGCAAGATCACCTCATTAATATGCAGCTTGCTCATTATTGATCACAAATGTTGCTTTAAGTCGGGTAAAATACTCAAGTAATCTGATGCAAAATCATCAAATATTCTGATGCAAATTACCAGTCTGAAATCAGATCAGATATTGTGTTCCAAAGTTATAACATGCAATTCTTCATGGGCACACAACACAGTGTAGAATGGATATGGGATCATACCGTAAGCTCATGTGACCTTATGCAGAACATGCAGATTTGGCAAAGCCAAATATTTCATCTGTGCTCTTGTTTATCTAAAAGTTTCTTTGGTGTCCATGAGGTTTTACAGTATTAAATAATTACTGCTTTCCATATTTATTCATAAATTTAGATGTTATTTTTTTAATGAAAAAATTTTGGTGAAAACAAAATCATAGGCATGCTAAAGAAATAATTTTCCTTGTTCTCAGACTAAACTTCTTACCTTTCTTAATAAGGAAAATCCTTGTCTATACGGCACAATGATTGTCTCAAGATAAAACATTAAAATAATTTTAATCTAAAAGTAAAAATAATGGCAGTTGGGTTTAGGACCTCTCACCAAGGTAGTACTGATCTAAACCCAAGTGTCATAACACTAGATAATCTGGGTCAAAAACAGTTTGGTTGTAAATGCTCCAGTAGTGGTTATGGTGGAAGGGATTCTCGCAAATAATTTTATGTTCCTAATAAGAGTAGCAACATTTTACAGAAAATTCACATCATCAGCAATAAAAGTGAAAAAAAATGTCTTTATGTGTAAAGGCTCTCACTAAATTAAGTCTATATTAGTCCAACAGTTTTTAACAAGAGATAGTTTATGAGTATCTCTACATTTGGTAATGGTTACCATATTTTATAGTGGATCTATATCAATTGTTTCATATGAAAAGGTCCTAATACTGAACAGTGTGGTCAAATTGTCACATAATTTTAATTGAAAACCCCCACTGAATATTTTTTGCCTCACCTAAAATTTCATGTTTGTTATGGCCTATTATGTTTTTGGTATTTTACAGTTCATCAACACTTTGATAGTTATATTATGTGATGGAATATAGAGTTCAATGATCAAAAATCACCACAGTAACTGATCCAAGTGAGAATAAAATCTAATTTCTTCTGGTCACAAGTCCAACATATTTACCACCAAACCACTGCAGCAAGGATGAAGGAATGACATTACAGGTTACTTTAGTGATGGTGGTAGCATCTCCATTTAAGACAATATTACGATTATAAGTTAAAACAATGTGTTAAAGTTTGAGAAAGGCAAACAGTCGCAAAGACATTGAATTATATGGGTCACAGTTGAGACACAGGCATATATATATTGAATTATATGGGTCACAGTTGATAGACTGGCATAGATATTAAATTATAAGGGTCTAAGTTGAGACAAAGGCATAGATACTGATTTATATGGGTCAGAGTTGAGATACAGGCATAGTTATTTAATTACATGGGTCACAGTTGAGATACAGGCATAGATAATAAATTATATGGGTCACAGCTAAGATACAAGCATAAATAATTATATGGGTCAAAGTTGTGATATGGGTATAGAAACAGAATTATAGGGGTCACAGTTAAGATACAATGTTACTGAATTATATGGGTTACAGCTGAAATACAGCCAGATATTGAATTAAATGGGTCAAAGTTGCAATACCACATTCTGCAGAACCCTTCTATATATCTCTTACTACAAGTGGTTCTTTGAACTTTCATGTAAAAAGACAACTCAGTTAAATTCAGAAAGACATAATCTACTTAAAATTTTAAGATGCACTGGACTTGGGCTCTGTATGCTTCCTATCTGATTAAGTCTAACATTTATTGCTAAGTAAGATTTTGACACTTACTGTCCCATGCCGAAGACCCTGTATCACTTGAAATAGATTTTCTATAGCTTTAGGTGGTTGTGATTTCTTCTCTCCTTCATTGCCAGTTACTATATTCAGGTACATACTGTAACTGCTGCTGTGATCACTTGAAAAAATTAAAAAAGTAAAATTAAATTTTAACAGACAGCAAAAAGACCATTAATTTCCAAAATATTTTACCAACATTACCATCTGCAATGCTTAGGTCATTTGTTCACCAACCACCTTCCATAAAATTCTCTGCAAATACAACATTTTCAGAAATAACAAATGTCACCGATGTTGGTGAAGAATGTCAAATATGATCAGAAGAACATATTGGTGATATATTTCTTGAGCTAAATCTTACCAGAATGCAAGCTGAACAGTAACATCCTCCACCTGATGCAACGTTAACTGACTACTATTGTGCAAACATTTTGCTCATAATCAAATTTTTCATTAGTTGTTGATCATAAAAACGTGTAGAACAATATTTAATCAAAATCAGTTTCGAAATACCAAAATTCTGGTGATGATGTCACCACTCTGAAGGGAAGACCACATGAGCCATTTTTGAAAATGTCCTCAGAATGAAGAAAACTGTAATAGCAGTGGTAAAGATGTATAAATGGAATTGGATAGTCTTGCACTGAAAAATGAAACTTTATGACCCCTCCATGATGGATCTAATTTGGACAAGCCAATTAGTGTTCTGTGTGACAAATAAGATGACCTGAATTACCAGCAATGAACTAGTGCAGTTAATGCTTAAAGTTTAATAAATGCATACACATTTTTTTTATTAAAAAAATTGACTAATTGGGAGTCTCACATGGCAAGGCAGCTGCCATGTGAAAATTGTTATCAATATAATTATATTATTCCATCAAACTTCAGAAAGGGAGGACATTTGCATGGATGTACAATATTAACTTGATATCCAAACTGGAGATTATCAAAAGATGAGTAAAACATGCAAACCCTCTTATTATGTAATAAGCTCTGTGGATCACCATTTCTTGTTTTTAGTATTTAAAAAAAAGTTATGAAACTAAAGATGACAATATTTTACAAAAGGCTATTCCTACTAACCACCCTGTATTCACAAACCATAAAGGCTATGACATCCAATCATCTTTTGATATTAATGGATAATACAATATATATACAGGGTTCATACTGAACTATGAATGATAAATTCAAAGACTTTTCCCAAACTTTCAAAGACCACAAACAGAGATTTCCAAGACCTATTTTTGCTAACATTGTGTATACAGGTGATATGAGAAAACAACAAATGCCAAATACTACAATATTGTTTACTGATGAAAGTCAAACTATAATAAATTTCTTAAAATTGCATTATAATGATCTGGAACATTGGTTAACATTCGTTGTTTTTTTTTCAGAAATATGCAACATACGTGTCAAATTTAATACAAAATAAATTGTTCTCTTAAAATGATTTAAATGCGTTATTATCAGAGACCTCGGAAATGCTTAATTACGCGTATTTGGATGCAATTTCTTTTTTATCTGGGAAGCAAAAAGTCACCCACACAGGAGTCCTCCGAAAACACTTTTTTTTGGGGGGGGGGGGCCTTTTTTGTGGCTTTTTTTTTGCAAATAGGAAATTTTCGCGGCACAGTAAATATGTTCTAATCACTATGTAAAATGAGGCAATGCTTTTAATTGAGTTTGTTGCTGCTGATCTTGGAGCAACGGTCGTCGGCTTGCTTTGATGATGGTGCATTTGTTATTGAAGGCACCGCTAAAGGCTCCAGTTTAAGGACCTAACAAATACCCGTTTGTTATTGCTGCGGCAACATCAGATAATTGTAGAACATTGAGACAGATTTGTTTTATTTGTTTAGTATATATCGGTGCTTCAAAGGTAATCAGTTTTCTTTAAAGTGTCAGCAAATTTTTTTTTTTCTTCCATCTAGTTTTTTTTTTAAAATTAGCATCATCTGGTTGACTACTGATTTCACGTTTCCGCCTTCAGAGGTGTTGGGTTTTAACTAGTCAGTTGCATGGTTATCTTGATTTTAATACAGCATACACTGAAGATCTAAATCGACTGAACAAATTTTGAATCCTCAAGTGTGTTACTTTCGCTCACTTTCTACATAGAGTGAATTAGTGTTATGAACATTTTGATTTGCCAAAGCTGATGGACTCGTCCAATCAAATTGAATGTGAAAAGATAGAAGCCAGGAAAACCAGCTACATCCGAAGCTAACGACCTTATGCAATTTTATTTGTGACTTCCTTTGATGAAGTGTGTAGCCGTCTTCCTTTGATGAAGAGTGCATGTGTTATTAAAGTCATCGCCGAGGCCAACTTTGGATGGCCAAACAAAGCCTCTTTGTTTTTGCGGCAGAAATAAAACTGAACGGGTCATCAAAAGAAAGAAACCAGGATAAATAGATTACATCCGAATCTAACAACCTCAGATAATTTTATTTGTGATTCTGGAAAGAAATAAAAATTTTTAGGGTTTATTTCAATTTTCAAAGACTTTTAAAAACCTCAGGGTAATATGCTCAATTTTCCCAAACTTTCAAGGCCTTGAAAATGCTATCTCATTTTTCCCAAACTCTCAAAGACCGTACGAACCCTGTATATAGCATAGTAACAGGACTGGCTGACCTGGTGTCAGGATAATGTGGCTGGCCAGGACATACTGCCACATGCCTGCAGCATACTGTCCCAGTAATAGACATAACTATAAACTGCCACACTGCAGACTTTGCAACAATAGGACTAAAATTGTTCAAGCTATATTAAAAAATCTAAATCACACACACAATGTTTCAACACTGCTTAACAAGTCATGTAGCTACGGTGTGACCCTGCCATAACGTGCCCAATGATAATGTGAATTCAAATACAATATGCGGCCATGGCATGGCTCTCGAGATTTTGCATATTCATTTGCACACGAAGAAAAAGAATTTGCTCAAAGCACATGAAATAGTGCATACAAAATTTTATGATCATTTTGGGAAGAGATCGCATAGGAATTTGAATATTGTGGCAGGGTTCCTGAAATTTTAAATACAGGTACATGTATTTTGCTCATACTGGAAAAAAATATTTTATTTAGTATGATAAATAGTTTGTAAAACATGTATTATCATTTTGGAGATGTATGAATATGAATATAGGATCATGGCATAGCTTTCGATATTTAACAATTTCACCATGTTCTTGAAGTGCTATGCTAAATTAACATTATCAGAAATGTTACTTATTACTGATCCACGAGTAAAGTCAGTAAGTCGTCTTTGTGATTGTCTCCAATTATTTCTGTAAACAATCGTTGCTCAAACAATAGCCAACATGTGTTTCTTCTTTAACTGCATAGTTATACAACCAAGCAACAGACAATGTGGTGGTTGATAAAAGATTCTCACAATTTAATAAACATAAAACAAATGCTGCCAAAATGTTGGCTGGGCTTGGCATTGTTATTAGATGCAGTCAGGTGATCAGCAAATACTGTCTCCTTTATTAGCTGGAGATTAAATGGAAATGAAATTGTACAAATGTTCAACTTAAATATTTTATATACCGAATATACTCACGTATAAGCCCATTCGTGTTAATCACCATCATTAAATTAAAAGGAATGAAAATACATACCCTGCAGCAAATGTGTCCTCAAAAACTAATTTAAGATACATGTTTTACAGTAAACAATACTAAATGCTTTACGAGCTGACAATAAGGGAATAAGGACGGATATACGAGGGGAAAAATAGTTGCCACATGTACTTAACCAGAGTTGCCTATTTAGGTACCTTTAGATCAAATAAATTGGGAATCCTTTTTTTGCCAATCAATTGCTGCCACTTGCATAACACACGATAGTGTAAAATGTGGTTTCTTTGAATTATGACTGAGGGCCTGTTGTTTTCTCAAAATAGTTGCATCGATATGGATTAACTTTTAATTAGTCGTGTTGGCTTTCTTGCTTGTTTATTTAAGACTAACCTTTAGCTATTGTGCAATTTGGCACCAGCTGACCAGAATATGAAAATCGAGCATGTCCTAGGGGAAAATAGGGCACGTCACAGGGAGAAATGATGAATCTTTTTGCAAATTTCACACATATTGGACCAGAAAGAATTATTTAGTGAAAACAAGGCTTTAAAAATGCCACGAAAAACATCCAGATTTTAGGTCCCAAACTCTAGTTTTTGTATTCAGTCTCCATACTTGGCTTTTGAAAAGTTCAAAGGTATGCCTTACACCCCACTTTTACAAAACTACGGTAATTGTGCTAATATTATGGAATAAAAAGGCAATTACACGTCAATATTGGTACTGGTATAGTTGCTGGTCAAAATTCCCTCTTAACACAAGATTCAGGGTTTTAATGATTAACTGTCCTGTACTGCTGTCACAAAACAAAAGACAAATTAACTGACTATCAACCTATGAGATGCTGAAACATCAAGCTTTACATTGTGTGGAAAGTTGCGATGTTTGGTCAGCCAAAACACAAAACTAAAATTGGTTGATGTTAACCTTAGTTGATCTATATGAGAACTTTATCCTTTATTATTACCACTTTCGTGAACATGTAAATTATGCCATTTATGTGCCTTATATAACAAAACGTGCATACTGTTTAAAAATATTACCTCAATTTGTAAGATCTCTTATATCAATGAAAATGAGTAACTCGTGAGTGCATGATTCAACATAAACAAAACTGCTATTAAGGACTAGCTGAACTGTTTTCTGGAAGAATGCAATTTGGTCAAAACAAAAAATAAAGCAAAATCTGCATCAATATGTTTGGGAATAAAAATATGGATTTAAGTGATGCTATGCACGCTTTGCACTGTGTAAATACTGTACAGCTGGTCTCCCCAGTAAACGCAACCAGCCTGAAAATTTTGAAGCCTGTATATACTCTATCATTTAAAATATTTCATTATTATTTGTTGACAAGTCAAACTGCCACCTCAAAAGAATGCAAGAGTTCCCTGACAATCTTTGTTTATTGTACAATCAAACAAAGATAAATAAAGTCATTTTACAGGTAAAACATGCCCTTATTAGCTGCCAGAATAAGCCTACAAAAAATATTTCTGGGAAGGGAACTGCGAACCCTTCAAGTAATCAATTTTACCCTGATATGTTAAGACTTTAGGACAGTGCACACTGTAAAGAGGTGTTAATGGTGACTAACTGTTTCATTACTAACTGTGATGTTTGTATGTCTAGATGCTGTACATTCTGTAGCTGGTACCCAATAAGAAAAATATGTATGTACCTATGAAACAAAGCTGCTGCTAGCGCCTTTACAGCCATCATGGAGATTGTCTCAAATTGTTTCTTATGCCTGGATAGCCACCATAACATCAAGACTGGCAAAAGAAGCTTATCACAGCTGTTTTGAAGGATCTGGCAAGAAAAACAATACAATATCTCAAAAGCTGTAAAACAGTATAATGGAATGAGATACAGGTAAATTTCAGCAATGCTTGCTTTGTGTCAAAGACTCTGCCACATCTTGAAGAAAATGATAATGAACAAAAAAAAAAAAAAAAAAAACCCAAATCCATTCAATTTTTGTCAACATTAAGTTGTACTTCCAATACAACTGGAATTAATTGAGGTTATGGCACATAAATTGAGGCACAGAAAAAGTGGCAACATTTATCAGTTAGCCTAGTGGTTAGAGTGTCCACAGCAGGAGCAGGAGGTTATGGGTTTGATCCCCAGCCAAGTCATACCATAGACTTACAAAAATGGTACTAATAGCAGCCTTGCAAGGTGCTCAGCATTAAGAGGTTAGTGTTAGGACTGGTTGGCCTGGTGTCAGGATAATGTGACTGGGCGGGACATCATGCTAGACATCACTATAAACTGCCTCACTGCAGACATTATAGTGATAGGACTGAAAATTATTAAAGCTATATTAAAAAATCCTAATAAAACAAACAAATTATCAGTTGGCTATAATTTGACAAAATAATTAAAGAGAATGATGATGATTAAATGTAGAGTTGTTCCGATTATCGATTATAATCGATCATCAGTTGGTTGAGCAGATAATCGATTGTGAACTCCATAATCGATTGTGTGTAAAGGGAGACTACTTTTTAGGTGTATGCAAAGCACAAAGGTTAGTAAAACTCCAAGCCACTAAAGTTGACCTGAAATTTATTAATTCCCTTCACAACTACAAATATGAAACCTTATGATTCATAATTAGGAACATATAGTCATTATTACATGGTCAAGTTGTTAAATTGTTGAGTTAATACATTTAAACACATTTTGTTGATTTGTTTCAGTCCAATTGCAACATCTTTTGTAGTATTTACAAACAATGACAAACAAGAAAAACATGTCCTTCTATACTTTAAAATTATAGACCCATCATATGTAAATGATAAAAAATTGGGGGATTGTAGCAGTATTTCAGTTACATATGACTGATCAGCCATAAAAAGTTGCGTTCATTTAACAAAGTTGTAGAACAAAAGTAACACATAATTTTATTGTCAGGTTAAAGTATATATGTCATTAAAAGAGAGTACTTCTGTACATTTATAAACATATTGAACTCTTGATCAAAGATATAACTGTTTAACAAAAATTAAAATTTGCTCGTAGTAACCGATTATAATCGATGATCAGTTGGTTAAGGGGAACCAATTATCGATTATGAATTTCTGACCAACTCCCATCACTTATCAAATGCTTTCCATATCTCATCAATAATCAGTTACATACCAAATAAAGCAAAAATCCATTGAGTGCAAATAGATTTACTTTATTGGAAGAAAGGCATAACAAAGATTTTTGTTGATTTTTGCTGCATTTTTAACACAAAGTTGGCTGTGTCATGCTGAAGAAATGGGACATATAGAAGGGGCTGACCTTGACTGACCTGATACAGACTCAATCAGGGGCCATGACTCAATCCTTTAAAGTTATGAGCACATTCTATTTAAAGATGCTATTAGTGTAAAGAAGAAAAATCTGTGTGAAATCTATTTGGAACATATTTACTGGCTGAGAACAAATGGGAGTCCTTCAGATGCAATTACTCAGCTAAATGAAGATGCAGATAATTGACCAAAAGAAAATATAAAGATCATAAAACTGTAAAGAAGTAAATCAAAATTTTGTTGAATAACAAGTATATCAGATGCCACAACTCGGGAAAATGCCAACTCAGAAAGCTGACATTCAATCTCACCCAAAATTCTATCAATTGAAAAGTGGACAGCAAATTTTACCATTAAGAACATAATAATTTTGCAGTAACATAATTTGTTGGATTGAAATTAAATAAGCAAGGAGAGACTAAGGACAGGTTCAGTTTAAAGTTCATTGTATTGATTTGGAGAAAAAATAAGTACAATCGTACACACACACAGTCAGTTTGGTTCAAATATTTTTTTAAAAAAGATTTTATGTAACATAAGTTGTTTTCTGGAAACATGCTGAATCAATATGAAATGATGGTGTCATGTCTGAAGCCGGGAAACCATAAATCTGAAAATTGATGTGTTATGTCCAGATAAAATGTTGATGAATAAGAACTGGGCCTTTAACAAAGTTAAAACAAAAGTCTAACAAAGGAATTTATGCTCTGCTGCTTAAATTTTTTTTCATGCATCATTTCTTTATTCAACTGCTGAGTGTTGAGACCATTTCTGATATTTTTGAACAATGATTTTTAAATTAGAAGCTTTGGTTGCCATTTTGAATACAAGTTCAGAACCATATTCATTTAGGCCAAAGCAGGCACCATTGGAAGACATTTGGTCCAATCCCATGCCACCACACAGGAGAATTAATGACAAGACATTCAGTACATTTATTCTAGAAGCCATAGTGGATGCCTGCAAGGCAGCTTTCATTTAGGACCAACTAACCAACTATATATCATAAAAAGTCTCTCTGTGAAAACTAATAGTACTGTTAATTCTGGAGAAATAGGAACATAAAGACTGTCGAGATGGACATCATCTTGGCTATAACGGACATCAAATCTGCATCATTTTCATTCAGGACAGACTAGGTACCATCATAATTTTTCTTGTGAAGCTCAATGTTGATATGATTTTCTATTTAGGAAAAGTAGCAATAATAAGGTTTTCAGGATGGCTTCTAAAGTGACCATACTGGATGTTAGATTGGTACCATTTAAATTTAGGAAGAACTAGACATAAAATGTCTTCTGGTGAAAACACAATAATGATATGACTTTCTATCTAGGAGAAGTAGACACAAGATTTTCAAGATGGCTGACGTGATGCCAGATTGGCACTAACTAGACACCATTAAGAAATCTTCTAAAGAAACAGGAGAAATAGCAATAACAATATTTTCAAGATGGTTGCTGTGGATGTTGTTCTTGGTTTGAGTTCAATGCCAATTTTAAGTGCATGATAGGCTATAAATAGAAGCCAGGTTAATTGGGAAGAAGAACCCAGTAAAACCCCAGTAAGAACCATGATCCCACTGGAAGCAACTAGCAATCTTATCACATACCCACATTAGCTGAGTCTGAGACTTGAACCTACATAGAGGTAAGATGGCAGCAATCAGTAAAGGCAAAACACTTTAGAGCACTCTGCTATATGGGGCCCCCATACTGGATTTCAGACAAACACCATTTTAATTTTGGACAAATCAGACATCATAAGAAGTCTTCCAAGGAATAACCCGTGTTGATAAGACAATCTGTTCAGAAGCAACAGTGACAGCAATATTTTTAAGATGGTTGCTACAGCAGCATGGAACATTTATAACTCAGGAACAACTAAACACTGTAAGACATCTTCTGGTGAAAACTATTACTTTTGGTTCACAAGTAGTAGTGATGAACATATTTATAAGGTGGTCAAATTAGACGTCAGATTAGCACAATTTTCATTTAAGACCAACCAGGGATTATACAATTTCTTTAAGTGGAAAACCCTATTTCATGAGTAGTGATCAAAAATAGCTTCTATGGCAGTCTATTGGATGTCTGAATATCACCATTTTCATTTAGGAACAATCAGACCTAAGGATGAATGCATGTGTAAAGTTTCATGACAATCCTCATAAAACGTTTGTAGGATTGGTGATAACAAACATGGATGCATAGAGCTTGGAATGCAGAAAAAACATAATATAAATTACCTGTTTCTGATTGAGGGCAAGGTTCTGCTGATGAGCAAACTTTTCCATTGTCAAAGAAAAAAGGCCAATCAACTTCTCATCCAGTAACTCTCCTTGCTGAACTACCCTGGCAACCAGGTAAGTAATCGCTGACACAAGACCCATCTTTATATATAAAAAAAACAAGTGAAGTGCATTATGAGAAAAATAAAATAAAAACATCACCAAAGTTTAAAATTTGATAAATAAATACAGTGTATCACAAATAACAATGTGCAAAGAATCCTGAAGAAAATTTAGTTTTGAATTTGTCAATGCAAATATTTTGTCAAACAACTTAGCCTTTTGCTTCATTTTTTCGATGATAGTAATGTGAACTAAAAATTATATGCCTACCCTGTGTTTAATATTTCTCTATGTAAACACCACAAGGATATGGTTGACTCTGGAATTACTGACCAATGAATCTCAATGACTTTAACCTTTGGATCAAGGTATGTGGTTTTGAACTAAAAACATTATGTGCAGAAACCATCATTTTCTGATTTGAATTACCATGACAATGACCTTGAACTAAAGACAATTATAAAGAAAGTAAAAAAAAACCTTTTCTTCTTCAGTTATAGTGATTTTTAAATTTGACCTTTAAACCCATAGTTAGCAGGTTTATTTCCCACTCAATGTGTAAGTCATCCACAAACTCTGACAAGGGTACAGAGCTTTTTTCATAACAGCCAAGGTGACATTGACATATGACCAATATAAATAGGCTTCTTCCTTACTAAAAGTAACAGATATGCATAAAGTTTGGTCCATATATGTGGTAAATATAATTAATGCTGTTTTGTGGAAACAATAATGTAAACCTTTCAATCAGTGACCTTGAACCCCAACCTTAAACTGATATAGTTTATCCTTGTCCCAGCACATGCCACCCACAAAGCTTCAAAACTGCAGATGGCGGACAACTTAGTTATGGTATGAAAATAAAATTGATAGCAGAAAAGTGGATAGACAACAACATGACACAATACAGTAAAATACTGCTATGAGCAACCTCTGCTATGAGCAACCACAATCATAATGCACCGATCAATTTATATAAATGCTCTGTTTTGAGTGACCACCTACTGAATGCAACCAGCGACCTCGATATCTTGACAAAATATGCATTTTGACACATATATGAACAAATGCATCGCAAAAACGAGGATAAACTTCACCGACCTTTATTTAATCTTTGTAAAAACAACTGCTCATACTGTTCTAAATCTAAAACTTTTTATAAAACAATAGGTTGGCTACCGATGTCTGATATTTTTTTTTATAGCTATGCTTATAGTGTTTTATAGTTCTCTATCGTAAACCAGACTAAAGTATATGGAGATTAATTATTTCCTAGTCTGGGTCCCTGCTGCATATGTTCCCTGTGTTGTTTTCCACTAATCAAATAGGGGTAAGCAACGCAGGAGCATAAAAAGCTGTGAACCAGACTAATGTACATCACAAATTGCCATTGTGGTGCATAAGTTGATGTAGTGGTTGCGTATATTGTTTGACTTAAAAGAGTTAATCCATAATGCCAGGGGTGAATAAAGTCATTGTTTTTAAAACAAGCAAGAGAGAATCGCTTGTGAGATTCAACAAATTGTGTTAAAGACTTGTGAAATTTCTTCTTACCCTCTCCACCCCCCCCTTGATATTAAGTCATTACATCCCAATCACAAAGCTGTCATCTGTTCAAGTTGGTACGACTGGGTTACACACCACTTTGCTTATAGTTAATCCCTGTATAAATGAAGCCATTGACCTTTGTCTCTCTCCATTACGGATCACTGCCATCTCACCTCTGTCTGCATGGGTTCGAGTCTAAGATTCGGCTAATGAAGTTATGTGAGAAAGCTTGCCAGTAGCTTCTCGTGGGTCGGTGGTTCTTTCCCAGGTTCTTCCTCCACCAATAATACTGGCCGCCATGTATAGCCTATCGTGTGCTGAAAAGTGGTCTTAAACCCCACAACAACAACCAGCAAGCAATTGCTCACAGACAGCTGTTAAACCCAGGGATCACTTGGTTTTAAAGCACAAGTGAGCTAAAACTCTTGGATATTTGCACAAACAAGTGGGAAACACAGAAGAATGGATGGACAGAAAGATGGATGGGGGATTACTGTATAATCCTGTCTCTATATAAAACATCTTCACAATAATAATATAATGCATCATATATCCCATCATACCATTGAGTCAATATTCAAAGTAAAGATGTGTGAGAGGGCTGGAGAGGTGACGATGCTGTAGCTACACCCAATCAAGTCATGAAGATTTTTAACTTTTGGGTATCCATTTGCTGCAGCAAGTATGGATTCGACCAGTACCTGAAATTAAAAGTTAAGTTCCTTGATTAATACCCAGATAACGTCAACTATATCATCTAACCAATGTGGGTATGATGTTGTTTGCCAAACAATTATTTACTAATACTTACTATATAACTAGACATATATTTTTCTTAGCATAAATCATATATAATTTTTTTCCCTTATCTTTCAAATTTGTTGAAAAATCTAATTTTGACAAAAACTACATTTAGGGATAAAATTCACTGGCATGATATTGAGCTAATAGCAGTCAATAAGTCAACGAATGATAACATGTATTTTCCAAACTATTTACTAGCTTTTTTTAATTTATACACCATGTTTCCATAGTTCATTAGCCATTATTCACAATATTCTTTACATACATTGACTCTGGACCAACAATAACAAAAGTTTTAATGTGTTAAGAAAATTACCTTGTTCTAATTTGCCTTGCCATTTGCTTGATGTTTCTATGTGTAATTTCCATCTTTACAGTTTATTTTGAGCTTAACAAACAAAATTGAAAGTTTTGATTTATATGCTCAGTCACTTATGATTTAGTAAGGCACGTTGGTTGGTGATTTTATAAGCAAACAAACATATCTGAACACATATTCTGTCATTGCAGCACTCATATCCCCATGCTAAAATATCAGTTTGTAAGCCCAAATTCAAAATTGAGTCTCTTGCCAGGGACAGAAATCAGTTGGATATATGATTGGTTTCCTTTTTAGGACTTTCATTTCATCAATAACTGTTGAAAAAAAGTGTCCTGAAGTAAAAAAAAATCAAACACTAGAAGATCAGTAAGACAGGGATCCTACTGGGCTTCGGCAATGTCGCAAATTGCGATTTTTTTCTCCATTTATTGGCGACAAAATTGTCCCATCTGGCGATTTTTTTGGCGACAGACTTTTTGGTTATTTAATTTTAACAAACAATCATGGATTTGGACTGGATAAATTAAAAGGGAGAACGAAAGGAAGCCACAAACTTGACTAAGCAATGCATTGGAATCAATCTGTACACAAATGATCCTTTGTTTGTATCGACAACCCCGTCTTTACAGTGCATTGTTGCATCATAATCTGCTCATGCTGACATCTGGGCCGAGTACTGTATGCCATGATACAATCATACTACTGTACTGTACCTACAACTGACCGACTTCTGAAGTCGCGAATAGAACAAATAAAATTAATTGAATGGCTAATCCTTCTGTTTGTTTCTTTTTTTTTTTTTTACATACACCAATACAATAGTTTTGCTGAACCTTCATAGAAAACTGATAACCTTTGAAGTACCGACTACTGTGTATACATACAAAGCAAATGGAAAAAATCTAAATCACAATTATATTTGTCGCCAGTGCAACATTATCATGAGCAAACGGAAGTTAGACGTTGCGTGTTCATCATCTCATCCTAAGTTTACAAAATTAACGGCGTTTGGATTTAGTGCAAATTCATCAGACAATACAGTCACTGAACCCGATGATAAACCTTGCAGTCCAACATCATCTACATGTAGTGCTTCAAGTGCAACACCACATAATGATGAACAGGGCAAAAATTCCCAAAAATTTCTAGACAGTTGGAAACTTGGGCGTCCATGGCTGAGATATGATAAAAAGTTAAAACAGATGTTCTGTGATGTATGTATTAAGGCAAAGTTCGTCAATTGATTTATAACTGGCTGTGATATTCTGAAGGAGTGTGTCACCAAACATGAATCCAGGCGGTGTAAGTAATATTTGTGCATTTTACTCATTGATCTTTTCCTTTTGCCATCAATCCCGTGTTACGGTTACTGAGACTTAAACTCCGCAAGAAGAAATAGCAAACAACAAATAAACAAGTTTTGCAGAATTGAAAATTATTATTTATTTCTCAAAATACCGGAGTGAAAGAATTCCTAAATTGGGTGTTAACTTATGCTAATATATACGGGTCCAATACTGCCAGGTGTTGACTCATGTAAGTTTCATTCGTGGGAATGGAGATCCTATTTTGCTTGTTGAGTAAATTTATATAGCATTCAGTGATCATTCTTTTGGGATTTAGGAAGCAATAGAGCATTTAATGGAGATTTTGGTGAACTTCGTAATTTGCTCGGAATTTTTATCATGTGGCGGGTGAAAAGCTGACCTCAATAGTCACTCGATAGGTGGTGGGCAAAATATGGCAAACGCTTCATAATCAGCATCACTTTTCAAACTACATCAACATTGTTTATCGAGTCGGAAAATGCCTATTCAACAGCGATGCTGCCGCAAATATTGACAAAATTTAATATTGGAACCATTCTGTCTTATTTGCGCCCCTGGCTGCCCCTTCATTGTTGATACTTTGGGCAAATTTGGGCGCTCATTTGGCATCCCCTAGCCACCGGGGCGAATGCCCCACCTGCCCCCCTTGCTACGCCACTGGGTAACAACAGTCATACATGTGCACAAACAGTGAAGTGGGATGCTGACATCAGAAATAAACTCTGCATCTCATCTCTCGAGAATTTAACGAGAATCAGCATGTACAGATGTGAAAAATTAGACTTTGAAACTGCATTCAACCAGTAGGCAGACATAAAATCGCGACGGATCTTCATGTAACACTTTTTAACATTTTGTTAATGCTTGTTGTAATTAAAGTATTAACTAACCCATCTTTTGTAATTTTCATTGCCTGTTACATTAATAGACTGAATAGAACAAGTAGTGTACACTTGGAAAAATGTACACTACTTGTTCTGGCGATACATTTTGTTTGAAAATTAGCGACAAAATAATGAGGTTGGCAATTTTTTGGGCAACAGATTTTTAAAAGCCAGGACCATCCCTGGTAAGATGTCAGGTTGTGAAAATCTGGACTTGTAATTTGGACTCTGAAAAGCAATTAGGTTAGGTTCTGACATTTTTATGTCATACTGCTTTTTTAGTGATATGAAAAGCAAGTCATACAAAATTAATTTTGTTTTCATAATTTAAAACTGAGCCAACAGCAAATTACGCAAGAGTACTGGGAAATATTTTACTAATAATAGAGAATATCAATATTATCTTATTTTATTACATTTGATAATTGTTTTGAAGGCTTTTATGTTAAACTTTACAAATATGTGCCCATCCCCCCCCCCCCCCCGTACATTTTTTAGAAGAAGTTGTATCCAACAAGAGCCATTAGAATATTTTTTCAAACACATGCACGCACACACACACACACCTGGTGTCATATTCATTTATTTCCAATGGCTTTAAGTCTGCAAGTAAAAACATAAGTGTGCTAGATTAATGGATGGATGGATTGAAACCTCAATTACAAAATATTACTTTTGCTTTTCATTTACAAAATGGGAATAAATAATGGAAATTAATTACCTGTGCAAGAGATGGTTTAATGTCAAGAGAAGGTCCATACTTGTTTGAAATGTGAGCTTTACTTGTTCCAAGCAATTTACGCAAGCAACACCAAACCTGCTCAACATCTTTCTCTGTCAACTGGTGTCTGCAAAAGTATGAAATATCAGCTGAATACAGAAAGCCATTTAAACAGACATTCCAAAAAACTCAAAGGAACTGACGCTCTTATGGATCAAAACAATTTCAAAGAATTCACAAGAAGTCTACTTCTCCTTTATAACCACAAAGTGCTGAAACCACATAATATTTTTCAAAAATAACAAGATTTTTAAATAAGCACTGAGGCAGCCATATTAGATTTTCTAAATAAGCACTGGCAGTCATTCTAGAATTTCTAAATAAACACTGGCAGTCATATTAGAATTTCTAAATAAGCAGTGACAGTCATATTAGAATTTCTAAATAAACACTATGGCAGTCATATTAGAATTTCTAAATAAACACTATGGCAGTCATATTAGAATTTCTAAATAAGCACTGTGGCAATCATATTAGATTTTCTAAATACGCAGTGACAGTCATTTTAGAATTTCTAATAAGCACTGTGGCAGCCATATTAGACATTCTAAATAAGCACTGTGGCAGTCATATTTAATTTTCTAAATAAGTACTGTGGCAGTCATTTTAGAATTTCTAAATAAGCACTGTGGCAGCCATATTAGAATTTCTAAATACACACTGGCAGCCATATTAGAATTTCTAAATAAGCACTGTGGAAATCATATTTGATTTTCTAAATATTAAGCACTGTGATAATCATATTAGAATTTCTAAATAATCACTGTGGCAGTCATATCAGAATTTCTAAATAAGCACTGTGGAAATCATATTAGATTTTCTACATATTAAGCACTGTGATAATCATATTAGAATTTCTAAATAAGCACTGTGGCAGTCATATCAGAATTTCTAAATAAGCACTGTGGAAATCATATTAGATTTTCTACATATTAAGCACTGTGGCAGTCATTAGAATTTCTAAATAAACATTGTGGCAGCCATATTAGATTTTCTAAATAAGCACTGGCAATCACATTAAATTTTCTAATAAAGCACGTTGGCAGTCATATTAGAATTTCAAAACTAAGCACTGTGGCAGTCATATTAGAATTTCTAGATAAGCACTGTGGCAGCCATATTATCTGTGAAACCAAGCTCTTTACTTTTTGAAGTATTCATTTCTCTTGGTTGCCTTGCTATCTTTGATCACAATTATAAAAGAATCTTTTAATTTAAGGTAATTTAAATGCAAACACAATAACATGTACATGCAAAACAGTGTTTGATTGATCAACTGAAGAGAGTTCACCCGACATACAATAGGAGCCGCTCAATTTTAAGTAGGAAGTATTTGCATGCCTTTTAACTTTTCTTTTATTCAACCACCTTTATTTGATTCAAAAGACATAACTGATAATACAAAGGAGGCCAGCTTTTAATTCAGTGCAACAATACAACCAATCAAACATGGTTGGGACTTAAATGGGTTCTTAGAGAAAGGCCTTCAGACATAGTTGATATATTTTACGTTTAAATACACATTGCATTTATGATGATTCAACTCAAAGACATAATTAAAGCACACATTTCACTTAATAAAATCTTTTAAATTTAATATTTAATTATTTATGTACTGGCTACACCAGGTGTGACATTTTAATTTATCAAAATTTCCTTGAATATGTTTAATCACAAAGTGTCATTTGGAAAGAAACTAACCAATGATATGATTTCTTTTGAAAAGCTGATAATTTTAAAATGTTGATTGAAATTTCCAGGTTCTTTGTACCGTCTTTGACCACAAAATGAGAAATATATCAACGTTTTAATGATCAATTTTAACTGCAATTTTCTTCAAGTTCAACAAATAGGAATCAATTTTTGGGGAGTATTTTCTAGTGCAAAAAATGAGATCCATGCCTGACCCTGCACTATAACTGGATTTGCAAGTAATCAGGGTGTGTGTTATCGAGGTAGTGGTGTACCAACAAAATCTATCACACTTTACTTCAAGTTAATGCAAACCAACTAACATGGCCATGGGGAGTTGTTTTTGTTAGTGAAAGAGGAAACTATTGACAACACCTGCTCTCCTTCTTTTCCAGAAAATACAAAATTCCTGAAGATGACAAACTCGTGTAATTTGAAATTTGCACTCTCACTGATTAAAAGCTAATTATTTATAGATTTAGAATGTCTCCTTTATGCTGAACATGCAGTTGGATAAGAGACAGGTGGGTGAAATTACAAACCATGTCACCTTGTGAGAGTGGGTGTTGTCATTAAGCTTGTCTTTTTAGATGACAAAAAAAAAAGTACTTTGAGTGTGATAACTGACTCAAATAAATTCTGCATTTAAAGAATAAAAAGGTAACCATGTAATACTTACTCATAACTGCTCAATATTAAAGTAACTTGTAAAAGGGTAGGTATCATTTTGATCTCTTCACTACCTCTAACACTGATACATGTATTGGCAAAGTAATGACACATCATAGCTAGACGAGTCATTGCATCTTTTGGTCAAAACCCAATATGACTTTCCTATCAGAAGGAGTAGTGATAAGATTTTCAATACTGCTGCCAAAATAGGTCATACTGAATGTCAGATTAACACCATTTTCTTTTTGGACCAATCAGACATTATAAGAAGTTTTCTGGTGGAAACCCTATGTTGAAATGACTTTGTACTAGATACAGATAATGTCCTGGAATTCAAGATACAGTCATTTCTTCTTTTCAAATGAGGAGCACTGAAGCAAGGTCTGATATTTTAAAGCAATCAAAAGATTTGCAGGTGGTACAGAGTGGCCAAGTGGTCTAAAGCGCTCTTCATTACAGAACACCGCCATCTCACTTGTCTGCATGGGTTTGAGTCTCAGATTATGCCAATTTGGGTATGTGAGAAGCTTGCCAGTAGCCTCTCGTGGTTTGGTGGTTCTTCCCGGGTTCTTCCTCCACCATTAATACTGGCCGCCATGTACAGACTATCTTGTGCTGAAAAATGGCGTTAAACCCAACAAAAACAAGATTTGCAAATCAAATGCTGTGGCAGCCATATTCAATGCAAAATCGGCATTATTTTCATTTAGAACCAACTTATACTATTACCAGCCATTTGGTGAAAACCCATGTGAACATGACAATCCATTCAGGAGTAGTGAAAACAGAGTTCTAAAAATCTCACTGTGCTGGCTATAGTGCATGTCTCAACAGTACCATTTTCATTTCTGACCAAACAGACCATGACATAAATGTGTGCATAAATTCATCATGATTCATGGCAATCCTCAAGTAGGTTTGGAGCAGAAATAACAAACCTGTGCTAATGGACAAATGGATGCAAGACAACAAACCATCCTAACAACTCCTGTCAAAACACAAAACAACAAACGAATGAAACAAAAACAAATAAATTAATTACCTGAAAAAGCACTTTGTAGTCTATTGCAGATCTCTCAACTAATTAGTATGACATAGTAGAACAAACATAGAAGGAAATTCTGAAAGTACAGTGGAGAGAAACTTACTTTTTCTTGTTGATTAGATAACCACAAAGAAGATCTATCACAAATTGCTCTTTGTTTGGTATATACACCTGATCTGACTTCCATGCAAAGGTCACCAGCTTAAGTTTGTCTACAAGTGATGTTGATCTGTTCTTGACTTGTTGATACAATCCTGCAAGAGTACTGGTAGGATTAGCAAAATATATAAAATTAAGATGTAGTCTTACAAAGACTAACAGCATCCATTGTAAAAACTATCATAATAATAAATAACACTGCTCTGCAAATAAATATCACTTAGAAGTATCTCATATTTGCCTTGGGAAGTCACAATATTACTATTCATGCCATGATGGCTCATGTAATTTTATTTATGGATGGACAGTAAAATCTTGCTTTATTCTCTTTGTTAAAAAGATATTTTAATGGCAGTGGTGCAGTGGGATCAGTGGCACAGTCGTTAAATGGGCTTAGACCAGTTTACTTGCATACATGATATAGGTTCTGTGTATTGTACCTCAGTATGTTTTGCATGTTAGTGAACTCTGAAATTAGTTAAAGGAATGATAAATATCCCAGATGAAATGAAGCTATCTAATTGCTTTCATCAATATTAATATATACTTATTTATTCATTTTGATAAAGAAATATAATTCAACTTAAACCAAGATCACCATTTCTCAGCTTCCATCACATTTCAACCAACTGAAATGTATGTTTACCGAACATGAAAAATGCAACCATTTGCTTGGATCAGAATTTGAATCCATTAGGAAAAAGACACCAGAGTTAAGTACAGATTGGCTAAAACAATTAGACTTTTATTTTTTGAGAGAAGTGTTGATATAAGCTGCAAAATATGTGATATCCCTTAAAATGTGACGTCTGGATACTCAGTCAGTCAAATGGGAAACATGTTATACAATGCTACATATTTATTCAGTAGTTGTTGTTGTGGGGTTTAATGCCATTTTTCAGCACACAATAGGCTATACATGGTGGCCAGTATTATTGGTGGAGGAAGAACCCACGAAAACCCCCAGAAAGAATCACCGACCCACGAGAAGCTACTGGCAAGCTTTCTCACATAACTAGATTAGTCTAATCTTAGACTCGAACCCATGCAGACAGATGTGAGATGGCAGTGATCCATAACGGAGAGCGCTTTAGACCACTCGGCCACTCGGGGGCCCCCATATTTATTAAGGCATTGACCCAAACAACTTAAATAACAGGCTATATGTTTTACATTATACATCTAGTCTGAGCAATGATCTCTACATGGACTGCCTAGTTTGTGAGACATAAATATCAAGGATATGTCTTAGACTACTGAGCCAGCAGAATGTAAGAATGCATGGCCACAACTACCAACCATCCCAGTTCAGTCAGATCCAAATGATGACCTGCTTACTGTCCCCTTTGTCTTCATAAATTTAGGTATTACACAATTATCTAGCCAATACAACTCATGAAACTGAATAATACACATTTTTTAATATCCACCCACCCCAAGCATAATATCCAGATTTTTGGATGTGTACATAAGGTTATTTTCAGTTACTAGAAACAAAGAATATGCTCAAAAACCAAAATACACAAATATTTACAAGTCTTTAGTGTATATATATATATATCAGTGTATATCCCAATATTATGATTTGTAATTCTTTTAATAATAATATCAAGCAAAACAAACTTTGATTTAAGCAATTTCGACATCTGGGGACAGCCTTACACTATTAACAGGTATAATGTAAAGGCACTATATCTTGTTAAATTGACAGCGTATACAATATTCCCTCTCGATAATGTTATTCATAGGAGTCATGTGACCTACATTATAAGAAAAGGATGCTAATAGATATTCCAACAAAGGCACATGTAATGATACTACAGTAAATTATGAACAAGAGTCCCTCAAAGAGGCTGATGCTCTATAGGAAAAAAGAATTCACAAGAATTCAAAATAACAATATTTTCCTTTTTAGCTAGATAGTGATTATATCAGCATCAGCTCAGTCTCTGATAGTTATGAATGACTGGATTTTCAAATTATTCAATATGGCAACCAAACTCAATGTAAGATCAGCATCAGTTTTACTTAAATGTACTTGACACATTACATGACAGTTGTTCGTATGACCATCCATTCACAAGAATTAGTGATAAAATGTTCATTCTGGCAGCTATGTAATTTCTGTCACAATTCTTGTAATGACATCGTTTGGTCAAACTAGACTTTACTCTACTGGACAATTATGATAAATGGCGAATTATTCAGAACATAAAATGTGATGAGATTCTGATTGTTAGATGCAATAATGTGTATTTGCATTTTCGTTGTACAGTAGTCCCCCTCTTGAATGACCCTCCTGACCAGCAGATATCTGCTTCTTACAGCCAGAATCCCTTGGCACTTACAAGTTTGTGTTCAAAAGTACCCCCCAAGAATTGCCACCCCTCTAATGCAGGCAGGATATTAGTACAAAATATAAAATGTTCCCCTCACAAGTGGCCACTATTTATTTCAAATATTTACAGAACCAATAAGTAATCAGATTATCTCTACCATTCATACACGTTTCCTATGTTAGGTTCCCGTTACTGAAAGTGTGGACTAAACTACATGCAACACAATATTAATATTATATCGATATCTATAAAAGCAAACGTTTACAGAAAATAGCTCAACAATGTTATGATCAAGTTTGGGGCTTCATACACAAGTAGAGTTCCTCTCTTTGATTATTACAATTGGACGCAGTTGTCAAGAACGTAAATATGGTCAGCTCAGGCTAAACATAGATTTTGAAGATTAACACACAGAGGGAAACTAGCTTTGAACCTTGAACAAAATGGGTACCAGACAAAGACCGAAAAATTACATAACAATACATTTAAAGCTTCTTTTATGAATAAGGCATTTCTTCCACTCTACAAAAGTTTGGCCTGCATAATTAAATTGCATACAGTTAGCAACAACTAAATAATTACCAAACATTCAAATGTCATCACATAAATGGAGCCATATTATTTTAAAAGAGTGTCTGTTACAGGGCTTGAAATAACACAAATTTCTTTGTAGCCAGAAGGACTAGTGTACTGAGAAATCTACTAGTCCTGCCAAACATTTACTAGTCCTGTCCACAAAACTGTCACACACTTGTATTGAGATTAACAGCAATTTTCTAATATAAATAACAATATTATATGAACTGCAGCGGTACAGAAGTATAAATCCTACTTCACATCATCAATTGGTCAATTAACATTTCTTGTTTCTCAAGATAATCTTGATCCAGTTCCAGAAAGGGATCCATGTGTCCTTTCTCGTCCTCCACCTGCAATCTGGGTCCATATGGGGTTTGTTCTGGTCTCCTCACCAGTATCTCTGAAACATTCCATAAATGTATTGCTGGTGATGGATCATATGTTGGAATGTCATTTGTATGGAACATTATAAAGAGTAAGATGGACAGAACCCACGGTCTCAAACAAGATCTCCAGTCACTCTTCACCATTTTCATCTCCGATTCAATTTTAAAATTCGAACAACCTGCAACAAAACTGGATGTTTTCTCTGTGTTTGTTTTTGCGAATTCTATACACCAATTGCACCACATAACATTCTTGTCCTCATAATAATTGAGCCATTCATTGTCTTTTGTCCATGTCTTCTTTTAATGTCCATTTATGCTTTTCCTTATCATACGAATTATTCCTCTCTTTTATATCATTTTCATTTAACTTTTGCTTTTTTCCGGAGGCTGAACACCTTCTATAAAATGCCACATTTTGCCTGTCTTATAAGGTGGAAGTTGTGCCTCTTTTTGAAATATGATGGGGGTACAGGGGCAGTTGATCCTCTGTTACTCTCCCCAGCATATATAGCTAGTTTAAGTTGTTGAAGAACACCTTCGTTTTCCGGAAAATGTTTATATTTTGGTGCAGTGTTTTCCTTGTCCACCCGTGAATGCTATAAGATGATGTTTTATTTTTGTGTTTCCCTTTTATTCTAAAATTATTAATTTGGTGAAGGTTATAGAGGTTACAGTATAGCTGACGCGAATTATTTAAAGTTAAAAAAGGAATGCCGCGTCTTTTATATAAGAAAGTCCAAGCAAGAAACACATTTCAAAACACATTCCTTTGCCGCCCACCCCAATTAAATGGCATTCCATAATAAAGTCTTGACATCAGCGGATGTTCTGTAGGATCAAAGCAGTGGCTATTGTAAACTCTGTTATAAAATATTAACATCAAAAGATATAGTTTCACCTTGAAAAATTTGTGTTCCCATCAAGCGAAGCCATCTGACTTGGCGCATTGTATTCAACTGCTCCAATTATGGTATCATCATTAATAGCGTAAGTTTAGTAAGTGTTGTCAATTAATGGGACCTCAATGTATTATTGAAATTAATAATAAGCAGGAATATTTTTAAATCTTAGATGCCCATGCTGAGAGATTTTAATTTTCAACAAATGTACGGCATTCTGCTTGGATATCTCCACATGTATTCAATTATTTGTTCAGTCTTGTAAGGGAAAAATATATTAATTTTTTTTTTATTGTCATAGAAAAAGTAGTTTCACGGAAATGATGTGTCAGTAATGTGATAATAATAAATTGATCTAATTCTTATAATTATTTTGATGCAAACGTAAATTATGCAGTTCCCTGTTTGTGACTGTTTGGCTAGCAAGCCAAAAAAAAAACAACAACCCCTCCCCCAAAAAACACCCCAAAAAACAAATGGAAACAAACAAGCATGCAAACTAATTTCTTTGAATAGTTGATGCCATGTGTTGTAGTTTTGTTCAGTAGAACCTGTCTTGTAAGAACACCTCTTTTACCAAACAGTTATGGTCTCTCAAGACAGGTGGTCTCTCATAACAGGTAACAATGCTATATAATGAATACAGAATGTGGTCTCTCAAGACAGGTGGTCTCACATAGCAGTGGTCTTTCAAGACAGGTTTTACTGTAGTTTGTTACTTTGGTCATGTGAATAAAGTGTGAAACCAGGTTATTTTTCATTTAATTCGCTGTCAGATTAATTAGGTTATAAATTACCAAACTTCCGTTGTTAGTTAAGGATGGAACCATGATTGCTGTTAAGCGAAATGCACAAAATCACTTCTTGTAATCAAAACACATTTCTGAGGCAGAAATTGACTTCATCTTCTCATGCTATAATTTTATGACTGTTTACAATGGTCACTGTGTTGATTCTACAGAATATAAGCTGAAGTCATGTCTTTATTAGGATATTGAGTAAACAAACGCTGAATGTTGATAAACAAAACCTAATAGCCCATCGGACTAATAACATTATGATAGTTACTAGTCTGTCATGAAATCTACTAGCCTCGGGCTAGCAGACTACAGCTAATTTCGAGCCCTTTGTTATTCTACTCGACAACCTCAGGTGAGGGGGAACATGGTGAACAATTTTCATGTAGAAAAGACTTGAATAAACAACATAATAACTGATAAGGAGATTATTCAGCAGCAGTGGGAAACTGGAGCGAATGGAAATCGAATTATGTATGTACCAATATTTAAATGACATTTTTTGCAATGTGCATGACAACAATACACATATCATGACCATTTACGTCAAGAATAAGAATGATTAATGCATATTCAGGTGAAAAAAAGTCAATAAATATAACAAGAATAACCTTTTAATAATTAAGCTTTCTTACTAAATACATTACATATACTTCTCACAATTTTTTTTAGTCTTCTGGAAAGGCCACCAGACTTATAAAGCCTCTTTTCTGGTGCAGATGGGGACCACTTTATTAATTATACACGTGTTTTAGGGTATATATTTCCATCTTTTAATGAATGTATTTATTTGTATGATTATATATTTAAAGAAACATAGTAAATAGGATTTTCTGGATTACAGATTCAAGAAGGTCATGGAGTGGGTCTTCATGTTAACATTTAGAAATCACATTTTCATATGCATTTCAGTCAAAATGTGCATTATATTTGTACACTTTCTATCACTTTTCTTAATTAAAGTACAATTGTTCTTTCTATATACAAAATGGAATTTTTTACCCATAGTATAACATGTGATCCAATGTTTACAGAAATGACATCATATCATTGTGTAGAATAATCTAACACAGTAGGTATTAAGCTGCCATCAATTTTGAATATATCTATGTATATTTCATATTTGTGAGTAACCTCTATTTATCAAATGAAGCCTTAATTCAGGAGTCTTATCTGGTCATTTCAGCCATATCTGCAATGACCAGTGTGTATGGAAAGTTATCCCTAAAATATTTAGCGTATTAACCCCATTGTTGGTTGGTAGTATGCAAAACTTAATTTAATTTCTAGAGGATATATAGGGCTCGAAATTAGCGGTAGTCCGCTAGCCCGAGGCTAGTAGATTTCCCGTCGGGCAAGTAACTTTCATAATGTTAATAGTCCGACTGGCTAGTAAGTTTTTGGTTATCAACAGTCAGCTTTTGTTTACTCAATACTCTTATAAAGACGTGACTTCGGCCGATGTTCTTTAGAATCAAAGCAGTGACCGTTGTAAATACAGTCATAAAATATTAGCATGTGAAGATGAAGTCAATTTCTGCCTCGGAAATGTGTTTCTATTACAAGAAGCCATCTGATTATGTGCGTTTCACTTAACAGCACTAATTTAGGTCCCGTCATTAACAACGGAAGTTTGGAAGTCCGTATTAATCTGATAGCGAATTAAATGGTATCACGCTTTATTCATGCGACCACAGTAACAAATTACGAAACGTTACACCACGCAAAAGAACATAGCATCAATTATTCAAAGAAATTAGTTTACGTTTGTTTCTTGAAGGTATTGTTTTTTGCTTGCTCCGAGTCACAAATGGGTAACTCATATTTTACGTTTGCATTGAAACAATTAGAAGAATTAGATCAATTTATTATGATAACATTACTGACACATCATTTTCCAAGCAAGTAATATTTTTCCCCCAAAAATGATTGAACAAATAATTGAATACACGTGGAGATATCCAAGCATTTGATGGGAATTAAAATCTCACATGGGCATCTAAAATTGAAAATATTCACGCTTATTATTAATTTCAACAATACACTGAGGTTCAAATAATTAGGAACAATTACCAAACATATGTTATTAATGATGAGACCGTAATTGGAGCCATTAAATACCACAGGTATGCGATGCGTTCTTGATGTGAAGGAGGAAAAAAATCTAAAGAAACAAATCATACAGAGTGACAAAAATACCTTAGAAAAATATCTAAGGAAGATTTTTGGTATTTTTGTCGCTATGTATGATTTTATTCCTTTTGATTATTGTTTTCTTTTTCATTCACATCAAGCTCGCGTCGAGCACCTGAGTTAAATACAACGCGCCGAGTCAGCTGGCTTCGTTTGATCGGAGCACACATTTTCCAAGTTGAAACTAACATTATCTTTTGATGTTAATATTTTATAACAGTGTTTACTTTAGCCACTGCTTTGATCGTGCAGAACATCCGCTGAAGTCGAGTCTTTATTAGGGAGAAGCTCTTTGATGAAAGGGGGGCAAATGCACGTGTTTTTAAACGTTTTTTTTGCTCTGACTTTTTTTATATAAAGGACACTGTGTCATTCCTTTTCTTATTTCAAATAATTCGCGTCAGTTATACTGTAACATCTCATATTTCAAAACAAGGCACAATTCCCACCATATAAGACAGACAAAATGTGGCGTTTTATAGAGGGTGTTCAGCCTCCGAAAAAAAAGCAAAATTCATTCTGTTATCTTGCAGTTACAAAGACATTCTATGCTTTGACTTGGCCCACAGTTGTACAATCATATGCTGCTAACTGCAAGAATATTCTGGCATTGATTGACCTCATCCTGACAATCCCAGCCCACTCTGCTGATGCTGAAAGGGGTTTCCCCGAGATCAAAATGGTGAAGAGTGACTGGAGATCTTGTTTGCAACCTTGGGTTCTGTCCGACCTACTCTTCATCATGTTTCATACAAATGACATTCCAACATATGATCCATTATCAGCAATACATTTGTGGAATGTTTCAGGGAGACGGGTAAGGAGACCAGAACAAACCCCATATAGACCCAGAGTGCAGGTGGAGGACGAGAAATGACACCTGGATCCCTTTCTGGAATCGGATCCAGATTATCTTGATAAACAAGAAATGTGATTTTATTGATGATGTAAAGTAGAATATATACTTTACTCTTATATACTTCTGTACTTCTGCAGTTTATATGATAATGCTATTTATGAAATAAAATTGTTGTTAGTCTCAATACGAGTGTGTGACACTGTTTTGGGGACAGGGCTAGTAAATGTTTGGCAGGGCTAGTAAATTTCTCAGTACACTAGTCCGTCTGACTACCAGGAAATTTGTGTTAAATTCAAGGCCTGATATATATATATATATATATATATATATATATATCCAGAGATCTCGGAAACGCTTAATTACGCGTATTTGGATGCAAACTTTTGGTCCAGGACGCAGAAAATCGCCCATGCACGAGTCCTCCGTACGCACGTTTTTTTTTTTTTTTTTTTTTTTTTTCTTAATTTGCAAACAGGAAAGTTTTGCGACACAATAAATATGTTCTAATCACTGTGAAAAATGAGGCAATGCTTTTATTTAAGGTGTTTTTTGCTGACTTTTTTTTAGCAAAGAACAGCTTCCGATTTCACTTGAGCTTTTCCATTTACTCAAATCAGGCCTCTGCTATGGGCTAAAATCTCTTAACCCAAAGTAGAAAAGGCACATAATGAGAATCTTTGAAGAGCTTTTGATCAATATATAGTACATAACTATTCAATGGCTTTACTGTCTGTGGAAGGAGCTAGGCAGGTTTTAAATTAGCCAAAATTTGGCTAAGGATTCCTTTTGCCATACTCAGTGAGGCTGGTACACAACTAATGTCCTTTTAGCCCAATTTGGCTAATTCCTACAAAGCTGTTCTTCACACTCTTAGGCTGAAACCAAATCTTGGCTAAATGAATGCTTAGCCAAAATTTGGCTAAGGATTCCTGTTGCCATACTCAGTGAGGCTGGTACACAACTAATGTCCTTTTAGCCCAATTTGGCTAATTCCTACAAAGCTGTTCTTCACACTTTTAGGTTGAAACCAAATCTTGGCTAAATGAATGCTTAGCCAAAATTTGGCTAACTGCAATATTGTCCCTTTCCATAATGTACTGTATGACTTTTAGGCAAAGACCAGATTTTGAATAAATGTATCCTTAGCCAAAATTTGGCTAGTGTGAAAAACAGCATTTAGTACAAGCTGCATGTATGGCTGTTATAATCAAAAAGCGTAAAAGCAATTAATTAGCAACATTTGGCTCCTCACCTCAATGTCTCATACCATAATGTACATTTATGACCTCTAGGCAAAAACCAAAGTTTTGGAGAAATATGTTTTGCAAATGGATGATCAGCCAGCATTTGGAAAAATTAAAATCAAAGCTTGGAAAATAGAAAAATAATCTTTCCTTCTTTCAGAACAAGTGTTTATACAGTAGACTCATGCTGTATGGCACCCTTTTAATTGCAAATGGAGTAGCACTCAAAACCTAGTTTAGTGGCCACCTACTTCAAAACTCCATCCTTTCCTTGCTCTAGTTTCTATCAAGTTTGCCTGCAGATGTTGACCACCTAATCAATGACCACTGTTTTTCTCCCATGGATCCTTGTGTACTGTGTAAGTGATTATCTAAGCATGTTTCTTTCCCCATCATGGGACTAATCAGTCACACTTAATACAAAATATTTGCAATCTCAACTGCCTAACTGGTTTCAACAACTGTCTATAATTACATGTATATGGTTCAGTTAATTGCAATCTTGCAATGTACTTTGTTTTCCTTATATGTTATCAATCCTTCTAAATATCCATTTTCTTATATGTACTTGACCAACTATTATTTCTGCTCTTTCTCTCTATCTGCTGCCACCCTCTCACATTTCCTCTCTCATTATATTGTTTCATGCCTATATCTTAAATCCTTGCACATGGCACTGATCCAGCATATAAGGTCATCTGTTGGGCTACTAATGTTACAAGTAATTTGAAAATTTACATAATTGAGCATAGAACGTAGAGTGTAACATTCAAATTTAATGAATGGGAGACTACCAAACCATCCCAGTGATTCTTATAAGGTTAGAGAATCAGAATAGTCTAGTAAATACACCTTTACTGAGCTGTAATCCCAAGGAAATGAATAGAAAATCAAAATAATAATACAGTAAAACCTGTCTTGATACCACTATTATGAGAGACCATAATTTCCATACACAGACTTATTGATTATGTAGGATTGTGACCTGTTTTGAGAGACCATTTCTTTTGGCAGAAGGGGTGGTCTTTGAAAACTGTACCACAATGCTTTTAAATACCCAAATTTGTAATGATAATATCACATGGCATTTAGAAATTCTTATTATAAATGTAAATTTAGAACTAGTCTTTCTGAAATGTATTATATCAATCTGTGCTTGGTCAAGTTTTGCCATAAAATGATGTCATGACATTACTTGTGGAACTTTAAAATTCAGTACGCTTTGGCCAATGTGTTTCCTGTATATATAAATCTTTGTAAGAAATAGCTTAATTGGCTTTGACATTCAGTGAACCATAAACATTTTCAGCACAAAAATAAAGTTCAGCTAAAATATATAATCTCTTCAACCATCAAATTGTCTATGCAATAAGAATGTAAATGAATAAATGAAACGCTTGTAATTGGTACTGTCTTTATTTGAATATTTCATAAAAAGAGATGGGAAGCACATATTGGATTATGTTAATTAGGTCAGATAGAGTAATAAAAAGCATATTATCAAGTATATATCCTGGTAATCCAATTATTTTTAAATCTGACATCATATAAGACAAGTGACTGAAACTTTAAATATAACAGTAAACACGGACATAATGTTTTTTGTTTCAAGTTCAAATGCACATATTAATAATTGTGTAAAACTTTGCTCAGGTTCTGTATGTCTTTGAACTCTCCGCAGAGTCTGTTTTGAGTAATTAAGGTATGGTTGCCATCGACAATATCAACGATACCTTCAGACTTGAAATTCAATTCTAATGAGTCATCACCAACATCTACAGTTCCAATTGCAGGAGGAAATTCCTTGAAGTTTCCATTTTGTACCAGAACTTCTGCATTGATATACAACCTGCAGACATAATTATGATCAATGCTTCTGACAGCAGTTTTGCTTGATGAACAATGCAGGGTCTGTATATTAACCTCAAATGTTCCAAGAAACTTTGACTGAGCCGCATGCATGAAAACATTCTACTCATTCTGAAAAACATAATCACATTGGAGATAATGAAAATCATAATCACACTGCAGATAATAAAAAACATGCTAAGCAATCATAACTTGATTAAAATGCCTTTCTTGGTATTTTGAAAGAAACTCAAATTCCTACCAATGGAAAACATTATAAAGCTTTTCAGAGAAGTATTTACTGTAGTCAATACATCAATGAATTATAGTCTTCTATAAATGTGCATGAATATTCATGATAAATCTCATCTGACTAGAGTTAGAAGTCCTATAAAAATGCTACCAAGGCTTCATGCAGAAAGGCAATGTAAAATAGTCTGAGAAAGAGACTTTTACTATTTTTGTCAATGTTGCTGAAAGGTTATATAGCGAAAACATCACATAGAGCTGAATTCCCTTTGTAAAATGTTAAGTTATTTACAAAAGTACAGTGCACTCATTAAATTTGGATAATCTTAGTCAAAACTTAATATATGTTAGGGACAAACCAGTTAATCTTCAGGGATGGTTGTTGGAGGGGTGGGTGGGAACTAAAAAAATAAGTAAATAGGAATTCCAAAGAGTGTTTGCATGATTTTAATGCTTTACATATCTTTAATAATTGTTCAGTCATATCATTACGATGTCTGGTGTGTGACAGTTTATAGTGATTTCTATTATTGGGCCATCATACAAAAGACATGTGGCATGCTGTCCCACCCATTTACATTATCCTGACACCAGGCCAATGAATTCTAACACTAATGTCTTAATGCTGGGCAATAGCAATGCAACTGTTAGTATCATTGTTATAAGTCTTTGGTATAACTCAGCAAGGGTTCAAAACCACAACCTCCCACATCCAAGGCAGATGCTCTAACCACAAGGCCACTGGTTCAGTTGGAACTCCAATGCTAACAAGAATGTTAGCTTGTAACAAAGCATGTCGGATAAATTTGTTGAAAGTTTCATTGTGATTTTGTCACACGGGGTAATCTCTGTACTAGAACTTGAATACCGTTTTAATGCATGTGTGTGTGTGACAAACCGCATAATAACTTTAATAAGTTAACAAGATCAGACTGAAATAAAAGCCACAAATAGATTTTGAAAAATTTGGAACTTGTTTTCATGGCAACCTCAAAAATATTTATCAATGTTTATAAAGTTAAAAATATTAGCAAAATATGGTACTTTTATTGATGTACAGATGAGTTAAGCTATTGGTGGATGGAACCGATTTTGTATTCCAGACTTTTCAGTGGGTGTGATACTTATAGAGATCAGGTTTGGAAGACTCTTGAGTTCATTGTGACTACTTTCCTTTATAATTACATAAATCAAATGTAAAGACACTGTATTTACTGATGAAAAAGCATATTACCTTCAAAAATGTGCTCAGACTTTCACAGAAATATGTGACACTGCTGCAGTCCAACTGTTTGTAAAACAGCGTAGTACTCATGACATGATCTGTCCAAAGCAATTCCACTGTAAAACCAGCACCCCCAATACACTATAAAAAGATAAATGCACATAAGAGCCAATTTATAATTTTTTTGTTTGTTTACATACTGACAATGAAATCCACAAAAAGCATATACACAAAGTATTCCATATTAACAATCCTTTATTATCCACTGAATTAGAATTATAAATATAACACAGGTATTATAAATGCTGCGCAAAATCAAATTATGGCAACATGGAAAATGCATGTTTATACTGGTTTTTAATACAATTTTGAGTCATATTTTTCTGCACATGTTCTCTATATATTCTCAGGAATCAATGACCTACTGATAATCACACACTAAGTAGTTATTGAATTAACTACTTGCAGATTGGATTAATTACAGTTCAGTTTTGCTTGCCACACATTTTAGTTTCCAAAAATGCACACCTTGAAAACTGTTATTACAGATCTTAATTGTATAAAATTTATTAATAAACTGATGTAAAATGGTCAGTTTGTGACCATATACATTTGTGACAAAGCTTTCCCAGATTATAAATGTATCCACCAGCAAGTCCACCATTAACTCTTATTCATTTTTCTGTTTCCAACTAATACATCAATATAAAGGAAAACATTTTAAAAAATATACAAATTTGATCTATATTTTTATTACTTAAATTTCATTATCTGTTATAAATAATTATTCTTCATTACTGGCATTTTTGCTATCAGGTTACAAATAAAAATTATATCATTGATGAAATGTAAAAATGAATAATTCAATGAAATTTGGAGACATGCTAATGGCTCAACCCATGAAAAGAGGTGTGCAGCTTCTTCACATCAAGTATACAATATAATATACATGTACTGATCATAAATTTTCTAGTTCAAACTGTTTTAATGTATGGACCATTTTAAACAAGAGAGTTTGCAATGTATATGAGCAAAAGAGAATTTAATATGCTTTTGTTAATTACCTTTATACATGTTTCATCACTACTAAGTCCACATTCTTCAACTGTTCCAAACTTGTAATTTATATCTGGATCTGTAAGAAAAGATTTAATAGCATCTTCAATTCTAAACTTATACATACACTATCTGAAACCAACTTATCTTAAATCACCCTCTCTTAATCTCTTTCATGCATATATTTCATGTGATAAATCAGGAGATTGACTGTTAAAACTAGAATATTGACAATTCTGCAAAGTCCAACTAAAATGAACATGATTTATTTTAAGTCAAATTTAAAACCAAAGACTTCTTTAGCCTGACATGCATAACTTTTATATTTTTATGTTTGTCAAAATGTTCCTTGTACAAATCTGAATTCATAATTAATTGTGTTGTATGGTCACATTTGAGATGAGAAATTTGAATACAATATATTATATTGATGTGAATGGCAGATCAAGTTTTTGACAAACACATAATGTTGGCAACTGATAATCAATTATAGAATATTTAAATCTTCTAATACTAGTATTAAATTAGTTTTGATTAGTGTTTCTATTTTTGTACATGTGTATCAAAAATTAATTATCTTAACAATGTGAACTTCAAAGGTGATCATGTTCACACAATATTTGGAGGGTGTGTGTGTGACTATCAATATAGGTCTCAGCAACTAAGACTGTTATAACCTGACTCTTTGGAATGTACCTAGTCACAGTCAGCAAGTGAACAGCAACTTGATTCTCTAGTGAACAGTGGTGTAATTAATTTCATATATTGGATTCTCAGTCACTACTCAGCAATGAATCAATTTGAATTCTGAATTTTTCTGGCTCACAAAATTGCATATCGGTGTAAAAATATATCATACATCTATATATATATAAGATTTGGTCAAAACTTAATAATATGGTTTGAAAAAGTATTCAGCAGAGATTAGAACTGCTGCATACAACCCGTCAATAAATAATAACATAATATAATTCTGTCATTATTGCATGTCTGGATAGACATTTTGAATATTTTCTGTCATGGTAAAAATTAATACCATTTCCAGTTAATCTGCAGTTTTAACAGCAATACATATCCATAGAAAAACTGTGTTTGGTCCACAAAATTCAATAACATTACACAATATTTTTCTATCTCCCTTTCTAGAATCTGGAGAAGAAAAAAAACATTTTGGTAATATTGTCTGGTAAAATATAGAAATATACTTGCATTTCACTTTTACATAATTATCAATACCTGTGTCATTAAGATTTATGTAACTCTTTCCTTGTCTGCTGAGAGTCAAAGACTATGTGCTGAAGGAGAGCATATCCTTAGTGTAGATATAACAGCTATCAGACCCTACAAAAAAATGAGATATTTTATGTGTCAATTAATAACAGCATTAGGAGTGTTCCTTTCTCTTTACAGTACAATTATAATTATTATTATTATTATTATTATTATTATTATTATTAGAAGAAGAAAAAAATGAATAAAAACATACTTAATACATAACCTTGTCAGTTTCTTGGAAAAAACCTGAACATTTTACTAACATATTGTGGATTTTAAATCAATTAGAAATGTATTTAAGGAGCTGAAATAGCTTATTACAGTGCAAAAAAATGCTGGCTGGTTGTTTGATTGTTTCCTTGTGTATCTATCCTGAACTAATCATTATTATTTACTGAAAATTAAACCTTTCATTGAAATTTCAAAATGAAAGATCATGCTTTCTTTAATTTGCTTGTTTATATGACACAGTATACAGAAACAAATCTTTATTTTAAAATTGTTTCAGGTAGAAATATAGTTCAGTTATTTCTATTTTCTGTGTAAAGGCTTTTAATCATGAAGTGTCTCAATTGATATATTTTAAGAAATTCTGTTGTATATAGCGTTCATTAAAAACAATATTAACTGTACTTACTCTTTCCTGTCACACCAGCCTCTACTGTTTCATGCCCCTTCTCTGTTTCATCTTCTTCATGAAAATCATAAACTGATGACATTCTTAAACTAGGTTACTTCCTGGCTCAAGTGTGTGCTGCTACTACTGGCATTTCTAGGTGGGCATACAATATTTAACCTCTCAAAGACATGCCTTAGTCCAATGTCTGTATAGAACTTCTGACTTTTGATCTTGGAGTTGGATCACATGGCTTATTAGTCTGGTCTTTGATATTAATGGCCATGAACAGGAGCTGTTGAAGCTATGCTGATTGGATTATCAGTGATGATTTGTTGGATGATATCTTGCTTTGTACAAGATAAACAAATTATATAATACTGAAATGCCCATTGTCAAAGTGCTGATCTCACAATTTGCACAAATTATAACCATGTACAAAATCATTGTTTTTAAAATCCTTTAATTATAATGCAACATCAATCTAAAAAATTTTATAGCTTATTCCACTTTCCTTTTCTTAACCAGCAATTTTTATAGACAGTGTAACATCAAGATCTTCCACCCCAACCCCCTAATTATTTATTTCCACCTCCCTTACAGCTCATTAGTTTCCCCCTCTAGTTCTAACTTCTACACCCTTGCCTAAAGTAATTAATTTCTTTTCAATCATGGACACTTTGGTAATAAGCTGAATGCAACATGTATATATGTAATGAGTCTGCTAGCAATTGGAAATGGGGTAGATTCAGCTATCACATTCTTTTCCCCATTCAACCAATTCATTTATTTTTATTAATGCGCCCTTTGGTAATACACTTGAAGCATATAAGTGAGATACCACAACATAATGGATCCTTTAACAAATGGGGGGGGGGGGGGGCAGATCTATCTAGCTGATTTTCCCCCCACTATTATGAATTAGTTCCGTATACATAATCTATTTAGTATTAAACATATGGAAATACCATGCATGTAACGGGTCATGCAATATATTGTGCATGGGGGTACATGATCAATTAGCTGATTATTTCTCCTAACTGCAATTAGTTTCTTTTCCTTTTCCACATTTGATATATAATGCAGGTATATTTTTACTTTACAAAATCTCATATATGGATGATTTCAAATGAACCTTTACAGTTAAAAGACGTTACAATTTTGGACTAATAGATTTTAAACAGTCACTTGTACAGTATAAGACACAACTGTTAAAGAATCTTCCTGGTTCTTCTTAGCAAACTTACAATGCATTAAAATGGGGACCATTCTGATGACCTAAGTGGTTAGAGCATCCACTTGTGATGTGGGAGGTTGTGGGTCAAACCCCAGCTGAGTTATATCAAAGACTTATACAAATGGTGCTAGCATCTGCCTCACTTGGTGCTCACCATTAAGAGGTTAGTTCTGAGAATGGTCGGCCTGGTGCCAGGATAATGTGACTGGGTGGGACATGATGTTACATGTCTGCAGGGCTGTGCATGAGTGGTGTACATCACTTTAAACTAAATATAAAAATCCAAAATACACACACACACACACACACACACACACACACACACACGGTCATTTGCAAGGTTTTGTAAAAAAAATCTAGAGTGAGTGAAAGTGTCCAAGGAAATATATGATGGGTACCTCAACAAATAATACTGGGTAACTCCTTTGGAATTGGATCAACAGATACTATACTCATAAATGTCAGTAGAGGTCAATGATGTTGCACTCATAATCTTGGCATCTTCTGCCCACACATTATTTCTTTACTTATTCCTGTCCTGTAAATACTTATTTACATTGTTTTTTGTGGTAATTTCTAAGTGATTTAGTAATCATTGTGGAGCACATGTCTGACAATACTATTTCAGGAAATTTTGAAGCTGTCTTCACTTGTAGCTTAAAACATACAATTATCCTCACCTCATACAATTTGCAGTGGATGAAAGAAGTGAGAAGAGAGAGAAATTAAGCAATAGAGAAAGACTGATATATGAAGAAGAGCGTAAGACAGATGAGAGCCATAAAAACAGTGGAAGTGAGAGGAACACAAGAGGAAGACAGAAAAGAAAAAGAGGAATACAGAAAAAAGAAACATAAAGACAAAGACGAGAGAGAGAGAGGAAGAAAGATACAAGAAGATAAATAGAGAAATAAGAAAAAGGGCAGTTTTATGAAGGAAAGAGAGGCGTAAAGAGAGAGAGAGAGGGTGAGAGAAAGAGAGGGAGGGAGTGAGGGTGTCAGGGCTGATTATTTTCCTACAGGAAGAAAATCACCTGGCTAAATTGTTACCAAGGAAATTGTTAGGAGGGGAGGGGGATTAGGTCTTTATGATACAGGCAAGACTTATGTATAATGAACACCAGCTTGTCATCCAGCATGTATAAAATCATGGATATTTTGAGACCTTTTTCAATAAAACCACGATGTTAAGGTGCCTAAACTGTCAAATCAAATATGGTTATCCTATTTTTAAAGCACCATTAGTGTCCCATTTTTATAGCATATTAGTACTATTTTTTTATCATTTTAAAATGTTGGGTGCAGTCAAATTTGGAGGCATGTCTTATAGTGTTACTTAACCATGGGATATTATGTAACATTGATTAAGTTCCCTCTATGCAGCAGTACTATATGGTATAAAAAATCATTTCTGCTTCCACACATAAACTGTGCAATATGTTACCAATTAGAAAAATATGTAACCCATCCAAGAATTGGGAAAAATATAATATTCCTTTGAATAATTATGTTGATGATTGGGTTAAACAAATCTTATCATAAGCGACTGAGAACAAATTGCAGATGATTAAATAAAAATTAAATGTGCTTAATGTTTCTAAAAATAGAAAATATAAAAGCTGAAATAATGTTCGAATATGAAAAATCTACAACTTTAAGACATATTGTTCTCTTTAGATTACTGTCTTTAAGACATTATTATCTCTCTATCCTATGGGCTTTGATGTAATTAATATAAAGATATTTATAGCAGTGCATAAACTTATCAATGTTTTATTAATTAATACACAATCAAAACCATGCCTATGTATGCCATCTTTAATTGTGCTATTTTATTATCAATGAAATAATTATATGTACTAGAATTTGTCATGTATATATATCTATATATATACATGTATATATATATATATATGTATATATATATATATATATATATATATATATATACATATACATATACATATATACATATACATATACATATATATACATATACATATATATATACATATATATATATATATATACATATATATACATACATAGATATATATATATATATATATATATATATATATATATATATATATATATATATATATATATATATATATATATATATATATATATATATATATATATATATATATATATGACTTGTCTACTTTCATTCAGTAGACATTGTTTTTTTGTTTTTGTACTATTTCCCATGCAATGCCAGCAGTTGGTCAGATCCAACCCATGACTTCTTCACAGTTAATTATAAATGTTCATAACTTTACAGAGAATAGTTAACATCAGTACATAGTATTATATTCTAATTCTAAACTCGTTACAGAATATGCACATTAAGCATTCACTCATTAAAAGTTTTATAAAGTAACTAGGGTTGTTACTCATTTGAAATCAATTCAATTCTGCTATTATTTTAAATAATATTTTCCCTTAATAGCAATCTTTGAAAATTAAACAATTACCATTGTAATAAGAGTTTCTGACACTAGGAAGAAATCTAACCTTGCCCGCTTGATAGGTTTATTCTTTCTCCAAGTGGATCTTTTTGAATCTATATTATTTTCTCATCAGAAATAAATTTGAATACATTCATCATAAACATCAATTAGGACAATTAATGTTCATAAGTCTATCTAAAACTATATTGTTGCTGTTTGCATCTACTTGGCTTCTGTGTATAGGCAACTTAAAGTTATTGCTCAATACAATAGCTTCTCCCCTTGAATATGAATGCAAAAGAAATTATATATTGGTAACCCCAAGATGATCTAATATGTCTCCTGTCATTTAGTAAAATGTGTATCTTGCAATAGATATATTGAGTATTCCTCATTTTCTTCAGGTAATTCATTACATCTCCAACCCATAGCAATATGACAGGATAGATTTTTCACAAGGCAGTTCTTTTATATAAATGTCTACATGGAACTGCACTAGAATATCTTCAAGACTTGTTCAGGCCTTTTTCAACAAAATACCATTTGAGAATAATATCACATGGGAACCTTCTAGTACCAAAACCAAGAACAGAGCAATTCAAAAAGAGTTTTCAATATTCTGGTACAGTTGTATGGAATAAATATTAGAGTACTTAAAACGAGATATCATGAGCATGCATGTGTTTATTATAGATGATGATCATACCTATATTTATAGGTATTTCCTTAATGACAGCTTCTGTGTAGACTGTGACACTAATTATTGTTTGTTTTGTTTTGTATGGTTTAACGCCATTTTAAAGCACAATATAGGCTATACATGGCAGCCAGTATTAATGGTAGAGGAAGAACCCGGAAACCCCCCGGAAAGAACCACCGACCTACGAGAAGCTACCGGCAAGCTTACTCACATAACTACATTAGCCAAATCTTAGACCTGAACACATGCAGACAGAGGTGAGATGGCAGTGATCCATAACGGACAGCGCTTTAGACCACTCGGCCAATCTGGGCCCCTCACTAATTATTGATATCTTCATATAATGTGCATTTTCATACTCTCCTTAAGAGGGCCTCAAGGGAGAATAGTCCTTTACTAATGAGTCACCCTCTATAAATAAAGCATTATTATTATTATTATTATTATTATTATTATTATTATTATTATTATTCATAGAGGCAATTCTCAATGAGTCATCCGCTGCCTTTATTATAAAATTCTTATATCTGATATAGATCATTACATTACTTCTAGGATTTGCTGAGATATTCTATTTGATAGTGAACATTTTATTTTTAAGGCTTATGTTATATATAAAAAGAAAGTTCATATATTGTCATTAAGAGAGAAAAAAATAAATAGAAAGAGCAAAGGTCATTTCTGAAATAAAAAATAACACAAACAATCAAAGGTCATTTAATAAAGTTTATAGAAATAGAAATGCAAAAATATTAAAGAAATAGTAAACCAAATATCCAGTCATTAAATAAGAGTATTTTGCAACTGTCATCCTTGTTGTTTTTACACAAAATTGGGTAACTTATCCTTTTCAGATTTAAGAACTTTGTTCTGTAGAATTTCTTTTTAGTTAAAATATCTTATGTACTTAAAATGATATGGCCTGTTAGTATACTTCATGTTGTTTACTTGATATTAGAGAAAGGTTTGTTGCTTTTGGCTTACCAATAGATATTCTTTTCAATGAAATGTCAGCCACATTACACAAAGTAGCTTCTATGCAAACAACTTCACCTAATATACACTACTCTCTCAAAAGTACATAATAACTGGAGAGTGCCTGCTTGAATGTGAAATTCAAATTCATTTCTTTCTTTTTTCTTGTTGCATCATGACATTTACAAATCTTTATACATTTTGACATAGTGAATTGAACTTTGACATTTATTGAACAATTAATGAAAGTAATTTGTGAAGTTAATAATTATTCATTAATATGTGTGTTTTATCAGTATATATAATTTATTATGTAGCAACAGATCACTGAAAATGTATGAGAATGTGTGAATGAAAAACAATGTGAACAAAAGTAAACATATGATAACTGTTCCTTATATTTGTTGGTGTGTTTTGGAAAGGACCAAAATATTAAAATGAAAACTTCTTTTTAACACCGTTTGATAAATTAAAAAAGACTTTAGAATTTTGAAATATATAACTGATGAAAATAAGAATATATCATGAAATATGCATCACTATTCCAATTTTCTCAAAACTATGTTAATGGGTCAAACATATTGAGGGCAAAATGTACAATAAGAAAGAATCACATATTGAATAATTTTGGGATTTTACTTCCCACAATTTGCTAAAGACAGACTCTCACAATTTCATTAATTGCACATAAATGCCCAAAAGTTAACTTTAAAAATCATTTGCATTCTGCATGTATTTCTATGCGAGACATTAAATTTTTTATCTTGATTTAGTCTACCCACCTACCTACGTATCTATCTACCTATCTTTTAAATAAGTAAAGATTGAGTATTATAATTTGTATTATGACAGTATAATAATCCACCATTTATTTATTAACTAAGTATCTAACCCATAGTGGCTCTTGAATAACTATTTTGAAGAGACTCAAAAAGTACTTGGAACACAAGAAATTTAGAACAAAATTTTACTGTTCAAGTTTCATTTTGATTTTCCTTTCATGTAGCCCAGTGCTAACAGTTGGACATGTAACAAGGGTCATCCTGATTATCACCATCTCTAATTCAAATTTCACAGCCAAAATCACTTGGGAGAGCATGGTTAATTACACATTTGAATAATCTAATCATGATGGCAAGGCTTTATAGCCAAACAAACCTTTGATGATTCCCTATGGACCACTTGCTTGCAGCTAACAGTCTCTGACCAAAGTTATGGATCGTAGATTATTTCATTATTTGGATTTGGTTTAGATGAAAATTTCTACAATTTTTAAAATATAACTTTATATGCATGTCACAACAAAGTCAAGATATTAAAATGGATTTTCATATATCCATATGATCGGACAAAGCAGTACACTGACATAATCATAATTCATCAAATTTGAGCACAAGGGAAAAGATTAAATGTTACAGATCTTGGTGCAAATTTTGTATGCACATAACATTCACTACAATTCTCATTGGCTAATTTTTTGGTAGCTGAATGAGTAAATAAACAAACTAACTGAATCTTGATTGAACAATATTTGAAAGGACTGTAGATGTATATTTTAATAATCTTGACATGTAAATTCATGGAACAAATGTAATTTTAAAGTGGGTCTGATAATGTTATGAACTATATGTTAATAATCTACTTATCAAATGCATCATAGGCTTATTTTAATATTTACATGATAAGAAAATATATTATCCTGTATGATAATTAGGCATTATGAAATTACCAGTAGAGGCAGGTGTAGCAATCAGATCAATTGGTATAAAAATTACTTTGAAAAGTGTGTACAATCTGTAGTTAACTTCAACACCTGTTAGAGAAATATGTTATTATGTTTACACCCATGGCTGAGTATCCACTGCACTACTGTCTTCAATGCAATGTGTTGATAAATATTGATTGCAGATAAATTATCAAATTAATTCCTTTTATAAATACACGTGTGACTTTATTTTTTTCTCAACTGCTCATCTCAACTATAACAATGCAAACACTATAAACTCAACATTGATATGGGTTGTGAAAAAAATTAGGTTGAATTGTTCATATCATATAAACACCAGAACTTTATAACAGGGCACCTTACAAGTATATAAACAATACAAGGCCCGAAGCTTTTTCACATCTGGGAAGATAGGTTGCTTGCTTTCTAGGTTAAGACTTGAGCCAAACAACGGCTGTGTTGTGAATGACAAATACATGCTTTTTACATTGAATTAATATATCATGGTCTGTTGTGTCAAATGCTGAAGACAAATCATGGAGTGTGTGGAATGTAATCTTTCCGCTATCCAAAGCAGAGAGAATGCCATTAACTACTTTCAGAAGTGTAGTTTCAGTACTGTGGCAGGGGAGATATGCAGACTGTACATTGCTATAAAGACTGTTTGAATTCAGATGAGATATATGCTGGGTCAGAACAACTTTTTCTAAGATTTTTTATATGAACGGGAGATTAGAAACTGGTCAGAAGTTCTTTAAAGCATTAAAGTTGAATGTTAGTTTCTTCAGCAGAAGGTTTTATACTGGCAGTTTTGAAAAATAATGGGAATTCCTCTAATGAGAGAGAGGTTTTAATAACATCAGTTAGTAAAAGCAATATTGGATCGAAGCACTCAGTCAGCAGTGATGTTAGAATTAGATCAAATTCACATGACTTTGGTAAACTCATCATCACAACTATCAGAAATTAATCCATGTGCTGCTAATTGTTGTCGCTGAAATACTGTAGTGGGATAATTTGGCTAAATGGACTATGTTTGTGACATTCTTCTTGGCAGCTTCATAGATTAGCTTATGAAAGTGAGTCTGTTGGAAAGTCAAAGCCTCTCCACTTCACAGTGGTCTTTTTTAATGGTGCAAAGTTGGTCCCTAACACTGCTATACCATGGAGAACACTTTTGAATTGATACTCTGCACTTGATGGCTGAGATGTTTTCAAGCAATGAACACAGGCAGTTATCGAGTTCTTCTACTGTAGGAGGTAAGCAAGTTGTTATGTTCGCTTGGATGTCATGCATTAGTTTGGTTCTATTTATCATATCGAGGTGTCTTTCAATAGCAAGTAAAGGTGAAGGAACTGATACATTCAGATAGCATATAATGCAGTAGTTAGCTGATGCAAGTTCGTGGGATACAAGGATGGACCATAGAATATTATAATCAGGTCTATGAAGACTTCAGTCTAAAATGTGACCATGTTTATTGGTGGGTTGGTTAACTGTTTAAGGTTGAAAACATGAATGGAAATAGGATCATGCTATTGTTATCTGTGTTGCCTCCAAAGCTAAAGAGCAGCATATATAGTTGTATTGTCTAGCAGCAGTTTTGTAAATTACATGATTACTAGTATTTTCTTTTTTTTCAGTTTTGCTTATTTATAAAAAGACATCATGTCCAAGTTTTGAATGGGCTGTAATGAAACAAATTCTGGAACAGTAAAACTATACTATTAAGATAATACTTGATCTACATTATTGTGATTACTATATAATATCTGAGGATATTCCATCCATGATAACTTCATTGATGATTAGTTTAACGTTATTCTCAGTGATAATTTCCCACATATATTCATGAACTTAGTAGCATTTATCTAAATTAATCATGAAAGACTCACAATACACAAATTTGATGGAAATATGTGGAATATGATATATCTCTGTGTGTCTGGCTGGCTAGGATTAGTTGATAGTGGATGCAATAATTTACTTTACAAAATATTTAGAAAGCTGATCCTTTTTTCAAATGAAAAAAGTAGAGACTTAAAATAAGGTTACTGAAATTTGCACCAGATTCTTTGGTGCCATATTGAAAACATTTCAAACACTTGGAATGACAGAAAATGCCATAACATTTGGCTTTTCAGTCTACACAGAAGCTGTCATTAAGGATATGCCTATAAATATAGGTATGATCATCAGCATTTAAACATCTAACATTATTGAATTTGTATTATCATGGAGTTTGCATACTCTACTATGATAGCTGGACAAGTAACACAATTCATAAAACCAAGTGCCTTATTTTTGAGTCAGTGTATGGCTCTCTCCAGGCCATGCTCTTGGTGTAAAATTCCTTTGATCATGACAGGTTTTCATTGATCTTGCTGAGTGCTTAAAAGCTGCCTGATGGGCATGTAATAGCCTTGATAGAGGCAGAACTGGTAGAAGGAATTCAACCAGTTACAGCAGTATAAATAAGGTTAGTTTTCTTGCTACCAGAGACTTCAACTGATATGTCCAAAGTGTGAAGACAATGGACAAGGACTTGTACAGAAAACTTCTTGGAAATGAGTTCAACAAAGGTGTGTATAGATTTAAATTGCTAATTTGTAAACATTCTATAGGTTAATAAAACAAACAGAATATAAACAATAGTACATAGTTATATTATGTTAAATTATCTTTTAGTATTAGGCACTTTTATTAAACTATTCAGGGATTTTTATTCCATTCAGTAAGCATAGCCCACATCTAATCAGAGCATACTCAGTATGAATTAGATTTGGCATAGTTTTGTAAATTTATGTTGTGAAGTTGACCCTATGAGCATGTATTACATTTTATCAAATTTAAGTGTAAAATTTTCTTAAGATATTTTTAGCATTACATGTAAAATATTTCAGACCAGTAGATTTACATATTTTGACTAAAGATATTCACTCCTAAACTAGTAGATTTTATTTTGTCTTCATAAGCTTTATGTTGCAAGTACTGAAATGTTTTTTTCCCGCTGTAATATTTTCTCTCTGCATACTATAATATAACAGCAAGTTTTGAACATAAATCAGATTCAGATTCTGATGGAAAATGCTATAACAAAAGGGAATTATTTATCTTTCAGTTCACTGCAAAGATTTTTAAAAAAATTGAATAGCATTTTTAGTTTCCATCACAAAATTCCTGCCTGGTGACCACTGATGGAATTCATTTTAATTATTGAGCCTAACACTTACTGGCTATCAACAGTTCTCTGGTCCAGATGTCTACTTGAATAATTACTATGTATTTCTTTTAAAATAATAGAGAATATACTCTTGATATCAGTATTTTTTATAAATAAAATGCTATTGGCATAAATGCATTCAAATATTTAGTTATAATCAGCAGTAGGAAAAGAAAACTCAGAATGATAGTTGCGTAACTTTTAAAAGGTATGTTAGGTGAATTAAAGACTGCAGCAAGAACTAACAGATTGAGACTTAAATTTTTTATCTTGCAGATATCGGTCTCCCATCAACAAGATCTGTTCAGAAACGGTTGTCATCTTGTATGTCTAATTTAGGTAAATTACAATTTGTATTTGTTACACAGCAAGAACAGCAACTACTACTACTACTACTACTACTACTACAGCAATTGCCACTTAGATTACAAACTTAAAACATGGAAATAAAGCACTGAAATGGTATAGTGAAACATATTTTCATTTCAGTCATGCATTATTCACCTACTCCACCAAAATAACTTTGAGGCTAATTAGTTATGGATGTTTATATGCTTAATTATTAAAGTGCCCTGATTTTACTGTATTAAAATCATTTTAGTATCATTAATTAATTCTTCTAAATTTATTTGACTTTTTCAGTAAATCTTCTTTGAATCTTAATAAAGCTCTGTAGCTTAATTATATTAAAAGAAAAACAGAACGATACAAATTATTAAGCAGTTTAAATATATGCATTAGTATGAAAACATCACAAAATTACTAGCGTCATCATATGCATAACATTAATGTTTGTTTTAAAATCTGTCTGCATACTAAAATCTGAAGACAATTTCAAATGCCATATGTTGCAGATTTCAATGTGAACAGAAGAAGAGCTGCATTAGATTTAACTTTCATTGAAAAGGAAAAATCTGTGGCATGTGGTGCAATAGTCATTGCAATGACAACTTTACAACGGAGGACATTTTAGTCTGGCGACAAAAATTGCATATACTACCTGAAGGACCTAAACGGATGACAGTACTCATTAGCATCATCCGAGAATGTGCAGTGACATATAAACATACAAAAACACAGACTTTCAAGGTCAATGACAAGACTGTATGCAGGTATGTATGGAATATAAAGTCATATTTGTTATTTTCAGACACCTTCCTTGTACACAACAAGATTAGTGTTTTCATTGAAACTGTCATATCCATCAGCACCATTACAATAACACCATAAATCTGACAAATTTAAATCTGAAGGAATGTTATATGCATCAGAAATCAGATAAAGAGAGTTGTACACAATTTAAGCCATATTTAAATGTTAAATCAGCCCTTTAACATTTGAGACTCAGTTTATATCAAAATCTAGTTGTCATAGATGCTCATCAGTTTTTGGACAAATATAAATAAACATGTATGATTTTTGGTATGTGTTTATGACCAGACCATTTTCAATACAATTCAAATCAATTTTAAAAATATGAATTTACTCGAGTGGGGGAGGGAGATGTAGACCAAATTATATATATAGTGTTCTTTTAAAGATTTTAATCATTACTTAGTCATCTGGACAAACTGAAGAGTACATTTTCCAAACAAATATCTGTTCTCATGAAACACTACAGTCAAATGTAATGGGCAATTGTTCCAAAATAAACATGGTTTAGTACCTAAACATTTATCTCTGAAAGACATGCATTGTTTTATGGATATTTTATAAGAAGCAAATAAATAGTTTGTTCAACTTCTCCTTTTAAATGAAATGTCATGTTAAACTTGGAAATACCAGTTATAAAAGCACCGGAGTGAATACTTCAAAATATTTCCTCTGAAGACTGTTACATTGAAACAATTATGTAATATTGATACAATACAGATACAATGAGTTAATGTTTCAAATAAAATGTGCCAGTAAACTTCTAATGGTTTATGATGAGTTAGAAAGTTGATTTAGCAAGAATTAATGAAAATTGAATGTGCAACTCTCAATTATATCTCACAGAATTATGATACCTATTATGATATTTAAAAAGAAGAATCTGAGTGTTAATTTTCCAACTAAATTGCAATGAAATTTGAACATTATTTATTATTTTTTATATTAATTTCTTCTATTATGACAGTAAAACAATCATTCAAAAGACTTGCTTAGTTTAGTTTAAAATAAATAAAATTCATTCAAAAATTACTGATCCAAATTTTTCAGGTATACATAACCCAACAAGTCTCAGGCAGACATCGAGCTGAATGAGCAGACAGAAAAAGATATGATGTTGGGAGACACGTTTTGTACCTTGCAGATGCAACTATCATTCAAATCGGTCAGGTCATGGAAGTTGCGCCTGCTGATATTACAATTAGATTATACAGAACAAAGCAATTTAAGGTGTCACTGACATCATGTAAACAGCTGACAATATCAGTCAGCAATATTTTACCAGGGGAATTCGAATTTCCTGTTTCAAGAAAATTGCCGATAGGCATAAAAAGACTTATTGAAAAGAGATCTTTTATGTTAAAGTAAAAGTTGTTACAATGTACACCATTTCAGTCATATGTTCTTTAATAATAAAATTTGTTATATATTTAAACATTTGTTTTAATAGTTTGGTTTTCTTTAGATTTTGTACACATCCATCTTCCTGTTGGTCCATCTCTCTGTTAAATACTTTATAAAGTTTGTAGGTTACAATTTTTGCCGAAATACTAGTTTGATTAAATCAATTTCAATGACGAAAATCATTGGTGTGATAAAAATACACAGTCATTTCATTCACTGATTTATTTCTAACCCAACTCTAACAAGTAAGGCCCTAGCACTGTCATTGTATGTGGGTTTTATGCTTAATGTACATTATGTACTAACACTGTGCCATGTTAGAGTAACATGATCAGAACACACATCTCAATAAAGCAAACCTCCCCACTACTCTGTACCATACAATGACTGCTACATTTCACTGATGGACTACAGTCCAGCATTACCTATCTGGCCTCTCCCATGTGTACAAACCAGCAAGATACTTATGATCTTCTTCTGGCAATCATATACTCATTATTCCCACTATGAAAACGAAGTCATATGTACAACATTCATTTGCATACCAGGGCCCAACAACTTGGAATGAATTGCTAAATGAAATTAGACACAAAGACACTGTAATCCCTTTTAAGAGTCTCTTAAAACTCTGAAAAACATGTCAACTGCAAAAAGCAAACTTAAAGACTTAATGTTGTCTCCTACCTTAAATATTTTCAGCATGTTTTTTTTTGTTTTATAGTTTCATGTGTTTTTTGTAGTCAAATCATTATAGATGTTGTAAAATGCTTAGAGCTTCTAAAGATTAGGTGCTATACAAAGTCCTCATTATTATTCCTATTATTATTATTTTTATTATTATTATTATTATTATTATTATTTATACTATGGGTGAGTCTATTTCCTACCAACATCATTATTATGTACATAGAAAAACCACTTGTTAAATCCATGTGAAAGGCAAATGTGTAGCATTCATTTAGCCAAGATTTGGTTTCAACCAAAGAGTGTGAAGAACAGCTTTGTAGGAATTAGCCAAATTGGGTTAAAAAGACATTAGTTGTGCACCAGCCTCACTGAGTATGGCAACAGGAATCCTTAGCCAAATTTTGGCTAAGCATTCATTTAGCCAAGATTTGGTTTCAGCCTAAGAGTGTGAAGAACAGCTTTGTAGGAATTAGCCAAATTGGGCTAAAAGGACATTAGTTGTGTACCAGCCTCACTGAGTATGGCAACAGGAATCCTTAGCCAAATTTTGGCTAAGAATTCATTTAGCCAAGATTTGGTTTCACCCTAAGAGTGTGAAGAACAGCTTTATAGGAATTAGCCAAATTGGGCTAAGTACCAGCATCACTGAGTATGGCAACAGGAATCCTTAGCCAAATTTTGGCTAAGAATTCATTTAGCCAAGATTTGGTTTCAGCCTAAGAGTGTGAAGAACAGCTTTGTAGGAATTAGCCAAATTGGGCTAAAAGGACATTAGTTGAGTACCAGCATCACTGAGTATGGCAACAGGAATCCTTAGCCAAATTTTGGCTAATTTAAAACCTGCCTAGCTCCTTCCACACACAGTAAAGCCATTGAATAGTTATGTACTATATATTGATCAAAAGCTCTTCAAAGATTTTCATTATGTGCCTTTTCTGCTTTGGGTTAAGAGATTTTAGCCCATAGCAGAGGCCTGATTTGAGTAAATGGAAAAGCTCAAGTGAAATCGGAAGCTGTTAAAGGTAGTCGGCTTACTTTGATGATGGCGCCGCTAAAGGCTCCAGTTGAAGGGTCAAACAAATACCTGTTTGTTATTGCTGCGGCAACTTCAGATAATCGTAGAACATTGAAACAGATTTGTTTTATTTGTTTAGTATATATCAGTGCTTCAAAGGTAATCAGCTCTCTTTGAAGTGTCAGCAAACGTATTTTTTCTTCTTCCATCTGGTATTTGTTTTTAAATTAGTGTCATCTGCTTGACTGTACTCATTTTACGTTTCCGCCTTCTGCGGATTCGGAATTTAACTAGTCAGTTGCATAAAGTAATAAGGCCAGATATCATCTTTAGCGGATTATGATATAACAGTGCACTGTTAGGGTGGTTTGTCAGTATGAGACAAGGACTTGTTATTTTAACAATATATTCCAGTAAATTGTTTCCTGTCATGGTGCCTTTGATTTTCTCTACTCCAAACGCAAGACTGTATATACGGTTTTTATCAGCCAAAATTGGTGTCGCCACAAATATCACCAGATGGTATATTTTGTCACCAAAACGGAAAACAGAATCGCAGTTTGCTACATCAGCGAAGCCCCGTGATCCTGTAATTGATTTCATTTCTGATTGTAGCTGTATAAATATTGCATGCGAACTCGAAACCAAGACACATCGAGACTTGAACAAAATGCCATTTGCAAATCTAGATAAGTATTTTGGAGTTAAACGAAAAAATGATGAAGATATAAATGAGATTCAGAACTGTGCTAAAGTTTCTAGAACTGATAGTTCGGATGCGACAAAGCCAAGCATCAGAAAATTTTGCGAAACGCGACATAGACGAAAGTGAACTATATTGTAATTAAGAATATATTTGTACATGATATAGATTTTAATACATACTGTTTTAAAGAATAATAAATAATTGCAAATAAATACATGTAAAACTGATAAAAGTTTTGTATTTGTTTATTCCGGGCATTTAGTCGCTTCAGAATGTTTCTGGGCATTGCAACTTTTGCTGGTGGGATTGCAACTTTTTCTGGTGGGACTGCAACTTTTGCAGGTGGGACTCCTATTTTTACCAAATTAGGAGTCCTGGACTCCTAGTTTTAAAATCCTTGTGAGAACTCTGTATATATATATATATATATATATATATATATATATATATATATATATATATATATATATAGATTTTATTCCGATAAGGAAAATAGTGCTTGTGTTTCTTCTCTTGAAATCCATGTATTCAATTTATTCAAATTAACATTGTCATGGTATTATTATACATTTATGAATTTAGCCCTAGAAAGCTCTATTCAAAATGGACATACATTACAATTAATTTTACTATATGTTCTCTGCATATATTTCTCAGTACTGACTTTTCCACTTTGTGATAATCAATAGAAATCATATGTTAATCTAAAATACCTACAAAGATGACCACAGTGAAGTTCTTGTCAAAGGTACTGGCATTTCTTTGAGAGGCTGCACTGCAAACGGAGCAGCATGTAAACATAACACAGATTTCACTTCCGGATCATCATCAAGGCCTATTACTCAATGTGCATAGTTGAAGAAATACACACAAGGCAACCCACTCTCTGAGCTCATATTCTCACTAAAAAACAGTTACCTTTAAATCCCTACCAAAAATGCATAAATATATTTCTTTTATCAGCAACAAAATGAGAGAGGAAAAAATGTTCTAAAAATAGACAGGAACTACATTCGTGGGTACTGAAATGGAAATACTAATTGTGATGTGATTCCACATTTTGGTCATAGGAATATACCCACTGAGTTATCTCCCCCTTATTATGGTCCCTTTACAAATATTTGTCATTTCTGAAGTTTAGTATTTGTTAAGCATGGCTATATTCTTTTGAAATAATTTATACAAACATTCAACATTTGTAATGAAGGTCCAACAGTTGTGTTAGATTTCATGAAAATAAATATGGTGAAGGGAAAAGGGTACACACATTCCTCAGCAGGCTGAAATATATTTCATTGTTTGTCCTAATTGAAACTAAAGCTATAAATATGTCAAGAGTTACATACTTTGTTAATTTTCATTAAATCAAATAGAACCATGTTTTTCTGAAAATTGACAAAAATGCATTTTGAGAATTACGCACCCCCCACTCATTTCATGTCCCGAAATCATGCCAAGCTGCATCACAGAGACTTAATCTGTATCATTCTTGGATGCATCTCCATTCAAAAATATCTTGATTTACTTGCAAAAACTGGTATTTCAATTTTCATGTCCTGTATCTAACCTAGGTGATTTCGTATTGTCACTGATTTCGTCGTAGTTTTCGTCGTCCGACACTTGTGCATGAACTGAGATACAAATAACAAAATATTTAAATAATTCCCAAAAAATAATAACTTTCATTAAATTTTATTCTGCTTTTAATCATTACTGAAACAAAAAAATCATAAGACATTCGACTTAACGAGTATAACGATCAAAATAGGAGTATTCCGTTTTTTTTTTAACTGTACTGGTCTGATTTCCAAAAATTAGTTGCAGAAAATTCTTTTCATCGAAAATGTATATACCAACACTTTACAATCATATTACATACAGATCTAGACCTCAGTATATTCTAATACACACCTCGATAACTTAAATGCTGCGCCATGCTGCATAGTCCGTTGAATTCTTGTACAGAGTGACCTCCCCTTAGGTCCTACTAAATACTGCTACGACTGAAAAAAAACCATCAAGCATAAGAATATCGTTCGTCAGAACTGTGTGTATACACTTCCCTTGGAACATATCTAAAGTGTTTATATTATCAATGATACAAAGTTGCGATTGCCGGTCGAGACAGTAAGATAAATGTCTTGGTTACGGGGCACACATACAATGCTGTCGGGCATTTCTGCACACGCAAGGTTTCCGTCTCCAAAACTGAAGCAAAAGGCATACCGAATTCGACCGAATGACGAAAATAAAATATTGCACTGCTTACCATTTAAAAATAAGCAGTTGCCACCAGAATATTCTGTTCAAAATAATATTACGTTGGATAGTAGACGATTTTGTACGTGTGGGAGAACTTGTTGCAAAATTGGAAACTCGGATTAAGATGCATATTTTTAAGGTATATATTTTCATCTTTTAAACAATGTATTTATTTGTACGATTTTTTAAAAAAAAAATCATAGTTAATAGGATTTTCTGGGCTGCGGATTCAAGAAAGGAATGGAGTGGGTCTTCATGTTGAAATTTATAATTCATATTTTCATAAGCATTTCAGTCGAAATGTGGGCTATTTTTTTTTTTACACTTTATGAATATCACTTTTCGTAATTAAAGTACGATCTTTCTTTCTTGATAAAAACTGGATTTTTCGAACCAAATAATACGTGATCCAATGTTTACAGAAATGACATATCGTTGCGCAGAATTACCCGATGTGCAGAATTGGCCGACATGGTGACATATTTAAGTCTTTGTTATTGCTGTTGTATATTGAACCTATCATAGTACAAGTCATGTATACATTCAAAACCGACTATTTCAGTAATGGGAGTCACTCTTTTGAAAAATTAAAAAAGAATTTGATTCTACATATCTTTAAGTGGCAGGTATTCTCTTCATTTGGATTCGTATACATCCATATTCCTTTGGAAGGTCATTTAGACGCCCCGAGAGATACATACATCAAAAGCAGTGTTAAAGTACGCAGACATTTTTGGATAAAACGAACTCAAAGGTGTGATCCAGTACAATACAGATTGAATAAGGCGCGCTATGATGTCACAATGAATGTTAAACTAGAGACAAACAGTCATACATATTATTAGGAATTGATTTTTTTAAATTAATAAGATTGCAATTTTCCTTAAATTGTATTATTAAAATAATGTTTTATTCATTTATAGCAAAAAAATCACTAGCTATACGAATGTACTTTATTGTGTGGAAATAGATAATAAAGCAAAAATCAGTCAGCTCTTAAGTCTTATCAGTGAAACATATATTCCGTAAAACCAGGCATTGGCAAAAGTCTAATTCGGTTAATAAAAAAAGTAGAACAAACTTCCGTGCTGACGTAAATACAGAATGGTTCTTATCTAATGATGGACAGTCGTCGCTACAAAATGGTTCTTATCTAAAGATGGACAGACATTGCTGCTGGTTTAATATTTTAACATGTTCCTGGTTTAGAATATTAAGGAATTATCATATTTGGATCTAACTAGTGCCAAACGAATATAGATAAACTACAAATCTGAGTTCTACCTTATGTTAGATGACGTCAAATAAAGCCGGTTTTGACCGGGAGAAACTAATTCTTACCTGAACGGAGAACGACCGTATTTCCTCTCCGATACCTTAAACCTGACAAAAGATGCGTATAAATAGACCACGCATTAAAGGGTCAGGTCAGTTCCTATCGACGAGGAAATAGATCTTCACCCTATCATTTCAGCTTCTATTCCGTACCTTTCCCCAAGGCATTTCCATCATCGGGTGACATTCTTTATCTGGGAACTCATTTTTCTCTTCTTCCTATCTTCCTGAGTTGACATTCCAACAAAAGTTCTCATAAAAGTTGGAGAAGACAACATCATGAATACAGGTGTCACACGTATAACTATAATCCACGAGAGAGACTCGCACCAACATCTTTGCTATCATGAGACATCACGCCGTTAGCTACACTACGTGAACTCAGGGATGACAGAACGACTCTTATGTGATTTTCGTATTTTTTCGCCCACACGAAGGGTCAGTTCTAAGACATCAGCACTAATATCACCACACCATGGGAATAAAAACAAGTACAAACTGATAGGCTAACAGCATAACATGCATTACATCGCCGATGAGTATTCTTCTCACAGTATCGTTTGAAACATCCCACATGTCGAATGTACATATACCTAGTCCAGTGACGAAATCAAGCTCCTTGCAATTCAGACTGAAGTACACCTATCCATGCCTTAAACAGAAATTTCCGTGGACATAACAGCAACATCTCCGCCAGACCCAGAGTCAACTACAGCCGCATTGACATTTTTTCTTTCCAGTGAGAGTGACTTGAACTTTTTACAATTTGAACTCTTTCACTATTACAGACATTACGTGTATTGTTTACTATTTCCTTCATATACAATTCATTCATAGGAAGAATATTTCTTGACTGTGGTAATTCACACACAGATATGTTTTTTGCTTAATCTTATTTTGTTTCTTATAATACAAATATTATAAGGTTAATGCATTAATTGATATTCCTAAACAACTGATCTCATTTTTGCTGTATTTCTTATGTAGTAACATAATTGTTGCTTATATCTACAACAGTAAAATTCCTCACAGTTGTAATGTTCTGCCTAGAGCTTGAATGAAACAACTGACGTTTCTTGTATCCTTAGACTAAGCTATGAAATACCTGTTCGTACTAAAATCTGAAACCACCGTATACACGATACAGTTTCAAACTTATTAACTTCAGATGTTTTTGTTTGTCAGCCAAATGGTTCGACAATGTTTTAGAGGTTTTTTCTCACAATTTTCATACCATTGTATGAATGTATATAGGAACGGTTTTAATACATACCTACCTGCTAGTCAGAAGAGGTGATTTTCCTTCACTGGTTTTGCAACATCCATTGATGTTGACTTAAATGTATGTTGAAATGATATAAAATAGTCAAAGTGTCCGAGCGATTACTCGAAATCGAGTACACGTAATGCATAGTTCTCACGACATGAGCAGCTATTGACCTATATACGGCCAGCTTCTGAGTCAAATTTGTTCGAAATGATAATGGCAATACATTCTCTTTCCATCGTCACAGATAACGTTGATAATACACGTACATTTCAAAGCTACACTAGATCATACGGTACCAAACGATTAAATGATATTTTCACTTACTGTTCTTAGGTTAATTCAAAGGCGATACATATTTCATACAGCACAGGTGAAAGTTTGATTGCAAGTGAACATACGTTATTAAGGCTAGAACAACATTAAATTGTCAGTTTCCTAACTCTTGATTAATACTAAATTTTTACGCCATTTTCTTTGCAACCATTCTTACTTCAAAGCTACTGGTAATTCTTTGTTGAACTAGGAAGATCAGCTCAATATCGGCTTACTAGCATTATTCATACGAACAAGAATTCTTTCAGTACACTTGGCTGAACCAATCTAATAACGTAGTCACCCATACATATGTTCTGCTGATGTTATGCAAATAAATATAAAAGAGAAGAAGAGACAAAAAAAAAAAGAAAGAAAAAAATATAAAAGAAGAGTAAACTAAAATAGAAAAAAAAGATACCAAGAATTGCATGCTACTATTTTGTATTACAATCGTCTGACAAGACTAGTTTAGATGTCAGTTTTGTAGAATTTTAAATTGTAAAGCTGTTTAAGTTACGTAAACTTTTAAATTTTTATTTAATGTCGTACCACGTTACGTTACTGTATTTTATGAAGGTATTCAATGTTGCTTCCATTGTATTTTGGGGGAATTTTATCACGATTTTTGCATTGTACTTTTTATTGTATTTGATTGAGTATTGTGCAATACACTTCCCATTGTGTTTTTTTTTTTAATTTTATCAAATATTTTGCATTGTACTGTACTTTTTGAATTTGACTGATTATTTTGCAATGTACTTTCTCATTGTATTTTACCCAGTACTTTGCAATGTATTTGCAGTGTTTACATTGTATCTTTAAACTTTGCGGCAATGTCTCGCATTGTTTTATCATTGTATTTTTGATTTTTCGCCTTTTATCTTGTTTTGATGAATGAAATTGATTTTTCTTTTCGAGTCTCGTGGTCTCGGCTCAAAAATATCAGAGGGTATTATTAGGAATTGATTTTTTTTAGTAAAATTAATAACATTGCAATTTTCTTTAAATTGTATTATTAAAGTAATGTTTTATTCATTTAAAACGAAAAAATTACTAGCTATACGAATGTACTTTATTGTGTGGAAATAGGTTATAAAGCAAAAATCAGTCAGCTCTTAAGTCTTATCAGTGAAACATATATTCCGTAAAACCAGGCATTGGCAAAAGTCTAATTCGGTTAATAAAAAAAGTAGAACAAACTTCCGTGCTGACGTAAATACAGAATGGTTCTTATCTAATGATGGACAGTCGTCGCTACAAAATGGTTCTTATCTAAAAATGGACAGACATTGCTGCTGGCTTAATATTTTAACATGTTCCTGGTTTAGAATATTAAGGAATTATCATATTTGGATCTAACAAGTGCCAAACGAATATAGATAAACTACAAATTTGAGTTCTACCTTATGTTAGATGACGTCAAATAAAGCCGGTTTTGACCGGGAGAAACTAATTCTTACCTGAACGGAGAACGACCGTATTTCCTCTCCGATACCTTAAACCTGACAAAAGATGCGTATAAATAGACCACGCATTAAAGGGTCAGGTCAGTTCCTATCGACGAGGAAATAGATCTTCGCCTTATCATTTCAGGTAATTGTATATGTCGTAACTTCTTTAGGAATAAGTACTTTTAATGTTTGTTATTTTAATAGTAACATTGTTATGTTAGCAACATTGTTCACTTAATACTTTTAATTATAATATATTGTAAAGGAATGTTTGAATGTTCTAAATAATTTATATTTAATTATATTTATGTAATTTTTATTGTAAGTTTGAGATTGCTACCAACTTCATGTTTTGATTTAATGATTGAAATAAAGTATTCTTTAAGTAAGAAAGAATATTATCTAGCAATATATTTTAAATCTATATTATATTTTAAAATAAGTAAAATGCATTTCCTTAAATTAATTGTTGCATTAATTACACTTATTCTATTTTACACCTTTGGCTATCTTGAAATTGATCGAGAATTAACTATTTGTATAATATTCTAAAATGCAGAAGTTATACGAATGAAGGAAGTTGGAAAGCTTAAAAATGGAAAATATAATATGTATTGCATGAATTTTTATTATAAAGTTTTTAGATGTGTTTCTAGAATGTAGTCAATATATGTGTGTTGTTTAATTAAATAAAGTCAGTTCCTATCGACGAGGAAATAGATCTTCGCCTTATCATTTTAGATGTAGCTGTCTTATCATCGCGGCGACACGCTTTTAAAAGAGCCTGAATTCTCTCTCTCTCTCTCTCTCTCTCTCTCTCTCTCTCTCTCTCTCTCTCTCTCTCTCTCTCACCATGGATATTGACGCTCCTTAACTTATGAGTAATTCCTTCTGATAGCAAGAAATGAGAAGAAGGTTATGAAAAGCTAATCACAACCCACGTAACAGAAAACTTTCATAACAATATTGCTATGAAGGATATACAATATATCAATTTAAATTATACAATTTTAAATAATGCACTGGCATTAGGTCCATTAGGATATAAAGTATCTAACTTATGAATCCAATTAGTTTCTTTTATGAGTATCGTTCATGTCACCATGCACAATATATATTGGCATGAAAGAAAAATCGAGTAAAGAGTGATTATTTATGTTAAAATGTGTTGAAATATTAGAAGAAAACATAGGATCTCTATACTTTCTTATATCAAAGCGATGACTATTCATTCTTTTAGAAACTTGTTGAAGTGTTTGTCCAACATATTGCATGCTACATTTTTTACAGGTTACAGGACCTATATTAGGCAATGAAGGATTATATTGTATTGTGAAATGAATTACATATCTATTTTACATTCGGTTATTTTTAAAGCTTCATCTTGAGTAAGATTTCTGGCTTTGTTCAGCGCAGAATCAATTATATATGTAGGATAATTTCTATTTTGGAAATAAGTTCGTAATTTATTAAAAGAGAAAAAAATTCAGTGACACATTGCAGTGCCAAAAATAATGATAAAGCTCCGATACCTGAATTGTACAAGTTTGTCAACTCAAGATTTCATTTGATCCAACGATTTACTGATTTACTATTTGTAAGGGTGTAGTGTTTGAAAAACAAATTACATGACAAACGGAAATTATGGTGCCTACTGATTACAATTTTGGAGAGGTTTCTTCTAACGGGAACATCTACCATTAGGATTTCAATCAAACGTAATACGTCAGAGAGAGAGAGAGAGAGAGAGAGAGAGAGAGAGAGAGAGAGAGATTGTTAACGTAGATTTAACAATTATACAGTCATATGGCTATGGTGTTGAAGTGTTTGTCCAACATATTGCATGCTACATTTTTTACAGGTTACAGGACCTATATTAGGCAATGAAGGATTATATTGTATTGTGAAATGAATTACATATCTCTCTATTTTACATTCGGTTATTTTTAAAACTTCATCTTGAGTAAGATTTCTGGCTTTGTTCAGCGCAGAATCAATTATATATGTAGGATAATTTCTATTTTGGAAATAAGTTCGTAATTTATTAAAAGAGAAAAAAATTCAGTGACACATTGCAGTGCCAAAAATAATGATAAAGCTCCGATACCTGAATTGTACAAGTTTGTCAACTCAAGATTTCATTTGATCCAACGATTTACTGATTTACTATTTGTAAGGGTGTAGTGTTTGAAAAACAAATTACATGACAAACGGAAATTATGGTGCCTACTGATTACAATTTTGGAGAGGTTTCTTCTAACGGGAACATCTACCATTAGGATTTCAATCAAACGTAATACGTCAGAGAGAGAGAGAGAGAGAGAGAGAGAGAGAGAGAGAGAGAGAGAGAGAGAGAGAGAGAGAGAGAGAGAGAGAGAGATTTTTTTGGTAAAAAAATAAAATTTGGGGTGGGGGTGGGGTGGGCCGAATTTGCATGTGCCACGTGCTGTAAAATTGATGTAACCTATATGAGTTGCATGCCCCCCCCCCCCGAAAAAAGTTGAAATGAGAGAGAATTTTATGGTTGGTTGTAATGTTAATTAAAGCCGAATAGTAACTTTGATCAACTTTAAATATATATATATATATATATATATATATATATATATATATATATATATATATATATATATATATATATATATATATATATATATATATATATATATATATATATATATATATATATTAATTACCTATTGTTGGTTTGTCATTTCTCTTAGATTCTACTCCATGCTAATTTTCACGCGCCCGTACATCAGTGCATTGATGAGCGTTCCGTATTAAAGTATTTCTGTGTTGGTAGTGCTCTACTGTCTTCATTAAAACCAAATTTCATGTATAAAACATAAGTGTGACTTATATTGATTTATTTGATGTGAATACAATGTTATGTGCTTAGGCTCGAATAAGCAGCAACACAGAAAGAGTGAAAACTAACAAGCTTGTAAAACTTTAACAATGATTTTATTAAGTACAATTATTTTCATAAAATAAATAAACTTACAGTTTTAGAGAATCAAATCCAACATTAATCCAATATAGAATTCACAAAAATAATCCACTAATGGAATTGTAAGAGTCCTGATAAATAAATGTTCTAATAGTTCCAGGTTCGAATCTTGACGATGTAATCCAAAATGGCTGACAATGTCACGTGGTGGAGTTCTTGTTTAATTTATCATCCACATGAATTATGAGCACGTGTTTTCTCCTCCAAATAGATAATAAATCCTCTTTCTTCAATGAATTGACATAAAGTCCAGAACAAGATAATTATAACTCAAATATGAATACACAACTAATAACTTTAAGCCCAGAGATTCTACTGAATCTCTCTTCCAGTACTATGATTTAAATACCCGTTTTTAATATGTAAACAAGGGATCACGTGATTTTTCTAGAAATTGATAGAAGGTCAGAAGAGTCTACCTTCACCTAGTCACGTAATAATATAATCATCCAGAAGAAAATAAGCCACGAATTACTAAAAATAAAAAGTTGTCCTTGAAATTAACCAATAGTTGTAGATACTTGTTGACAATTTCCAAAGCAAGGTCAGGAATTATATCCATTGTAAGCCAAGGTCAAAACTTGTTTACAATTAAAGGATGGTCAGCCTGTTTACAACTAGAGTCTAGGTCAAACTGAATTTTCTAGAAAAAATCTCCCAATTAATGAATAAATATTAAACCCTAAATGACAAATTTGGATTTAACAATAAAAAATAAAATAAATCCAATAGCCGTAACACCTTCCCTCATAAAATAAAAAGAAAGGTTTATGTGATAAAACTTTCTTTTTATCACAAACCAATTTACATCTGATATTAAAAGAACTAGTTTAAATTACACAATATAATAAATTGTTATACACAGGAAAAACGTCTGCAATTATATTATCAAGAAATAGCCTCAAATTTTTAACTTGTCCATGTCCCACAAAATGTCCTAAGAAAGCTACTCTAGCAAGGCAGAACTCACTTTTAAATAAATTAACAGTCAGACACGCATTAGTGAGTCTGTCAAAGAATTTTCTAATTGTTGCTAGATGTTCTCTCCAGGTGTCGTTGTAGATGATGACGTCACAATTTTCTAGACCAGAGATGATCATTTTTATGAGACGTTGAAATGGACTTTCTTTATATTGGTAGAGTCCTTTTTAGAGTCACAATATTAAGTTTTCCTTTGCTCTCTCCGGAGTGGAATCTGCCAAAATCCTTTCAGAAGGTCAAATTTTGGTGACATACTTGGCATTCCCAATTTTATCAATACAATTGTCAATTCTTGGTAATGGGAATGAATCTGTTTTTGTCACTCTATTCACCTTCCTTTAATCAGTGCACATACGGAAAGTTTTATCTGGTTTAGGAACAAGTATGCATAGTGAACTCCAATCACTTTTACTGGGCTTGATAAAATCATTCTCCAGCAAGTACTGAATTTCCTTTTTCAAATATTCCTGTTTGAGTGGACTCATCCTGCATGGAATTCTCAATCTCAACGTCATGAAAATTTTGTTTGTCCTTTAAAGAATATCTGGACTTAAGTGCTCATATAATAATAACTTTCAGTTCATTTCTTTCTTGCACTTGCAACTGTGAAAGTTTCTGGTCTAGATTTTTTTTATAATTTCTGAATTCCAACAATTCAGCGCTCCAATATCAGTAGAATCCGATGATATTCCTTCACAGAGAAGGACAGGTACTAAATTAATTACATATTTAACATGGCTATTTCTTTCAATATACTGGTACTCCTATAATTAATTTAGATCCCAGTAGCACTAATACTATAGTTTAACTAATTCATTTTCTTCTTAACTTTGTAAGGGCCGTAATATCTAATTTGAAGAAAAGTAAGAAGAATGAACAAGAGTAACACAACTCCATTATCAGACTCAAAAGTTCTCTCTCTTTTAGTTCATTCAAACCATAGTTTCATTTTTAACTTTAATTGATTACTTGACTTGGTCTTAGGTAAGGGATCTACACAATCTGCCATAATTCTAAAAAATGATTCGTCAAAGGCAGGAATAGGTTGCAGATGAGCCTTAAGTATCTTCTGATTGGGTTTTCCTACCATTTGACAAGTATGACAAGCTCTACTGTATTTGACATCACTTTTGATTTTTGGCCAATAGAAGTGAGTCAAGATCCTGTGATACATTTTATTAATCCCTAAATGACCAGCCAAAGGTGTTTCATGGGCCAGATTAAGTATTTCCTGTCTGTAAGGTTTTGGAACTACAATTTGATATTTCACTGACCATTCATCACCAGCAGGTACCTCGGGAGGTCTCCATTTTCTCATAAGAATTCCATTTTTAATGAAATAACAGACAGGAACTTCAGTAACTACAGTCTCATCTATGACCCTTTGAAACAAACAGGAGATCTCAGGATCTTTTTCCTGTTCGACGACAAGTGACTGTCGTTTATCACCCTGATTAAGAGAATGAGTTATTAAAAGAGGATCAATATGATCAATACCTTCTGATTGATCTAAACCAAGAGTAAAAGTGATCTCATCAAAAACCTGACCTATACAAGCGCCAGTTGAAGGAATGCTGTCTTCTATAACACCATTCTCAAGATCATCACCCTGATTAGAATAAAGAGAATGAGTTGTCAAAAGAGGATCATTATGATCAATACCTTCTGATTGATCTAAACCAAGAGTAAAAGTGACCTCATCAAAAATCTGACATTTACAAGCGTCAGTTGAAGGAATGCTGCCTTCAGTAACATCACTCTCAAAAACATCACCCTGATTAGAATAAAGAGAATGAGTTGTCAAAAGAGGATCACTATGATCAATACCTTCTTATTGATCTAAACCAAGAGTAAAAGTGACCTCATCAAAAACCTGACCTTTACAAGCGTCAGTTGAAGGAATACTGGCTTTTTCAACACAAGCCTGACCCACGCAGATGTCAGATAAGTGAATACTGCCCTCAATAACATAAACCTGACCCATGCATATGTCAACAAAGGGAATACTGCCCTTTTCAACTTTATTCTCAAGAGCTTTCTATACCATAGCTCTAGTAACAGTACAAGCTTGACATATATCAGGTATTTCTTTTTCAATTGGATCAACTTTCTGATCCAAATTAGGCTTGTCAGTCACAAGTGGATTAACCACAACCTTGTCTCCAGCTAAGTCGTTGCCTAGCAATAAATATATTCCCTCAACAGGTAAAACCGAGACCGTTCCAATTGTCACAGGTCCTGATACTAAGTCTGATGACAAATTTACACAATGGAGAGGAACATTAACAACGCCGAACTCTACTCCCTGAATAAGAACACTTTCATAAGAAGAAGACTTCTCAGAAAAAGGCAATGTACCTGATAATAAAAGACTCTGAGAGGCTCCTGTGTCCCTTAAAATTTTAATAGGGGTGGGATTGGCTGAATCACCCAAGAGTGATACAGAACCCTTCGATATGAATGGTTCATAATTCTCCATATCAAAATCAGACTGGGATTTTTTAGACCCAACAATTGTATTGCTTTCAATACATGACTGTGACCTTGACCTCTTGGAAATAAGAGCATTTGGAACATGTCTATCTTGATTCTGATGCCTATTTTTCAATTTGTAGCAATCAGAAATAACGTGTCTTTTTTTCTTGCAAAAGTTACACGTCGGAAGAGACAAGGATCTAGAATCAAACTTCTCTGAAGTCTGATTTTTGAAAGTTGTGTTAGTTTGAGTTTTAAAAGGGCTTGAATTAGGCGGAAATTCTTTTACAACATTGTGTGCATGTGTGAGAAAAGCCAATTCCGTTGATAATTTATCGGATTATGTATATATATATATATATATATATATATATATATATATATATATATATATATAAACATGTTAGTTACGATTTTGCCAGGATTTGTGTGTCTTTGTTATACTCTGTCAAATATCGACATACTTGTTGAGTTTGCCAACATATGTTTGATAACTCAGTTAGACGTACTTAGATATATGACATTGTATTTCTTTAGTTTATCCAATTAACGCATAAAAATACAAAAATTTCAAATATGAGTTTATCTCACTTTGTTATTATGTAAATTTTGTAATCTCTCAGTTCGCGGTTTAAAGATGGGGTACATGTATAATCCCAGTCTTTCAGTTTGGTTGATTTATTCATCAATGTTATTGCAACATAAATACACCTTCCTGATATGACCTTTTTCTGGCTTTGTTTACCTTTGTTATGACGTGTCGAATATGGACAAAAAGTAGATACAAACTAACAACTCGTTATAACATATATTGGAAAATTGCATTTTCTGTCCATGAACAATTTATAAATTAATAACAAACATTTCAAATATGATAGTGTCAAGACTTTATCAATACTTTATTAATCTTCGAATTTGAACTCTGTTGCCGGGTTTTAGGTAATTATTTCGACATAATTATGTTGTAAACTAGTCTTTCGGTTTGGTTAATCGATTCATCAATATAAGTAATAATGTAAGTATTTTTTTTATTTGACTTTGCATGGTTTTGTATGGCTTTGTATGGCTTTATCATGTTTTGTCAGACTTTGTCAGGCTTTGTATGGTTTTGTCAGGCTTAGCAGTATTTAGTAAGACTTCTCTCCTTACGCTGATTAGACTGGTCACCATTACTACTTAGGCTGAATGACAGGCATAATTACAAACCCAGATGAGCGGAGCTTACGGTGTAGGAACATTGTATTCAGAAAGAAAGAAGAAAACTATATGTGATTGGTGTTTTATTTCAGAGCTGTATTTTCTGTTAGGATTAAAAAAGTTAATCCTCTTGGCCATAATTTGTATTTTTTATGATTTTTTTAAAATGTGGTTTACATGACTGGAATATGTCAGTCATGACTAGATAACTATTAACACTGTCTAGTTCCTGCATATGTATCTCTCTGAAATCCAGTGGAGTACCTGTCATCGTCACATTTACTATCTAACATTGTTCTCTTTGACAATTTGTGACACGCATGCTGAGGTAGGGTAGAAAGTATATTTATTTCGCAAAACATTAGCATTGTCCTTCAGACTCAAATTCATGGTGATGTGTCTTGCGTTCAGAGCAATGCTGTTTGACCATACTACTCTTCTAGCGAAAGTGATGCAGCACGACGTTTCTGTTTTACCGGTAAAAGTGATGTCGTGCGTGTTACTACCTATGGATCTCCATCTTCACTAGGCAAGGTTCCATTATGATAATCCCATCTACAATATGGCGGATCGAACACATATATTGGTGCTTTCTCCAAACGAAATCGATTGGATTTCATATATTAATGCCAACTAACCAAAAACGTAATGCTTTGTATATGAGCCGAAAATGGTGGAGACAGTAAACCTCAAAAGAATAAATTCTAAGTTTAAAATCAAAAGTATGACTATGTACCAGAGGGAAGCCAGTACAGTTGTATTTGAGTGAAAGGTAATTTTGCAAACACGGCTGCTTTTCGCCGCATCCAATGAAATTTACAGACCCAAAGCACATACATATCTGCACGATACGCCAAGGTGTAGGTAGGGTTATCTCATAAGAACCTTGGGTAGCAAAGATGATGTATCTCACGCTAGCACTTGCTAATCACTATCGATACCATTAGTTCATTAGATCGGCACATCAAAGAAGAATACATGGTTCCTGTCGCTTTATCTATTGTGACTTTGAAAGTCCGCTCAGGATGTTCAAAACATTGTCTCCAGAGATCTATATTCTGTATGGATCGCCCAGATCGAGTGCAGTATTTCATATGTGGCGAAGATCCACAAGTGGGAGTAAGAAGGCTCAGCTTTCCTATACTATGACAGACGGTCTCCGTGCTGTCATCGTATTCTTTCGGTGGGTCAAGATTATTAACTGCGCGTGTGTATGTTTGTGCTTGTGTGTGTGTGTGACTACTTTTTCTCGGATTTCGTTTAGCAGCAAATTCTGTGTGGACCATTTATGAAAAGTACATACAGTAAGTACGTGACTACCAAATATTCATCTGTGCACGACGACAAATTGCACTGAAGTGCTGAGAATGGAGATGGAAACAAGTTACTTCCGTTACTTCCTTGTGAAGCAGACATTTCGTCGTACTTTATCTACGCTTCACCTCTACCAAGAAGCACGTATAGCTAGTTTGTTACACCAGTAAATTTACGACTGTAAATTTTGATACAAGAGGTGGCTATCTAATTCAAGCTAATATAGAACCAGTACAATAAAAAGGTCAAAACTGAACGCGGATTTTGAAACAATTTTAGAAAAGGTAGCAGAAGAACATGAATCCAATAAAGAGTAAGATATATATCAAGTCCACAAGAGTATTAACAGTATTGTACAGAGAGAAAATAATAAAGAAACCACATTCCCAAAATAACTAAAGACAATGAATTTAGCAGACTGTAAGAACACGATAGCGTGTAGTTAAGTATATCTGATTTAATATATATTTAATTTGTTTGTTTGTCAGTTTTAATTTTTTTTAAATTTTTCTATGCATGCTATTGTGTGTAAATTTATTTTTCTATGCATGCTAATGTATGTAAATTTATTTTTCTATGCATGCTATTGTATGTAAATTAATTTTTTTATGCATACTATTGCATGTAAATTTATTTTTTTATGCATGCTATTGTATGTAAATTTATTTTTCTATGCATGTTATTGTATGTAAATTTATTCACTTTAGATGATAGTCCTTTTAGAAAATCGGTTGACCTGAATTGTTATTCGGTAAAGAATTAATGTTGACCTAGATCCTGATATTGACTCAGTCAGTGGCACCCGCGTAAACAGGTTTTGTTTTCATTTTAAAATGATCGGTTGTTGTCAAGTTAAAGATGACATTAGTTAATTAAGAATTGAACAAAATTTTATACTTAAAATAAAATGATCGGTTCTCGTCAGGATCATGTTTTGAATACGGGGTATAAACGATCACGTGACTTCTCCCCTTTTATTGATTTCACAATTAGGGGATTGTTTCGAAACTGCGTATTAGAATACGATATATTCTTTGTTTTAGTGAAATATAGTTAGTTTTGAGCTTTTACGTCTGACGTTAAGTCATTTTCTTTTGTTATCGCCAACTTATGAATCCATGTTAACCTTTCTTCAGTTTACTTGGACTTTAAAGGATTAATTTGAATCTCTGGAAATATTTAACGTGCTCATACAGAATTATCTTGCCCATGCTTCTGTTTACCGATGAGTTGATAAACTGTATCGTGCATCAAAAAACTATATTTAAAATGGGGTGGTGGTGGTGTTTGCGCATGATGTTCGATAAAATGTCACAAGAACAATCGAAGTACATGTTACACAAGCCCATGCCATGAAAATGTTCCATAAGTGGAAATAAATATTTTGGCATGGATAATTAATGTTGATGGTGTCTGATAGATTAATTGGAACGTTACATAAACCAATAAAATGTGCTAAAGACGGAAGATTGGGTTCGCATTGGAAGCAACCAAAGCACATTTGACAAAAGCTATTTACCTAGCTGGATCGCTGAAGTGTTTCGTGTCACTAGACGTATACCCTGACATAATTCTACTGTTAAATAAATAAACTGGAAAATATGAAAGGATAAGTGTTGAAAGGAACATCTTTACTTGCCTAAGTTGCAACATATGACCGAGACAGGACGACTTGTACGATATCGAAAGCATTTTCTTGATCATGGAAAACGTGAGCTAGGTAAACGTGAACTTGAACGAAGGACATTTCGTTGTAAAGGGCATTCACCTGCTAATGATTTTTAAAAAAAAAAAACAATTACCGCTTCGCAAGTCTTTCACTGTAAAAAGATAAGTAAGCACCATACAATTAAATATAGCAGTTACCTCTCCTGTTCGAACTTCTTCTCTTCAAGAACTACAAAAGAAATCTCTATGGGTGGAGATCGTGTTCTTAAAATTTAACTTTCTTTTTCTGCTCAATTTTTTTAGTGTATTTTGTCATTGGAGCAGCGATTGCAAATCTATGTTTGTAACAAAGAGACACACAGTTGTGGACGATGGTACTTAGCAGTTATATTGTTTCTCTGCTTCTCAGTTTCGTCTTGAAATATACCACCAACAGAAATGTAAAATAAACAAACGCGAGTGGTGTTGGTGAACGAGCTTTGCTTCTGCGAGTGCACGGAACGCACAAGTCGGCTTCAATGAAACAGTGGTGGAAGACTGTCGTGCAGAAGCTACACTTCCAGAGCGAACAGGTACAAATATCTTTGTAAATATTCAACAACTTAACGTGGCAGTGCAAATCCGTACGAATCAAAATCCAAAACCTACTGAAGTGTCATTACGTATGCGACCCAATGAGTTCCAGAGCCTGATTGCGAATCCGCCTTGACGATTCCGGTTTTCCACGTGCAGAGAATCATCGACGTAAGGTCATCCCACCTGAAGACACCTCAGAAATGCATAACTGACTTTGAGCTAATCAAAACTAGTTAACACATCCGCGAGAAGCTTCGTATTTATGTCCCGAGTTAACTGACGTTGGAATAATCACATTAAATGTTGGTTTCATTCATGAGATCCACACGTTGGGCACATGAACTCGGAAACTTTAGTTCCTTGAGGTCTTGTTGTTCGTCCTTTGAGATCGCGGATAACCATTATATCATTAACGGGTTAGGCTTCTTTGATTATGTGAGAGGCTGATCAAGCCAAGCTGAGATCTGAACTCTATGTGGTACATTTGATACAATAATGCGGTTGGGGTTGCTTGATAAATAAATGTCTTGATGCGGTTATGAGATATTCGATGTTCACGCTTCTATGCTACCTTTGTAATTCGTCTCCGTTCAAAGTTTTTAGTACTATTATGGACGTGATTGAGCCAAGCGGCAGATTCTGTGTAAGATCCTCTCAAGACTAAAGTCAATGTTGAAGTGTTACCGGGATGAACTAAGATAATCTTTAAAACGTTTCTTCTTAACACCCTGAGCTCACTTTACCACCTTCAGCTTGCCTAGATCTTTATTTCGTAGTGATCTCTTTCATCTTGATGATATAACCTGCCCATGTCAACTGTGGATTTATCCCAGTGTGGAGTCTTGGAATGCCTGCCCGTGCGAGAACTTCATTGTCTGGGATCATGTCCTGCCATCTTATCCTCATTCAGTTTCCTCACTTAGCTGATGATTCAGGTTCCGGGCATGGCCTTTTGTACACTGTCCAGGTTTCGCAGGCATGCAGCAAGGTCGGAAATACAATGATTTTGTAAATCTTGAGTTTTGTTTGTAGATTTATATCACTGTGCTTCTACACGTTTGCAATAGGCCACACATGAGTGAACAATTCGGGCGTTGGTTCAACATTGATGTGGACTGCACGTGACATTGTGCTGCCAAGATAGGTGAAATTATTCATTGCCACGATTTTTATACCATTACTCTGATGGTAGGTTTTACGTAAGGTTTTCCTTATGCAGTTTGGTGCATCACCTCTGTCCTCTTGATACTTTATGTGAGACTCAAGTCTTCGAAAGATGAAGACAAATGGCCCATGCTCTGTTGTATGTCAGACTCAGATTTGGCATTCAGGGTAAAGTCGTCATTAAATAGGAGATCAAGAACAGTCACATGCTGTGTCGTCATTGCCGTCTGTAGTCTTCTCCGATCGAAGGCCGTGTTGCTAGTCCGGTATCTAATGTCAGTCCCAGTCATACTCACGGAAGGCATCAATAAGCATAGCAAAATACGTCATGCAGAAGAAGGTTGGTACTAACAGCCCTGCTTGGCTCCATTGGTGACTGGATATGGTTCAGGTAATGCACCGTTGCCCACAACACGAGCGAGCATGCCATCATGGAATTGCCAACCATCATGATGAGTTTCTCAAGACGACCATATTTTGACATGATCTTTGACAGGCCTCGACGGGTGACTGACTGTCAAAGACTTTTTTCAGGTCAATTAATGTTTTGTACATATTGGAGTTATGTTTAGAGCATTAACAGTTGACGAGCTCCAAACACCAAGTGTGTGGCCATTTGTCCTTTTCTGAAACCAAACTTACTTTCTGGCAGGAGCCCTTGACCCATGTGTTTCTCAAAACAATTCAGCGAAATTCCGACAAGTATTTTCCCGGCTGTTGACAGAAAGGATATTCCCGTTGGTTGTCGCAGGATTGTGTGTTGACTTTCCGAGTCTACATTGATTGGAAGTATTCAGTAAGTTTATGTGCTATGTGTAACCTTTAAACTTTGTAGACTTCTGCAGGTACATCATCTACTCCAGGTGCTTTGCTATTTGTGACCAAGTCGGTCGCTTTCACAGTTTTAGTCAGTGTCTGAGGATCAGCAGCACATATTATATCGATTTCCGCTTAGGGTGGTAAATCAATTAGTTCCTCGCTGATATAAGACTGTTGATTGTGAATGTTGTTGAAGTGTTATGCCCATGTTTGAAGTATCCTTTATTTGTCAGCCCCCCCCCCCCTCCCCATTGCGCAACAATTATTTTCCAATGTCATGGTTATTTGAGTGTAATTGCTTTCTCTGAAATAATTATTAAGATCGTATACGCGCGCAAATAAGTGAACTAAAATCACAACTCAGTATAGCAATTATGTATATGAAAATTATTAAATGGTCCGATCACAAACAATAATTTGATCAATTTTTACGTCACATAAGTATGAATAAGTTAGCTGCTAGTGTGTTTAATAATTTAAAAAATGCTCAATTTTTCTTTGAGAATCGGGCACGCAACAGCAAAGATTTATTGGACTGAAATTCCCTTGTAATATAAAAGCTTCCATCCAGATTAGACAGGGGACGGGTGTATGTGGGTGAGAGGGTTTCTTTCACCCGAGGCCCACCAGGGGTAAACTCAAACCCCACAAGGTTGCAACGGGCGTGATTATTGCACATCGCGCTATGGTATATTTATATATTAACCAATCATCAAGAAGCCTTTATGGCTCTCTTGGTTTTAGATTGAGCGGCCATGTGCAAATACGGGTTTAATTTGGTTAACACATTCGCGCTATCTTAGCGTGTGGAAAAAGGGTAAAGTCACGTGGCATAAAAAGAGTTGAATCAGATCAGTAAGTTCGGTCTAAAACATATTTTAATACATAATTTGTATCTCTATTCACGCTGTTTAACACCACACTTCATAAAATTACAATTTGGAACATTCTGCTATTGTTGCCACTATCTGGCAGACCACAAGAGCCAAGTTACGTTAAATAACATGAGGACTTTTATATTTAATGCTCTTTTAATTGCATCATTGTTGTTTAGAAAATTACCTAGATTTTACGTATACGAATTCAGTTATTTATAAATAGTTGATTACTCATATCCTTGCACTTCAAATCAGATTCGTGACCATAGCTTAATGTCTCCAATCTGAGTTCATATGCCCTTGGATCCTAACTGGGAAATTATTAACATCTTCACCATATAACCATGTATGCACTTAATGATCGCGAGGAGTTAGGTTCAGACACATCTTCATCTCAAGGCTTTTACTTTTTGCAAACGCCCGGCGCGGCGATCTGTGAGGATATCAATCGATTTTCTTTTTGTAATTTTTGCAATTATTTTCATGACTGTTCATGGGAGAAGCTTTTATGTTACCACCAATTATAGCTTGTGGCTCTAAATCAGTAACAGAGTGCACACATACGCGATATTATAATTAAGGCGACTCTTTCTGATATTTTTCGCTGAGAATGATCAAATTAGTCGATCGTCCAGGCCTCAATATGTTTATGCTGTTATCTGTTTAACCCATAGTCATCTGCCCGCAGCCTGTGAATTTTGGCTCAGGAAAACTAAAGTTTTTAGAAGCGAGACCGTCTGTTTAGTTACATTTTTCCATACGATTAAGCAAGCAATTTTTTAAGGCTGATATTCGACTTGTACAGATAATATATTATCGCTATAACGCGTATATTTTTTAAGAAATGGGTATAAGCGACATTGCAAAAAAAAACGCCATTGGTCTCAATATTCAGCCAATCATATTACCCATTTCTCTAGTTATGAGTTTAAAAAAATACAATATTTCTAATTTGTGTTGGTATGTTGAAATGAGGAAATTTATTTGTACTAATTGCGCATATTTCTAAATTCTAATCTTATCTTTGAGAAAAACAACATTGTACTCATCTCTAGTCGCAACTTGGGTGTAGGTGTTTTATTTCTTTCTTTTCGTAGGATCTTAAAGTATATTTAGTTAATTTTTACAATATTCTTTCTGCCAGTAACCTCCGAATTTGTCCAATGCTCTTGGAGGAGGATCAATGAGAAAGAAGTCGTTGAAATGAGGAAATTACATCCTGAAAAGATATATCCTTCCAGCCAGTGCTAAGTCATCTTCAACCAGTGAAGTTTCGGAGATTGTGTAAATATAAAAATGTTGTTTAAATTAATTCTTAAGAGTGTGTAAACATAAAAATGATGTTTAAATTACAATAGTTCTTTCTACAAATCATGTGAACTTTATAGTTGTTCTGTGCCATTGTAACGAAAATGGATGCCATCTTGGTATACAGTAATGTGAGCATTGATGTGAAATCTTTATTTCTGAGGCGAAAGCACATCGAAATTCATCTTATCCATAAACCTCATATGGCAGATATAGGTTTTAGAGTAAGGGACTCAATTCAGTTAATGTCACATTGAATTTTCTTTATTGTCCCATGGTGTTTGAATTTGCGTGGTCCATCCAAAGCCATTATTATTATTATTATTATTATTATTATTATTATTATTATTATTATTATTATTATTGTTGTTGTTGTTGTTGTTGTTGTTGTTGTTGTTGTCCAAAACATTGATACACGAATTACCATATATCCATCGCCCATCTGCCTTTATTTTAGGGTGGACAATTATATGTAACTATTTTCGGATGCATGTAAAAAATATTCTTCTTCAAAATTAGGGGAAATAATCAACGTGTCTGAAAATCTCTATACCTAGTTACGGGTGATCAGCTGCTCATTGTGTGTTGAATACACACCTGTCCGAGCAGAAATAAAAATAATTATATTATCAGGATTCTTACAAAAACTTTATAATAATTCATTTGTAAATTTACGAATGCTACATTGTTTTATTCACCAACAACAAATTTTTTTGTCTATATTTGTATAAATTCTTTTGTTAAAGCACATAAACGTAGAGTAAATTTTACAAATAGTGCTTGATTATTAAATGCTATATGTACAACTTTAAACAGAAATGTCTGGAAAAGAGAAGGTGGATACTATTTTCAATTTTTATAGTAATAAATCGCTCTTGAAATATTAGTCTATCTCATTTGAAAATGCTTCATAAACAAATTTAGCTACTGATCATATTATTTTTCGTTAACTAGAAATGAACAATTCAGTATACGTGTGCATGGATGATTTATTCAGGAAGTAATTTAAATTGCGTTTACCGGCAAGTCAGTACATATAGGCCATACGAAAATAAAGTGATATTTTCCGCTCTCATAGTTGTCACAGAGCATATAAAATCTTTCACTTCCATCGATTCTGTTACTTCTACGCCTCCTAGTTTCTCAGATTACGAGAAGACACCCAGAGTTTTGTCAAATCTACGAAGTATTTGCACATGAATTTGAATTCATCTCAGAATAGAAGTATATATATATATATATATATATATATATATATATATATATATATATATATATATATATATATATATATATATATATATATATAAGTATATATATATATAATTATTTGATTCACTTTCAATAAATGTCTTCCTATATGCAGTGCGTAGAATGATATTCGCAGATGCTTTAATTCTAAACCAATATTTACCTAGTTTATTCGTAAATATTTAATTATAATTCTTCCAAGTTAACAGCATACATCGATGTCAAAAAGTAGTTATTTTTTACATTTGACAAATATTTTAAAAAGCTTTGTTATGCACGTTTAATATCGTCTTCCTGGTGAAAACCTCTTAACTCTCGTGTGTCATCATAAACTGGAACAACATAACATTAGAAAGGTTCAAACATGCAAAAATCATATTACCAAAAAAGCACAATCATTGATTCTCTCTCTGTTCGAGAAAACAAGACCAAGATGTTAAGACTTATAAACACATTAGTATTAGTCCCCAAATTCGTCTGGTCTTAATGGACAGCTCTTTCTAATAACGATGACTGCAGTTTTGTCAAGATTAAAATTTAGATTCAATTTATTTCAGTAGTCATGTAAATTATCCGTGAGCTTTTATAAACACTCAGTGTAACTAAATTAACCCTTCAAGATGAATTGAACTTAGTAAATACTGCATACCATAATTTTTCAATATTTCCAAAATTAAATTTTTTCATCCCCTCTACGAATTATGCAAAAGCGCCAGGTATATTGTGATCATCTTGGTCTGTCCTATCTTATCGTACACATTTAGATGAATATTGACAAAACTTGTGGCACGTTATCATGTGGTCTAAAGTGGCGTGAGACGTACTTTTCTTATGGTTCCACCCTTGTAGGGTAGGGGTAATGCTGAGGGTGGGTGTTTTTTTTTTTAATAAAAAAAAACAAAAAAAAAAACGTTCAAGAACAAAGTACATAGTACTGATGTGTCATCATTGCCATCAGACTATATTATCCATAATTTGGGTTTGCCATGGGGCAATATCAGTAGTGTATGGGGATACTCTAGCGTCAATGGGAAAATCCTATGTAAAACAGCTTGGGAACATCTAGCGTCAAGGGGAATTTAACATGGTGGGGACTATCTAGCGTCAAGGGAAATTGAACATGGTGGGACTATCTAGCGTCAAGGGAAATTGAACATGGTGGGACTATCTAGCGTCAAGGGGAATTGAACATGGTGGGTCTATCTAGCGTCAAGGGGAATTGAACAGAGTGGGACTATATAGCGTCAAGGGAAATATAACATGGGAAATAAAACAAGGAAAAAAGGGGTGGCAATGAAAGCTACTATCTTTTCGAGACTTATGAGTGGCCCTGAAAAGGACCGTTAGGTGTAATGTTAACGTTGTCTTGTTAACACAGAGGACATCTTACAGATCTTCTTCTCTTCCTTAAACTTCTCCTTACTGTGGGTCCATAGAAGAGAACTCTCTTCAAGCAACCTTGTCTTTCCACATAGACTCTTCTCTTCCAATAGGCTGTCTCCGTCCTATCAATGACACTCCATGATGATCTGACATACATGGGTATGTCAGTCCTAAACAGCATACTTGACACAAGGGTTGACGATTCAACATTAGTCCACATCTTCTGATGAGAACAGGTGAATTGAATGCCGTGTACTGCGGTTATTTATAGGGGAAGAGCGGATTGAAACGGCTTGAGTGTATCCACCAATCCAAACGTGCGTTACAAAAGTCAGACACAGCCATCCAATCGGAAGAGAGCAGTCTGTGACGTCACCTTTTCTATATAGAGGTACTAGCGCCTGTGCGCAGTCAATCGATTCAAGAGAGTTGTCAATCATGGCGGACAGTAAGAAGACAATGAATTGGAGTGAGACAGGAGTAGAGACAGCAAGTCATGGACCAACAGTGACTACTAAAGTCATGACAAATCTACATCCAGAAGAAGTGGATTTTAACTGGGATATTGTGGATTTTTTAACATCGCAAGAATTTATTCCGGAACCTTCGTTGCCTTCTGTATCTTCTTATGGACACGTCGATGATTTTAAGCAGAGACAAAAAGAAGCATTGGAGCGATTTTTACAACAACAGAAAGTAGAAGAACAAGCTTTTCTTATGCAACAGCAGGAAGAAGAAGAAGCAAGAAGAAAACACCAGGAAGAAACAGTAGCAGCAACGGAGAAGAATGAAGACCAAGGACAGAAAGAAAATAGTGAAAATCAAACGGTTACGACGGTACTTTTAGATATTTTAGCTGAGTTAAAGAGTCTGAAACAAATGTATCAGACTTCTTTATCACGACCGAAGAGAAAAAGACCTTCTCGAGCGAAACAACCCGATCTCTCTGTGACTACGTCTACCTTACCACCGTTAGTGATTTCTACCAAATCATTGACAGGAACCACCAGTCCCGAAGTAGGCCTTGGCCGTGGCAAAGGCTTAAGACAGCTCAAGAGGATTTCATCCCGTTTCTGAGTTTGTTTTGTTTTAAATACACAAAACACCAACGGTCCTTTTCAGGACCACTCCAATTATTTCGAAAAGAAATACTATGTCAATTGCCTATTTCAATGAAAACTCAAAAGTCCTTTATGTTTTTAAAAACCCATGATGTACGTGTGAGTGAATGAATGTGTGAGTGTAGGTAATTATACTATCAAATCAAAACCAAGAGACACTTACGTTTTTTCTCTTTAGTTTATTCTAGTACAAACGACACAATTCAATATCACAACATAACATAACACAAGACCACTTTAAAAAAGTTCATAGGTTTTCTTCTGTTTCACTCTTTCTGTTTTTTCATTTTCTTTACTGTCACAGCTTTTTTTTCTTCCTCTTCACTTTCGTTTCGTCTTCTTTTCTTGTTTTTGTGAACGTGACGGGGTTCTTCCTTGGAGGAGGGTACCTCTTTCTCCTCCTGTTCAGAATTTCTTTCCTCCTCCTCCTCCTCTTCCTCCACCTCCTCCTCCTCCTCCTGCTCCTGTTGTTTCTTAGGGCAGTTTGGAGACCAATGTCCTTTCTCTTTACAATAATAACAGGTATCTTGACTTTTGTCTCTATTGTAGCCTTTTTTATTTTTGTTACGATCTGAACATTCTGTAGCCCAATGTCCTTTCTTCTTACAGATATAGCAAGTATCTTGACTTTTATCTCGATAGGAGGGAGAGTAGGCTGTCGGCTGGTCTGACGAAAACTTTCGTATGACCCCACGTAAAGCTCTAATGAGAAGTTCCACTTGTGTAGGTTCTTCCATCGTTCTGGTCAATGTGAGAGTGAAAGGAATACTGAACCGTTAGACACTAGCCCTTTATATATATATGCACGGATCGAACATGAATATATAGGGGTTATGGTCTTTAAAAGGTAGTCATTTGACTTTTTGCAGACAAGATGAAAAGGTCACATCATGCTGTGGAGAAAGGAAAAGACAGTAAGAGACAGAAACGTAATGTATCGCCTAGTACAGTAGCTGAAGTCTTGGCTCAAATTCATGCCAGTGATTTTGAAGATGACATGAGTGAGCCCGAATTTACACCTAAGCAATCGACGTCCAAGCAAAGTACACTACCCTTAGTTAACCCTGAAAATTACTATCACATTCGAGAGACAGAAAAGCGTTCCTCTCGAAAATTTAGAACAACGGCTTACACGTATGCCGTAAAGTTTAAAGATTTCAAGTCCAATGTACCTTTGGAGAATACAGAAGGGTTCATTACTGAGGTGTGGGATTCAGTGTTAACTGCACTGAAACAGCAATGTCAAGCCAAAGAAGACGATCGCTTGAGACTTTCTATTCATCACGATAATTTAAAGTCTCCCGTTTGGATCGAATTTACTAGTCCATCAGAACTGACACCTTCTAAAGTCATTGACAAAATTCAACATGTGCAACAATCCAATGACAAGTTTCACATTGACGATGGAAAAGCCACACTGTTCATGACCCACGTGTCTCTTCCCCAGGGGACAGGACGCAAAAAAGTATTATTGGTCGACAGCCTTCGCAGCACCAAACTAAGTCTCGTCCGAATTAACAATCCTCAAGACCAGATGTGTTTAGCCCGTGCTGTCGTCGTGGGACGAACGTATGCCAACAAGAACGACACGGTAGAATGGAAAAGAGCCTGGAAAACTATTCAACAATCGGACCGAGCCAAACAACGAAGTGAAGCAGAACTCCTGTTACAGCAAGCGGGGATATCCAAAGACACTCCTTGTGGCATTCCAGAAATGCAACAATTACAAGACGTCTTGGCTCCACGTTACACCTTGAAAGTACACCCTCAAGAAGTGCGTGGACCTCTTTTGTTTCGAGGCCACGATTTCAAAGACGGAAAATACATTCACGTCTATCATCACGATGGTCATTTTGATACCATTACCAGTATCACTGGATTCCTGGGATACGGTTACTACTGTGAAAAATGTGACTATGGTTATAACAATCGAGAACAACACAAACATTGTGGATCAAAATGTGAGGGATGTTTAGCCTCACAACCTTGTCTGGACCAAGGAAAAGAAAGAGTGCATTGCCCTGTGTGTCAGCGCACTTTTGTCAGTCCTACCTGTTACCAACAACATTTGAAGATGCAAGGTTCACAGCAGAAAAACACTTGTCAACTTCTGAGATTGTGCCCTACTTGTGGACAAGGCATACGTACCAATAGTGCCAAGTTTCACGTTTGTCGAGGGAAGAAACGATGTCACATTTGTCACCAAATCGTGGACTTGGAACACGAATGCTTCATTCAAAAATACCAACCCCATTCAGAAGATACCCAGAAGAAAGGGAATTTTATCTTTTTTGATTTCGAATGCATGCAAGAAACCGGTATTCACATTCCCAATTTCTGCGTAGCTCACCGTGCGTGCGAACAGTGCATCCAAGAACCTATCTTTAGTTATTGCCCTCACTGCAACAAGATTCCTGGAGGACGTGAAAAAATCTTTCGAGGGTCAAACACGTTAGCCAAGTTTGCCCGATGGATCTTAAACCCCATTGACGAAACGTGGAGTACAGAAGACATCGAACGTTACGGTAATTGTCATTGCCACGCTACGGTCATGGCTCACAATTTTTCGGGATACGATGGGCAATTTCTGCTCAGATACTATGCGGAACAATGTACCGAACGACCTCAAGTGACTTTGAACGGAGCTAAAATCATTTCTATGCAAGTAGGACAAGTACAGTTTAAAGATTCGATGTGTTACTTGGCCATGCCATTGAGTCGCATGCCTAAAACGTTTGGAATGACAGAATTGGTTAAAGGTTATTTTCCACACTTTTTCAATACCGAAGCCAATCAATATGCCGTTCTACCCCATTTGCCGGAGGCTCACTATTACGACCCTGACAACATGCGTACCGAACAACGAGAAGCTTTCTTCGCTTGGTACCAGACTCATGCCTCGGACCTTTTTGACTTTCAAGAAGAAATGTTAAAGTACTGTCGATCTGACGTGGACATTTTACGACGTTGCTGTGGAAAATTTCGAGAATTGTTCATGGAGTACGGAGGGATCGATCCTTTGAAAGAAGCTTGTACCATTGCCAAAGCGTGTTCTTTAGTGTACCGAAAACGCTTTATGCCTGAAAATACTCTAGCGGTCATCAGTCCTCAAACGACGAACTTTGTTAAACGTCAATACTCAGTCAAAGCCCTGCGCTGGCTCCATTACTTGTGCGACAAGGAAGACAAATGGATCCAACACGCTCGCAACGGAGGAGGCGAAAAGATTATTGGAACGTATTCAGTGGATGGTTGGGACTTAGAAAACCCTCAGATCGTGTACGAGTTTAACGGATGCTTATTTCACGGATGTCCTATGTGCTACCCTCAGCGTGACATCAAAAATCAGTTTTTACAACGAACTATGGAAGATTTGTACCAGACCACGTGTCAACGACGTTTGAAGTTAGAACAACAAGGATACCAGGTAGTGGAAATGTGGGAACACGAGTACGATCAGCGTTTGAAAACCGATCCCGAGTTTAAACGCATCGTAGAAAGTTACAAGTGGGTGGACCCATTGAACCCCCGGGATAGTTTGTACGGAGGACGAACGAATGCCACTTGTTTGCTGTACCAGGCGGACGAGGAGAAAGGAGAAGAAGAAATCAAATACTTGGACGTGTGTTCATTGTATCCTTACGTGTGTAAATATTGTCACTTTCCCGTAGGGCATCCAGAATTGATGACAGAACACATTGACTTGGACCACATTCGTCAGTACGAAGGATTGATCAAGTGTAAAGTCTTGCCACCCACAGACTTGTACCATCCCGTTTTACCTCACCATTGCCAAGGAAAACTGATGTTTCCTTTGTGTCGCACATGTGCTGAAACGTGCAACCAAGACCAACCTTGTCATCACACTCAGGAAGAACGTACCTTGACAGGAACGTGGGTGAGTGTGGAATTGTTTAAAGCTCTGGACATGGGATACCAACTGTTAGAAGTGTACGAAATTTACCACTTTCCCAAAACACAACAATACTGCAAGGGCGACGAGAGACAGAAAGGTATTTTTGCAGACTACGTGGATTCCTTTTTAAAACTAAAACAAGAAGCTAGTGGCTATCCTTCCTGGTGTCACACTCCCGAAGACCAAAAGATATTCAAAGAAAAATATCGGGAGCAGGAAGGTATCACTTTAGACCACATCGAGAAAAATGAAGGAAGGCGATCGTTTGCCAAAGTCATGCTCAATTGTTTGTGGGGTAAAATGGCACAACGTCCATCTTTACCCAAGACGGAGTATTTGTCCGAGCCGTCTCGCTACTTCCAGATGATTCACGACCCAACCAAAGTCATGAAACACGTGGACGTCATTCGTGAGGACTTGATCTTAGTCAATTACGAAGAAGAACTAGACTTTGTAGAAGCCGACAAATTTGGAAATGTCATCATTGCGGCTTACGTGACAGCCCACGCTCGCTTAAAATTGTACGAAGTGTTAGAACTGTTAGGAGATCGCGTGTTGTATTTTGACACAGACAGTTGCATCTACATTCACCGACCGAACGATTGTAACCCTGTCATCGAAGGAGACCGTTTAGGAGCCTGGACCGATGAACATCCCGACGACAAGATTCTAAGTTTTGCAAGTGGCGGTCCTAAAAATTACGGCTACGAATACCGAGACCCCCAAGGAAAAATGCACACCAAATGTAAAGTGAAAGGATTGACTCTTAATTATCGCACCAGTCAAGTGGTGAACTTTGACGTGCTTCAAGAAGCCTTACAGTTGGGACAGGATGAAACGTTTCAAGTGACTACCCACGAACCGCACAAGATTGTCCGTTTACCCACACACCAAATCGTTAGCAGACCTTTGGAAAAAGTCTACCAAATCGTGTACCAAAAGAGAGTACGACTTCCCAATCACTTCACTCTACCGTACGGTCACATCGAAATCGGGCAGCATATAAAAAGGGACATTGTCCAAGACCAATAGTTCATTGTGACTAACACAGCTAAGCGAAAAGAAGATGAATCCATTTAAACAGACATCATTCAAATTTGGGAATTCTCAAGTGGAGTGCGATGCTAAACCTTGCGATTGTAGTGATGCCAGGCTCTGTGACGTTAGCGATTCAGCAGGATATCGTAGGAACTTTGCTATGACTACTACCCCTATATCTACCCTGGAAAGTGATGCTGTGCGTGTCAAACCTGAGGGATGTGAAAGCGGTGCCACACGTTATCGTGGACTCCTAGGAATTTCACCGTACCTGCATCGAACTGAAGTGAGGAGAGTCGAATATTCGTTCCCGACGAGTTTGCCTGAATACTGCCACTTTAAAAGTCGATTTCAAACCTTCAAAGATAAATGGCCAAAATATCTGCCTGGACCAACTCCTGAAGAATTAGCCAGAGCCGGATTTTTCTACTTGGGCGAAGGGGATAAAGTCAAGTGTTTCAGTTGTGGTGTATCCATTTACGAGTGGGAACAGAAAGATTCCGCTTACCTGGAACATGCTCGATGGTCTCCGAATTGTCAATACCTACCTTTAGTGGGACCTAATGATTGGAAGTGACACTACTACTCCATGTCGTGTAACACACCTAGACCAGTATATAATATAAAACATAATATTCAAGGATTACCCTACGAATTGCAAGAGAAGATCTACAAGGACGTTTGGCAAGGCCTTGCTAAAGAAAAATCTCAAGGGGTGACTGTAGAACTTTTGTGTCGTGAAATTCACAAGAGGAAAGTGACAAAAATTAACCAACGTGTTAGATTTCTCTGGATCAAGGGTATTTTTTTGCTCTGTTACCAATTTACTACGTTTACCTCTGAAGATACTTTGATCCTTCTTAACCGTTACCCTGAATGGCAGTGGGACGAAATTACACGTTATATTAATCACTTTCGCTTTTTGTGCAAATTTAATTCTGTGTTTAATTCTGAGTTGAATCTACACTTGTAATCTTTGACCTAAAGAAGTATAAAAGAGAACAACCATGCCACAACCTTTATCATTGGTGATCCAACAGATTCCGTGGAAGGATATCAATGAGAAGATTCACACGGTGAAAGATTACGAACACTTATTGCAAGAACTATACCCTATGAATTGGGGTCGACGTGTCGTGTGTGTTTTAGTGACTTGCTTTCTGGGATTTCGTTTACCTGCCGATTCCTTGTGGACACTTTACGAACACTACCTATCAAAAAAATAAGACAGTATGGTGGTTCCTTTAAATGTCCACGAGAGACTTATTCTGTTCAAAGCCTTACGCTTTCATCTGGATACGTCTCGACCTTTCCAAGAAAAAAAGATTCGTCAACTTTTACGTACGGAAGCAGTGTACGAAGATGTGTGTGTAGCTTGTGATTTACACCCTCATTGGACAGATGTACGTGACTGGAAAAGTTGGGATTTTGAGGCTTGGACAAACGAAGTATCCCATTATGCCCAAGCGTTGTGTTCCTAAAATGCATCGTCGAGTGAAAAAAGTCACTTTTAAACCTGTGTTAGTAACAGTACCAGAAGAAGAAGAAGAAGAAAAAAAATCTGTCACCCAAGACAATCCTTCTGTTCAAGACAAAACTGTCATGGACATTTCCCCACAAAGACCCTTTAGAGAAGACACGTATGTGACTATACCCCCTGTAGAGGAGACTATAAGAACATTACATACTACCTCTAGGACACCTTCGTTACCCAAACCACGTTGTACAGTGACTTGTTTATATGCCACTTTGATCGTTTGCCTAGGTATTTTATTCCTGTATTTATCTATTTGGCTTTTATGTTTTCGTGTTGTTCGAATTTAAACATGCATTGAAATAAACTTGTCTTGAAAAAAGTATAAAAACCTCTTGTCTTGTCTGTTTTTGTGTCAATACTGACATACCACTACACGACTATGGCTCACTCTACTCTTTCTACTACTCCTTCCTCCTCCACATTCAAAGTCATTGACGAACACTTAGATCAGGCTAGTTGGAAAGCCTTGTATCTTCGTCATCCTTTTAACATGTTAATTGCTGGACCGAGCGGTTCAGGCAAAACCGAATTTGTCAAACGTTTGATCGAACATAAACATCATTTGATCGATCGTCCACCTCAACGCATCGTGTGGTGTTACAAAGAGTGGCAATCGGCATACAGCCTCTTGCAAGAAAGTCAAGGTGATTCCATTGTGTTTGTAGCAGGCATTCCTAAAGAAGACGAGGGGATCGTGTCTGACCCTAGTCAAACTCATTGGGTTATTTTTGACGACATGTTAGGAGAAGACGAAGAAGAAATTAAACTATGGTTTACACGTAAAGGGCATCATCGTAATGCCAGTGTCATTTACATTACGCAAAATTTATTTCAACAAAGTAAAGCCCATCGTACCATTAGTCTCAATGCTCATTACGTGGTCTTGTTTAAAAGTCCTCGAGATAAATCACAAGTGCAAGTTTTAGCCAAACAGTTAGGAACACCTTGGCTAACTCATGCGTACGATGATGCCACTCAAACGCCACACGCCTATTTACTCGTGGATTTAAAACCCACTACCCCTGATTATTTGCGATTTCGTACCGATTTGTTTCACGACTGGTGTCAAGACGGAGGACCTGTCGTGTACACGTCCTCCTCGTCGACATAACACTATGAAGCACTAAAAAAATCTATAAAAACCTTGGGTTACTTTGACCTGGTCTCATACATCAACAACATGACGTCCCTTCAGTCTCATCTTCCCATCAAATTGATTCGTGCCTTGTACGGCATCAGTCGCGAAAAAAATCCACAAAGACGTGCTCACGTCTTAGAAGCCAGTCTCAAAGAAGTCTTACGATGGTTTACGGTGACAGCACGTCAAATACTGCAAGGCATCATTCACCTTCCACATCAAACCAAACGCTTTTTTGACAGAAACAAAGTAGCCTTGACGCAACTGGCCAATCCTCGCCTTGACACTCACACCAAAAAGCAAATCATATTGAAACCTGGAGGCAGTGGTTCTCTAGGAGGTGTCATCATTCGTTCCCTTTTAAAATGGGATCCCAATACTCCCAAAGTTCACCCCAAGAAGAAAACAAAAAAAGCCAAACAAGCCCCTAAGAAAAAGAACAAGGGTACCAAGACCAAAGCACAGAAAAAGAAAAGTCCACAGAAAAAAGCGGTCACCCGCAAAAGAGGCACTTCGGCCAGGACACAACCTTACCTTCGTCAACCACGACCTGTAAGAAAAGATCTACAAGGACGTTTGGCAGGGACTACGTTGCCAGTAGCCTCAGGGGCTGCCACTTCTCCGTTGCGGGTGATACCAGCCAAACCCAATTTGACACCCGTTTTTCCTAATTTGATGAAACATTGGAAATCTGCGTCTCCCAAAACGTCTCCTCCACCGGAGACACCCTCGTCCACCTTAGCGTCAGTAGCAGCTGCTCATAAAGTACCTGCCCCCAAAGTCAAAGTCCAAGAAAGATCTGGCATGTTAAAGAGTTTACTAGATTTGTCCAAACAAGAACTGTCCCGATTGAGTCCATTGCGAACTCCTTCACGACGTGTGTTACCTGCCATGAAGTTGATACGACGCAAAGATAATCAGTGGCGACGCATTCCAGTATAAAAATATGACTTGAAAACCACGATGTCAATCAGTATTTTTTCTGTACCACTGATGAACACTCAAGGATGCCTCCTCAAAAACGTGCACACCATCACCCTCGACGTTCTACCGTCCAAAAAGGAAAAGGAACAAGACAATCTCGTCATCTCACCAAAAGCTTTAAAACCAAACATCAACGTCCTTCCCTCCAAAGACGTAGACCTTTAAAGAAAAAGAAAAGACACCAAAAAGGAGGATCCTTTGACAATTTTGGGAAACACATTGTTACCTTTTTGACAAAGCGCTAGTTCCCAAAAAAAAGTAAATAAAAGAGAGTGTATACCAAGTCATTGACACTAGTGGTATTGTGAAACGAACAAGCAAAGATGTCACCTCGCAGAAAACATTTTTCTACACTCCACAAAGGAAAGAAAAGGAAAGGACGTTTAGCCAAACATCGACACGTTCTTCGTCAAAGGACACAAAAGAAAATACCCAAACGTCAAAAGAAAAAGAGAAGTCACCAAAGAGGAGGCATATTTACTGGTTTTATTAAAGGTATGCAGAAACTAGACAAAGCAGCTAATAACCGAACTGGTATCTTTAGCCCTGCTTTTGAGGATTTAGCGAAGCATGCCGTTACCTTTTGGAGAAGCCAATAGGAAAAAGAAGATAAAAGAGGGTGTGTACCAAGTCTTTGACATCAGTGTATTTCTGAAACGAACAAGCAAAGATGTCACCTCGCAAAAAACATTCTTATTCACCCCACAAAGGAAAGAAAAGGAAAGGACTACCTCCTCGTTTAGCCAAACACGGAGACGTGTTGTCCGTCCTGTCCAAAGCCTCTCCGTCCATGCGAAAACAAATCATTAAAACAGCCTCCAAAGATGTCATCGATACCGTGTGTGAATGTTGTTTGAATGTTTTGAAAGGCACGATACCTTTGTCTCCACACAAGAAAAAATGCTTATCCAAACATCGACACGTTCTTCGTCAAATGGTTCAAAAGAAAATATCCGTCCGTCAAAAGAAAAAGATGTTGGTGCAACGCGGAGGATTTTTACCCTTTCTTGCTCCTTTGTTGACAGGCATAATACCAGGTTTGCTACAAGGGGTGACCCAAGGGATATCCCAAGGGTTTAACCAAGGGATGGGTAGAAGATAAAAGGACACTATGGAGCACCACAATCTCAGACATAACCTTTGAAAGCCCATGGAAGGACGAAAACTAACTTTGGTTCCTTACAAACGATGGATGGAATACCATCATTGGCAAGAACAACGATCCCCCCATTTACCACCCAATCCCAATTTGGCTGAGATGTCGCAATTACAACACGAATTGCAATCCTTGATCCATCGCCACGATTTATCCGAAACCGAAAAATCACAAAAGTACGGTCAACTCTTGAAACGGCTACAACTCTTTCATCAGAAAGCTGTGGAACAAACAGCTCAACCCACTTTGTCCGATTTTAAGGCTCTAATGAATAACCCGGCACCCTCACCCTCACCCTCTACAGCAGTTAAAACAGACGTTACCCCACCATTACCCAAGGAAGAAGAACCCCATGATCTCTTTCAAACACCTACTGCTACTCCCATTCCGAGTAAGATTGCTGCTTCCTTGTTAACCCCTTCCCCCACTCCCCAACGAGAAGAACTCAAAACTTGGGTTAAAAAGATGATGGCTACTCCTTCTTCGACAGATGTGAAAAAGAAAGAAAGGAAACCAGAAGTGAGAAAAGAAAAGAAGGCCAAAGAAGCTATCCCATTACCTCCGCCACCACCATTACCCTCGACGTCAACTCCTGTGGCACATCGGACACGTAAAACCGTTTCCAAACAACCCGCATTTCGTCCCACCCAAAGCAATATCCTCGAAGAGTGGGTCCCTTATTAACAAAAACCATGGAGAAGGTCTTAGCCAGCATTTACTACGATCCAGCTCACCCTGCAGGTTACGGAGGCATTCAGAAATTGTATCGTGCTGCCAAAACTCGCCTGAAAAAGCTCCGTTTACCATCAGTACAACGATGGTTACAAGAACAAGCGACGTACACTTTACACAAGCCCATTCGACGAAAATTTCACAGAAGTCGCACTCAAGTGGAAGGCATCGATCATCAATGGCAAGCCGATTTAGCTGATGTCTCTCATTTAGCCACCTACAATCGTGGCTACAAATATTTGTTTTGTGTCATCGACGTCTTTTCTAAATTTGCCTGGGTCGTACCATTGACATCCAAATCGAGCGGAGAGTTAGTACGAGCTTTGCAACTGGTGTTGAAACAAAGTGGTCGTCACCCTCTTCGATGGCAAACCGACAAAGGTACCGAATTTCTGAACCAAGCTTTCCAACGAGAATTAAAAAAACGTGACATTCATTTTTTCACCACCGAAAATCCTGAAACCAAAGCCAGTATCGTGGAACGTTTTCAACGTACCTTGAAAGAACGCATGTGGAAATATTTTACACATCAACACACTCTCAAGTACATCGACGTCTTACCACACTTAGTCCAAGCCTACAATCAATCTTACCATAGAAGCATTGGACGTGCCCCACAAGAGGTGACACCCGACAACGAAGTCACTGTTTTTGAGCGTCTGTTTGGTACGTCCCGGACGAGGGCTGTCCCCAAGAAAGGTAGAGAAGTGTTAACCCCGGGAGATTGGGTACGCATTGGCAAAACCAAACGCACTTTCGACAAAGGTTACTTACCCAATTGGACTACCGAATTGTTTCGTGTTACTGGACGAGTGCGCGATCGTCATCCTACCGTCTATAAATTGGAAGACATGAACGGAGAAGTATTAAAAGGAACATTTTACTTGCCTGAGTTACAACGTGTTACCAAAAAAGAAGACGACGTGTACGACATTGAAAGCATTCTCGAACGAAGAACCCGTAAAGTAGGAAAACGTCGTGTCAAAGAAGTCAAAGTACGTTGGAAAGGATATCCTCCTAGTTTTGATTCTTGGATTGACGCTACCCAAGTCATCGACTATAAAAAGAAGTGACCATCATGCCCTTCAATGCAGCTTCAGCAACCACAGTGACTACTCCTTCACCCACGTCATCTCTGCAAGATTTACAAAAGCAACCCTTGTGGGTGTGGTGTGGAGAACGTGTCCCTAAAACGCAAATCGTTTTTTTCTGTCAAATCTTTGTGGTATATTGTGTCATCGGTGCAGCCATTGCTAATTTGAGTTTGCAACAAGGAGACAAACAATTGTGGACTATTTTACTCAGCAGTTGCATCGGGTATCTTCTTCCCAATCCTTCCCTGAAATACTCTTACAACGGGAACAACAGTAACAATATTGGGAGTCTGGCGGCTAACGTTAATCCTTCTCCTGACAGTCACCCTTCCAATCACAATCCTCTTTTAGACACTCCTTTAACCTCGAGTGACTCCTCGGACAGAACAACATTGGAAATATGAACAACACTATTAACCAATTTTACTTAACGTTACCTAGTGACAGTTCCATGGAGGTGTTTCCTAACAACACGTTGTGTTGTTACACGTCTAAATTACCTCAAGCCATGCATTTGGATCAAGATGATCATTGGGAAGTAGCTTTAGTGGAAATAATACACCCGTCACAAATCAAAAACATCGTCGAAAATCAAAACACTTTTTCAGTAGAAGTGAATGACGAAAAATTGCAACAAGCCTTAGGCGCACGAGGTCACACTAGCACACTGAACCCCAAAACTAATCGGCCCGCCTATGTGATCACCATTCCTGCAGGCTATTATTTTAGTGGTCAACATTTAGTGACTACGATTCAAAACAGGTTCAATGCTGTGTTTGGTAAAGCCATGGAGAAAGAAAGTGTTACCTTTGAGTACCATAAAGTGGCTCGTCGACTCCTGATAACATTTTCAGAGAAGAAAATGATAGCCATTACTTTTTGTCCTGAATTGTATGATATTTTAGGTGGAGACCTAAAGATGTTGACCAAGAAAAATGAGATACCAGGCATATCCAGTAACTTGGATTTTGCAAAATATTTTCGATTCCCTGTAGAATTGAACCAAGGCCTCAATTTGATGTTTGTGTACTCCGATGTGGTAGAGTACAACGTAGTAGGACACACCTCTGTACCGTTACTGCGTGTCATTCCTTTCAAAGTGGATTCTGTCGTCGCTGACGAGGAAGGTGGAAATACCTATCACGTTCACCGTGAATTTGTACATCCTCATTATTTACCCGTCAGTAAGTCGTATTTCGACAGTGTCAACATTACTATAAAAGGAGACCTAGGACAAAATATTCCATTTACCAAAGGGAAAGTCACAGTGAAACTCCATTTTCAAAAACGATTCTCCAACAACTGAAAAAGTGATGTATCCTGTGTACCAAGGAGTCACTCGACAACGAGGACATGGTTTAGGAGATATGTTTAAATCAGCCTTTCGTTCCGTGGTCCCTGTTTTAAAACCAATGGTGACACGAGGATTGCACACCTTAAAAGATGCCGCATTGACTCACGGCAAAGATTTTCTTTACAATGTTCTCATTGACAAACAAAACCCCAAAGAAGCTTTTTTGAGAGCAGGCAAAAATACCTTGCTTCAAACGGGTAAAGAGCTTTTGGGTCGACGAGAAAGTCCTATAAATGCCCTGAACGGGACAGAGTCTGACATTCCTGCTTCCCTGAGGACACAGCAAGGACAAGGTAGAAAGCGTCGACGAAGACACCCTTTCAAAAGTCTCCGTACCTCTAAAGTTCGAAAGACGAAGAAAAAAAGAACCGCTCGAGACTTAGATATTTTTGATTATTAAAAGTGAAGAAAAAAACCTAAAGAAAAAATGATGCACCAAGAATCTTGTGCCTGTTCCAAGTCGGAACTGGATCTCTTTGCCATGCCACCCACGATGATGACCATGCAAGAAGCCCAATGGGTCGAATTTCATCCCGTCTCCTCTTTGACGGATTCAGCTCCCATCGAGTTTGAAATCAAAGGACAACCCGAAGATTACATCGATCTGAACAACAGTTACTTGTATTTGAAAGTGAAAGTGGTCAGAACGGACAACGGCAACCCGCCGGCAGACGATGCCCAAGTAGCTCCTGTCAACAATTTCATGCATTCCTTGTTCAGTGATGTGGATTTGTACATGAATAACAAACTGATCAGCAGTAGCACGGATACTTACCCTTACCGAGCGTACCTCGAAAATCTCTTGACGTACGGAAAAGAAGCCAAGAACACTCATCTAGATGCTTGCGTAGTATGGAAACCTGACACCGCAGATAAGTTTAACATCACAGACTTGTCCGTAGCAGCAGTAGCTGCTACGAGTAACGCTCCTGCCATTCCTGCCAATCCTCACAATGTGGGTTTTAACGAACGTCGAAAGAAAATTCTGGGACAACGTAGTTTAGAACTGTTCGATCGTTTGCATTTGGACATGTGGTTTCAAGAGAAGTATTTGCTAAACGGAGTAGATATTCGCTTGAGACTGAATCGTAGCAGTGCTGCTTTCCATTTGATGGCTGATGCCAACACATACAAAACCATTATCCAAGAAGCCAGGTTATACGTGCGTCGTGTGGAAGTGTTACCTAAAGTGGGAAATGATATCAGTCACACTTTGAGCAGAACGACAGCCAAGTATCCGATACGACGCGTGGAAGTCAAAAGTTTCACCATTGCCAAGGACCTAAGATCCAAGATCGAAGATCATCTGTTCCAAGGACAGTTACCCAAACGTTTATTCCTTGGTATCGTCAGCAACAAAGCTTTCAACGGTGCCCACAATGAAAATCCTTTCCAGTTTAAGCACTACAATGTATCCAAAATCGAAGTCAGTCGCGATGGCAAAACATTGTGTACCCGACCCTTCGAACCCAAGTTTGGTGAGGTGAAGAATTACTTGAGGTCATACTTGTCACTGTACGAAGCCACAGGACAGTTAGGAACCAACACCAGTCACGGTATTTCCTACGAGGACTATGCAGGAGGTTACACGTTGTGGGCTTTTGATTTCACTCCAGACCAAGGCAGCGACGAGGGACATTTTCACCCTATAAAATCTGGGCAGATACGTGTGGAACTTCAGTTTGCAGTAGAACTTCCCGAAACGGTGAATGTCATTCTGTATGCTGAATTCGATAATACCATAGAAATCAACAGTTTGAGAGAAGTCATTCTAGACTATTAGACATTATGGAAGACCCTTGTCCTTCTTTGAATAGTGGAGAATCCATGGAATGGGAGGTTACAGAAAAAGCAGATCCCCAAGACCAAAAAGAAGAGGTAGTGATCATGCAATCCAGATGGCCAGAACAGGAACAACAGTTAGTGGCTTGTTTTGCACAACACTTGGAAGATACAATGAGGGACCTGATTAAAAAAGATTGTTATGGATGTCAAATCGATCATCCCAGTCAAATTCAACACGATAAATGTATGATGATGAGTCAAGAAGAAAAATTGGACAATTATCTGAACGAAGCTTGGAGTCTCATCTCCGAAGAAGACGTGTTACTTCAGTGGTATAAAGGCTTACGTGATCATTCCTCTCCTCCATTGTTTGCTCGAGAAATCGATCGCATCGAAGCTCTCTTGGCCAAAAGTAAAGAGACGAAGCAAACCATCAGTTACTTGTCAGACCGTTTCAAACAAAAAGTCTGGATTGAATTGATGACTTATCATCACCTGTGAAGAAAGGAGAGAAAAACACAAGGCTACACAACAAAAAATGGATACCTGGGAACTTTATTATCTTTTGAACCGTAGTTCGTACACTGCTTCTTGGAATCCTGTCGTGTGTGCTAAAGATGAACTACCTCATCGCAAACCTCAAGAGAATCAAGCTTATGTCATCAACACAGATGACAGTCATCTTCCAGGAACTCACTGGGTAGCTGTCTACTTTCCTCAAAAGGGTTGTGCGGAGTATTTTGATTCGTATGGATTGCCTCCTTTCGAAGATGATATCATTGACTTTATGAGAAGAAATGCTCAGACGACACGATTCAATAATGTGAAATTACAAAGCACAGATTCTATGGTGTGTGGACAATATTGTATGTATTATCTGCATCATCGCAGTCTTGGATATTCTTTAGAACATTTAGTGACTTATTTTGATCGTCATTCGTCTCGAAACGATGACAAAGTAGATCGATGGTTTTGTGACCATTATGGTTATCTGTTGTCTTTAGCTAGGAAACGTAGTGTACATCAATCGCTCAATGATTTCCAACAGTGGAAATCTCAATTTAATTCACAACGTTGTCAACCATGTCAAAGATAATGTATTGGTGTTATGGAAGAAAAAAAATGTTTGTTCTTTGAAATAATGTTTGTTCTTTGAAATAATGTTTGTTCTTTGAAATAATGTTTGTTATTTGAATAAAAATGTTGTGTTTTGAAAACCAATGCGTCTGTCGTTTGTTTTACATTTGTATTCATATAAATGCTCTTTGACTTTTCTTTCTATCCCTCACATCAAACTATCTAAACGTTTCAAAACCCTAAACCGCAGAGGGGTGTTTTCCATCACGTCCGCGCTTGAACCATATAAAGCAGGGGTAGTCTCCAGTCTGGCCATCCATTGTTTGACTCATCCTCCTACGAAGATGTGCTCAAGACTAGCTAAGCTGAACGAAGCTTATGTCACTCTGCATCGTATCAGACACAATCTGATGCCAAAGCCTGAAGAGATTGAGAATGTAAGAATGCTACAAGTAACGGAAGACCTCATAGAAGAACTCTTCAGAGAGGAAATTCAAAAAGAGAAAGAAGAATGGACTGAGAAGTATCGACTTCAAAAGCAGCAGAGAGAGCAGAGAGAACAGCATCAGCAGCATCAGCAACAGCAGCAGGAACCAGACAGAAGTTTTGTCGACTGTCGTGTGGACACGAAAGAGTTCTCTTTCTCTTTCCGAAGAAGCAGACCCTATCGTGTAGCCAAACGAGGACGCAATCTTAGACGATAAAAGATTGTCATCCTTCCTCGTACACACAAACACAAAAAAACAGCCCTTTTCAGGGCTACCCAATATTCTCGAAAAGAATTAATTATTCAATTTGCTTATGGTATGTGAGGAAGTTAGAAAAAATAGAAGTGAGTCTATAATCACTGTCTCATTTTACTTTTGTTTTGAAGTGCGTCTATAAGCACAACGTATTTTTTCAAAATAACTTGTTCAATGTATAATTAATAGGAGTCAAGTATAAAAGTGAGTGAGTGTTTTATTTTAAAAAGTCAGCTTGTTTTTTTTTTTTTTTTTTTTTTTTGGTAATGATAGGAATAATGTAAGTTTTTTTGGATCTAGGGGTGTTTTCCATCACGTCCGCGTGTTTTGGTAATGATAGGGATACTGTAAGATTTTTGGATCTAGGGGGTGTTTTCCATCACGTCCGCGCTTGAACTATATATAAAGAAGCACTCATCAGTCTGGCTACCCATCGTTGGTGAATCAAAGAAGATGAGCAGAGTTCAAAAGTTAAGAGAGCTTCAAATGCGTCTGGAAAATGCTAGGCGTCTCCTGGACGAACTGGCTATGGAGGCCATAGCAGAGCAGGCCAAAATTGAAAAAGAAGAGGAGGAAAGAAAAAAGAAAGAAGATGAGGAGAAGAAAAGTCCCATCTTACCTCACCGCATGATGAGACAGACTAGTGAAGTCAAACCCATGGTGAGGACACCTTCACCACCAGAACCAGTTCGTCCACTACAGGTTCAGCCCCCACTGCCTCAGACGCAACAACCACAGACTCATCCACGGTTGCGGAATAGAGGCAGAAATGAAGAGACTTTCACTATCCCTCAAACAGAAGATTGGGATAGTGAAGCCACTCATTCTCCCTCTGCACTCCCAGTCACAAGAGTGAATTGGGAGAATGATTGGAGTAGGAGATGTGTGTGTGGGGCTAGACCTGGGAGATGCCAGCATTAGCCAGGTGCATTTTGAAGTTAAAAAAAAAACAGCCCTTCTCAGGGCTACCCAAATAACAAGAAAAGAAATACTATGTCAATTGCCAATGGGTGTGAGAGAGGAGTAGTGTGATTATAAACACTGACTCTATTTAGATGGTATAGGGTGTGATTTTGGATAGTATATAGTAGGGTGTGTTTTGGCTGCTTCCCCGTGTGTGTGGTTAGTATAGGGTGTGATTTTGGATAGTATATAGTAGGATTTGTTTTTGGCTGCTTCCCCGTGTGTGGTTAGTATAGGGTGTGTTTTGGATAGTATATGATAGGGTTTGTTTTTGGCTGCTTCCCCGTGTGTGTGGTTAGTATAGGGTGTGATTTTGGATAGTATATGATAGGGTGTGTTTTGGCTGCTTCCCCGTGTGTGTGGTTAGTATAGGGTGTGATTTTGGATAGTATATAGTAGGATTTGTTTTTGGCTGCTTCCCCGTGTGTGTGTGTGTGTGTGTGTGTGTGTGTGTGTGTGTGTGTGTGTGTGTGTGTGTGTGTGGTTAGTATAGGGTGTGTTTTGGATAGTATATAATAGGGTTTGTTTTGGCTGCTTCCCCGTGTGTGTGGTTAGTATAGGGTGTGATTTTGGATAGTATATAGTAGGATTTGTGGATAGTATCTAATATGACAAGTGAATGTAGGGGGTGTTTACTTTCACGTCCGTGCTTAAGATATATATATACTCAAAGTGACTGACATTAGAACCATTCCACGGAATAACCATAGAAGATGGCAAAAGCATCAAGTTTATTCAACAATTTAAGACACAGCTATTTCTGGATATTAGACGGGGAATATGAAGTGGAAAAACTACATCATAAATGGAAGATTGCGAAGAGTTTGGACTTTGCAAAAAGACTGAAAATAGCCAGGGAGCTCTTAGGAGGAATGCTAGAAGAAGAAGCCAAAAAGTTACGAGGCTGCATTAATCCACCCTATGTTAGAGTGGGGACATTGAAGCAAGTAATAGATATTGTCGGAAACGTCAAGTGTTTTTTGGATAATATCTTGACAGAGTACCCCCATGTCCAAAAGGGTTTGGACCCGCTCAAGAAAGCTGAAGAACTGATGAGAAAGGAACTATTAGAAGAAGTGAAGAAGATCAAAGATAACTGGAGTAAGGAGAGAAAGGAAAGAAAGGACAATGAAAACCAAAAAAAGAAAGAGGACTTTGAAAGATTAAATAACAATTGGATAAAGATACAAGAGAAGTTTAGAGCTATGGGGCATCCTGACTGGATTCCCGAAGAAGAAAAGAAGAAGAAAACGGGAATCATTGGTAAAATCAAAAGGTGGTGGAACAATGGAAGAAAATAAAAGAAGAAGAAATATCCAAAGGCTTTTTTCAGGGCCACTCATAAGTCTCGAAAAGATAGTAGCTTTCATTGCCACCCCTTTTTTCCTTGTTTTATTTCCCATGTTATATTTCCCTTGACGCTATATAGTCCCACTCTGTTCAATTCCCCTTGACGCTAGATAGACCCACAATGTTCAATTCCCCTTGACGCTAGATAGTCCCACCATGTTCAATTTCCCTTGACGCTAGATAGTCCCACCATGTTCAATTTCCCTTGACGCTAGATAGTCCCACCATGTTAAATTTCCTTTGACGCTAGATAGTCCCCACCATGTTAAATTCCCCTTGACGCTAGATGTTCCCAAGCTGTTTTACATAGGATTTTCCCATTGACGCTAGAGTATCCCCATACACTACTAATATCCCAGGTGTGTGAACTTAGCTCCTGGGTATCAACTTGGGCCTACCTCTGTGACCTCCGGGTTACAAATTTGAAACGATTGAGATCTCCATCATATAACGACATGTACACACACTGGTCATCAAACGACCAATACATATACATATATACCTATGACAGCGGTGTTGCCTAATCTTAATTAGATTTATCTGGACCTAACCTCAAGGTTGCAACATGGAAACTATAATCCCTTGTGTTATACACTTCAAAAAAAATCACTTAATTGTATTGTGAAGAAGATTTCAGGCATGCAATTTAGTTTAACTTCCTTATTTATTTTCCCCCGTTAAGCATGTGCTAAGGAGAGCCTCATCAAAGAGACCTTTATTAAGAATCACCTGTCATTAGATACCATATTTACTGGGTTCCTTAAGACATCCCCCCCCCCCGGGCAACGCTGGCCTCTAGGTTTTAAAAATCACAACTGTAACCTCAAAGGGAATTGAACATGGGGAATATTCGGTCTATATACGGACTAGGCAGTGTTGCCAGAAACTTTTTCAATTCCCGAGCACGTCAATTCTAGGTGGGTGTTAGACCTAGACTAATTCGTTTCCTGCTGTTTACTCCTTATTCTGATGGTGTCATTAGCCACCCTTGCTTGATCTTATTTGATGTTATTAAATATTCAATATTTATGCATTATCATTGATGTTAATGATTATTGACGTTTTTTGTTTTATTCTCCCTTTGGATAGCCTACTCTTAGTGTATTTGAGCTAGTTATCCTGTTTCCCATTTTTGGATTCTTGGGTTACTGGTCCCTTCATTTTTGGTTTGGTCGCTTAGGTCGCGGTCATGTGGTCGATATGACCAGCGTAGTGTAGGTGGGCTCGATAAACGTCACCATTCCACTGACCGTTGCTAGGTGCTTCCATTCATTAAGGTGGCTTTTGTTCCTATTTGGAGAATATTTCCCTTATTTACCCTATTTTATCTTATTTTGCTTATAATTGTTCCTGAAGTGGTTAGTTACTCATAGTGCGTTGAGTAATATATCCTATGTCCCAATTTTGGTATTTTGGGTTTATTCACCTCTTTAGTTTTTGGGTTTGGTCGCGTAGGTAGCAGGCATGTGGTCGTTATGTCCAGCGTAGTGTAGGTGGGCCCGATAAACGTCACCATTCCACTATCCCTTGCTAGTTGCTTCAATCCCTTAAAGGGCATTTTAATTTGGTTACACACTGGGGGGGGGGGGGATTTTTAAAAATATTTTTGCTAATAATCCTGTTGTTTTAAGGTATTCTAGTATGTTCATATATGTACCTAGTGTGCTGGTGTTGTCTATTTGAATTATTTCTGGTATATGTAAGGGACGGCTATATTTTGTTCTTAATTTGTCCCTTTCCTTTTTGGTTCGTCTACAATCGTTGAAGATGTGTTGTAAATCTTCTGGGGTGTTACAATTGTAGCAATTAATGTTATGTGGGAAGGGTCCTATGTATTTTCCAAAGCTGTTAGCCAGTTTGGTTTTATCAATTATTATTCTATTGATTATTGATTGTTCATAGCCTGTGCCCCTAGGCGCTTTTCTATTCCTAGTTACTTCCTTTATGTTATTGTATAATGCTCTCCCTTGTTTATTTATGTTCCAATCGTTTTGCTATTTGTTGGTGATCAGTGAGTTTATTATGCTATGTAGTTCAAATTTACTGTATCCGAGTGGCATGTAATTTGGTTCGTTGAGTGTGTCTTTAGCTAGTCGGTCCGCTAAATCATTCCCTTTGATTTCAATGTGGGAAGGTATCCGCATGAATTCTACTTCTAGTTTATTTGAGTTTAGTTTTTTGATTATTAGATTAGCTTCGTTTAGGAATTTTTCTCTTGATTTCGTGGTATTATTTTGGATTGAGGTTATGACACTGAGCGAGTCACTGATAATCACTGTCTTATCCGGTTTGTTTACCACAATCCGTTGTTGTTGTAGTTCGTGAACTATTTTTCCCATTGGGATGATCCTTTTAAGAGTTTTCGTAAGCGGGATATCACATTTTTTGAGTGCCAAGTAAGTGGGGTGGGTGTTTGGCTGGGCGGTGAATGACGCGAAATCAAATCGAAGTTTAATTAAAGTGCTTCGGCCACGGAGGGTCATGTAGCACTGTTTTATCTGTCAAATGACGGTTATTTAATTAATCCCGTGGGGAAGGAATGGTGCCACATCCCCAACGGGCGTTTATGCGTACAAAGTACGCTATTTAATTAGGCCGTCAGATCGGAGTCGCTATTGAGCAACTATCGATGTGAATGGAAGGCCGTGGTGAGTGAGATTAGTACCAACACGCACTCAACCCTATCAACCAATCAGGTGAAAGATACTAGAGGTGCAATGGCACCAAATAATAGCGAGAGAAAAATAGTTTTCTCATATCGCTATGTTGAAGGGTACTGGTCGCAGAAAAAAGAGTAAAGAGTCCCGGATAGCCAGCCGATGTTGGATGTCGTTGATGGATGTCGTTTACGCCCTGGAACGCTCTAGCCATACTTATTTCAAATTCAGTCCAGTTATACTAATGGACAAAAAAGTACCAATATTGTGTTAGCCACATGTGCAATTGCATCAAATTCTAGAGTTATAAAATTTTCCTATCACTTAACAAATCAATGTTTCCAGTACATAGTGTACATATAATAAGTCCCTAACAAATTGTATTCTAATACGTCTAAGCGACATATGTAGTTGGGTCACAATAGGTTTGAATATATTGTAAATTTGGAGCGGTATTTCGAAATCTTCAAGTCAGATTTCTCAATAGAGTTTGTTCGAATAGAGTTCTCGTGCTAAATGAGAGCTCAATAACCTTAATGGCAATATGGCAAGCCCTTAAAAGGGCTGTGAAACAGCTCCGGCGAAGCTCCCTCTTCTTTCCTCTAGTGTTACTATGTGTGCAGCTGTTTTCTCTTCTTCTCTGTAAGCTTTGGGAAAATAGAGGCCGTGCAGGGTGGCAAGTTGCTGTGCCAGGGCCGTTTTAGTCTTCGTAGGCCCTAGGCACTCATATTCGTAGGCACTCCTCAACTTAAACTGCCAACTTAGTAACCAACTATGCATTAACGCTAAACATTTTCACATTATTTCCCGACGTCGTGTTTAATAATGATGATACACCAGCACCCGTTTTCGATTTTAAATCTCAATGAACTTTTCGCAATGTTAATTAATCAATGCATTGATGCAGTATTTCCGGTGTTACGTCATACGCATTCGTTAATCGTCTACTTAAATTTTCTTAAAAGATTTTAAAATAAAGTAATTACTTTTAAATCACCATGTCTGATGGACACAAGAGGAAACACGAGAGTGGATTTGAAAAACGAAAGAAAAAGAATGAGAAAGAAATGGGATTGAAAAAAATGCAGGGTTCGTTGCTCCAATTAATAAGCAGAGATACTGATTGCATTACTGGTAATACTAGTTGTAATTACATTTCATTTACTTCATCGCTCACAATGGACACCAACAATCTCTCAATACCAGAAATAATGCTGACCGACTATGCCAAACAAAGTGAAACAAATATTATAAAGGAACAGGTATCTGCGAATTCTGCGGTATGTCATGCTGAAGCTATTGTGTCTGATCTGACAGTAATAGGTACAGTAGGAGATGCCGATTTGAAGCATGGTAACGAATACAGTTATTCAAATGATCCAGATGACTGGGAAATAACTGCAGATTTCATAAGTTATTATGCAGAAAATATCCCTTCTCAGAATTTGGAGTCTGATTTCATGTTACAGGGTAGACGATTTGGCGACAAGATCAGATATGCACGCAAAAAATATTTTGTGAGAAAATTAACAAATGGTGAAATTGTCACGAGAGACTGGCTTCTCTATTCTCCTTCAACTGGATAAGTGTTTTGTTATGTGTGCAAGCTGTTTGGTTACAACGCCGGTTGTGCCAATCAGTTTACAGATGGTTTCGATGACTGGAAAAACGCAATTGCAAGGATTACATCACATGAGAAATCGAAGGATCATATTGCTGCTCTGTCAAGGATGTTGGAACGCCAGAAGACAACTAGAATTGACGAAGAACTGCAGAAGGAGAAGCAAAAATTGTGCAAATACTGGACTGATGCCCTGAAGAGAATAGTTGCCGTGATCAGATTTCTTGCTGAAAGGATTAGCTTTTCGTAGTGACAGTCATTTACATAACTGTCCTAACAATGAAAACTACCTTGGTTGCATTGACCTTTTAGCTGAATTTGATCCTTTTCTAAAGGAACACATTGAGAGATATGGAAATCCCGGAAAGGGGAATGTATCATATTTTTCTGCCAATATATATGATGAATTTATTGATTTATTAGGATCCAAAGTATTCACGCAGATAATTTCTGAAATCAAGAATGCTAAGTATTATGGAATCAGTATCGATTCAACCCCTGACATCAGTCATGTGGATCAGCTTACACTTGTTATTTGCTACGTTCTTAAAAATGGAACTGTAGTAGAGCGATTTGTTCAGTTTATTCCAATTGACCAGCACGATGGTAAATACCTTTTCGATCTTCTGCTGAGTACTCTTATACTTCATGGTATAGATATCACAAATTGCAGGTCACAATCCTATGATACTATGAATGGCATTTATTCTGGCGTACAAGCTAAATTTAGAGATTAACAATTTAGCGGAATGGGTGCCATGCGCTGCCCAGAACCTAAATTTGGTTGGTTCATCTGCTGTGGAGAGCTGTTCAGCTGCAGCGAACTATTTTGCTATTGTTCAGTCGGTCTACAGATTTTTCTCAGCTTCACCACAGCGATGGTTAAAATTTTCAGAACGCATGAAAGAAAACACCTTTGTGCTGCAAGGGCTATCAGCAACAAGGTGGTCAGCACGAAGGGACGCTACCAGAGCTTTTTATGCCACTTATAAGAAGATTCGACAAGCATTGTCTGATGTTACTGGAAGCGAACGTCAACCACCAGCAAAATTAAAAAGTTGGACCATTTCGAGACAGCGTTAATGTGTGTGATTTGGAAAGATTTACTCAAAAAAATTGATATTGTCAATAAAGCTCTACAGGAGCCTGGAATTGAGTTGAGTACCATCATCAAGTTTTATGACAGTCTTATAGTACACTTTCATGATACACGCGATAAATTTGAAATGTATGAAGGTATGTCAAAAGATCTGACACAATCGGATTACAAAAAATGTACTCAACGCAAGCGAGTGTGACACCGATTTCATGATGAAGTTGTGGATAATACTGATCCGGGTTTAAGTATGAGAGCTAGTGACAAGTTCCGTACTCAGTCTTTCTAAATGATCATAGACAGACTTATTACCGAGATGGGGAAACGTCGAGCAGCTTACTCAACACTACATGAAAGGTTTAACTTTCTTCTGGACAGATCTTTGTAAACTGATGAAAAAGTTTCTAAAGCCAAGGCACTAAAAGAGATGCATCCATCAGATCTGGAAGAGGTATTTACTGATGAGTTTCTTTTGTTTTCACGAATGTTTGGTGACATTAAAACTGTGGCTGAAATGATTAGGGCACAAATAGAGAATAAAGTGGTGACAAGTTTTCTAAATGTAAATATTGCTTTCCGAATCTACCTTTCAAATTTTGAAACAAGTTCTGAAGGTGAACGTTCGTTTTCCAAACTGAAACTGATAAAAACTTATCTTTGGTCAACGATGGGACAAACACGACTATCCTCCCTGGCATTACTTTCAATTGAAAAGGACTTGATGCGGGAAATGACATTTGAGGACGTCATATGTGACTTTGCTAATGCAAAGAGCCGAAAAGTTAACATACTGCAACACAACTCAAGTGCTCATCTTACACTGTTAGAGTTACAAACGTTATTAAATTTGTATCTGCAATTTCTGCCATATTTTTTAGGTGAGCACTCCATTTATGTTTTCAATTCTTTATTTTCTGACTTTCGTAGGCCCCTGAAACGTTCGTAGGCCGTAGGCAAAGTGTCTACTGTGCCTAATGGATAAAGCGGCCCTGTGCTGCACCGCATCAAAGAGGTGGGTGAGAGGCCGCCATTTAAAGATATCGTAGTAGTACTGCGTAAGAATGGTGATGTCAAAGTTCCAATGAGCGGCTCTGGGTGGTGATGTTTCCAGCGACCGGAATCCTACGTAGGTAACTGCGCTGATAAAATGACCAGCCTTCTTTTTATCCTTGAGTAGTCTGTTGAGTCCTAGGTCGATGCATAGTTTGTTGATGAGCTCGTCTCTAGTTTTATTAGGCATTCATACCATTTTTTTTGCTGGCGTCAATGCCTCCTCTGAAGATGTGGATACCTCTAAGCCCTTCTCCAAGTTTATTGCCTCCCTTGCAGCCTGCTTGGGGATGGAAGTTAATGGTTTATCATTGCCCTTTGCCGTTGTTTGTTTGGCTTTCCCCTTTGGTGGTGGGGGTAGTGGTGGTGGTAATACCTCTTCAATTGTTGTCTCCGACGTGGTTCCCTGTACCGCCGTTGTATCTAGTAGAAATTAAAGTTTAGTGGCAAACTCTGCCAATTGTTTATCGAGAGCCGTTTCTACATCCTCTGTTACTGTATTCTCCTTTTCAGGAGAAGGAGAGGCCGGTTTCTCAATGACACGTGGTTGTGGGGGTGGGATGATATCTCGAACTGGCTGGGTCTTTCCCCTCTGCCGTCTGTTACCCCTTTTTCTGCCGTAGCCCAGATTCCCTTTGTCTTCTTTATAGTCGTTATCCCAAACCAAGAAAGCGTAGTTCTCCTCTCGGCAGCACGAAGACTCCAACCCGTGGCTAGTTGCAGCCCAACGCCCATAATGGCATTGAGCGCCTGGGGGAGGGGGATGATTCCAATCGCTGGCATAACATTTTTCATGACTTGCTTCTTGCTCGGTCGCCATATGACGCGATAGACGGACGCTTGATTTTATATTAGTAAAGCACGGACGTGAAGGAAAACGTCCGTTTAATTAACTTCATATATCATCTACCATTCACTTAAGGAGTAGAAGACAAATTATATGGTATCTACAAAACCAAAATATACTATTCGTACAAGGGAATGACAAGAAAAAAAACACAACTCAAATATACTATTCACACAACCAAAATCTAATATTGACACACGGGAAGGAGAAAAAAACAGCACTCAAATATACTATCCACAAAACCAAAATATACTATCCACACATGGGAAGGATAAAAAGCAAAAATCAGATATGCTATCAACACAAAGGTGAAGAGCAAATACAATCCACAAATATACTCTCAACACAGAGGTGAAGAGAGAAAACAAACCCCCAAAATACTATGAGCATAGAAGGGATATAAAACAATCACTAATATATACTATCATCATATACGTTACGCCAAGGCATAAAACAATACTCAACTATTAACACACACACACACACACACACACACACACACACACACACACATCAGTAAAGCAGTGAAAATCCAGGCAAATCCACTTATACACTGATTGGCATCTGAATAGTCTATTTTCTAGAGATTTGGTTGGTCCTGAGAAGGACTTTTCCCTAGAATTTCAGAAGCACCGGGTTAAAGGTTACATCTCCCATGCCAGGCTCCACACACGCAACGTCTGCTCCAATCTTGCTCTCAATTCACAGTTGTGGTTGGGAGCGTAGAGGGGGTTTACTGGCTTCACTTTCCCAGTCTTCACTTTAAGGGACAGTGAAGACTTGCTTCTGTCTTCTCATGTTCCACACTCTTGGATGGTTGTGGTGCTGGTACAGGCCGCGGTACTGGTAGTGACTGTACTGTTTGTCTCTGTGGAGGCGTCCTTACATCACGTTCTACCTCACATTATGGTCTCAGCATGAGGTTAGGAAGGATCCTTTCTTTCTTTGTCTTCCAATCTTGTTTCTTTCTCCCCTCCTTCTCTATCCAGGCCTCTTCGGGTTTTCCTCCATATCCAGTTTATTCAAGATGCGCCTGGAATACTCTGAAGTTTGAGCAAATTTTGAAATTCTGCTGCTCGTTTTCACAGCTGACTTGTCAAAGACGAGACGCCAGATTGACGAGCGCTTCTGTGTTATATAAGCACGGATGTGAAGAACAACATCCCCTGATACCAAATTGAACGAACTTTGAATTATAGTGCACTCGTCTACGAAGAGACATTGAGCACTGTTTCATGCAGCAAAGCTTGCTATTTGATTTATCCCGTGAGGTATGGAATTGTCCCGTATCCCCAAGGGCGTTTATGCACACATAGTGTGCTATTTAATTTGGTCGTCATGTCCTTCTCTCCTAGACATCGTTTCATTACTAATGCCTCTTCTTCCAGTCGTCTCCTTCTTCTTACCTCTTCTTCTTGTTGTTGCTGTTGAAAGATACAAACTTGTTCTGCTTCTTTCTGTTGCTGAAAACATTTCTCCAATTCTTCTTTCTGTCTCTGTTTAAAATCCGCGACTTGTGATAAGGAAGGAGAAGACTGCAAAGGTACTGGAACCGGAACAAGTTATTGAGAAGAAGATAGAAAATCAACTAAATCCCAATTAAAATCGGTCTCTTCTGGACGTATAATTGTGTTGACTTGGTAGCCACTACTATACTATCGCATCTAGTATCCGCGGCGGGTGCACCCCAATTCATCATCTTCTTAGTTTCCATCATGTTCTAACTCTGTCGCATGGGTTCACGGCGCACAGACGATAGGACACCTATATAGAGAATATGACGCCACAGACGACTCTATTCGGATTGGAAGACAGACTTCGCACTGTGAATGAAATTTTCAACGTTTGTTAGGATTGGTGAAAGAACTCAATCAGTTTCGATCCACTGCATTTTCTTCACTTGTTCTAGTCATAAGCTGTGGACAAACGTAGAACAATCTACTCTCCTATCATCAATGCTGTTCCGCACAGAATAACAACCATGCATGTGAAATCAACTTGGACGATTATCATGATCACTGATACGTGCGTTTGGAAAAGAAGAATTTATGTGGAGAGACAAGGCTGTTTGAAGAGAGTCATCGTCTACGTTCCAGAAGTCAGAAGGAGTTTGAGGAAGAGAAGCAGACCTATGCAATGCTCTCTGTGTTAACGAAATGCTTTTTTCAGGACACTCATTTACCTCAATTTCTTTTAATTGTTGCTTAAATATTGTTTAGTCGTTTGTATAATTGTTTGTGATTGTATATTGTATGTTTTGTGTGTTATATAAGTTTATGTCTATGTCCCACTCTTTGTTCCCGATTAAGGTCAGCCCTTTGCACAGCTGTTCCTAAAATTGTTGCAACATTGTTACCAATCTTTAGTACCGTGACCTCACCACTCTTGATCCATTCAAATTGTCCCTATACAAAACCTAACCTATATTCCACTTTACCTTGTTCGTATATAGACCCAATATTCCCCATGTTCAATTTCCCTTGAGACTAGAAATGTCTAGGGTGATTGTTAAAACTGGAGGCTATATTTGCCACGGGGTGAGGGGTCTGTAATGTATTCTCCCATTGAGGCTATTATTATTATTATTATTATTATTATTATTATTATTATTATTATTATTATGTTGCTGTTGTCAACGACACATATGAGGAAATGTGGTTTTGGTTATTTTTCCATAAATATATATTGAACAATTATCATCCTCATTAAATATAATTAAAATATACGGTTATTGTTATCCTTTGCAAGCATTTATGAATCACGTTGCTACACAAAATATTTACTCACATATTTATTTATATGCCCATAAAAATAGCCATGGACAGCAACTAATTTATAAGATAAACAAACCACTCTTGTGACTATCTGCCTCGCATAGCGCTCAGCATTATATAAAATCATAGAAAAATGGATATTTTTTAAATCCTGGACTTGACAAGTGGTGTCACACTGTTTTCGTCTGATTTGCACGGAACAAACGGAAGCTTTCTGAAATTCCATTAGAGCTTGTCATATTGAACAAAATATAGCTGCACCTGAAACGTAAAACTAGCTGCATGCCTGACTTAAGGTTAAGGTGGAAGAAAATATGAGAAGAGATCATTTGAGGAAGTGCGACAAAAGAAAATACGTCTCGGAACGTGACAAATTCACTAGGAAACGTTGTACGACAAAAAACTAAGAAACATCTCGCACCATTGGCAGAATCAGCACTTTCATAGATTGGGATGGACGTTAATGGGTCTTTGATATCAGTTTTTTTGCTTGATACTTATTCCTTTTAATAGATTGAATAAGGAGTATTAGTTACCGGTTCAAAAAGGAATAAGTAAGCAGTTACTTAATCCGGATTTATTAATTTTCAGATCGAGTTGACCACCTATTCTTTCCTCCTGATTTAATAAGTAAATTATTAACACTTATTACCTATTAAAAATATTCTACATCAAATTTGAAAATCCTACAGGACAGTAAAAGGTATTATTCTACCAGGTTTATAAGCTGTATACAGCATTTATATGACAATTTTCAATGACGCGAATCCTTCCAGTGCTCATGTTTTTAGCATTTTTGAATTGGCAATAAATAAGTGGTAATTGGAGATATATAATAAGTAACCCACTCGATGTCAACATGCTTTAATCTGGAATAAGTAAATGTTTACTTATTCCTAATTGAATTTGTAATTGGTTACTTATTCCATTTTATTAGGGAATAAGGAATAACTAACCAACATAATTTCAGTTTAATTTTGCTGCAAGAAAATATGGTTCTCTCACTGGATTTTCCAGGAATCGTCTTATATGTATTTATATTACCTCCATGAAGGATAGCTTCAGCTCACGTTAGCCGAATACTGGCAAATGTTCAAATGATCTTGATTGATTGAATAATTGAATTTTAACGGCGCACCAGCACTTTTAGGCTATTTAGCGCCATACAATAGGTTATATGTTTGAAAATAGGAAGGTTTAACATCGACCAGCAAGATAGAAAACCAAATAGTTCAAAGTAAAATGGTGAGATGTTGGTATTTGCCGAACAGTAAAAATATGAAATCTTTTTAAATTGATAAAAGGTCCTATATCGACCAGCGATATAAAATAACACATGATTGAAATTAAAAACGGTAAGATGGTAACGGTGCAAAATAAAGTTTCCCGATCAACGGGAGAGGTAAATGTACTATGTTAATGAAAAAGGATGAAAAGGTATTAAAATGGGACGGTATATATATATTGCATAAAACTACACGAGGTCATATCATAAAAGTCAAATTTTAGAGTAAAGATTTACTGCTTTCAGGAACTCTATAATACGAGTGATGTTTATAGTATCAAAAAGTTCTTTCATATCATGCACAATGTAATAACGATCGCGCGAAGGTTGCAAGTCAAAGCACTCTATCATAAGGTGATTGACAGTGAATCTTTCATTGCAGTAAACGCACTCTGGTGGGTCTTCACCTTTAAGTATGTGTGTGTGGGTGATATAAGTATGACCAATTCGGATTCTTGCAATGAGTACCTCCTCCCTACGTATGGATCTGTAGGAAGGGGTCCATTCTCCCAGGGCTGGCTTGATTGCATGAAGTTTGTTATTTGCAGCATCATTCCATGACCCCTGCCACTTCTGACGAAAGAACCTTCTGATACAAGGTTTAAAATCAGTAAAAGGTAATTTAAAATCAGATGGTCCTAGAGTAAGTGCCCTTTTAGCAGCGCGATCTGCTTTTTCGTTACCTTTAATACCAATGTGGCTAGGTAACCAACAATATATTATGTTGTGGTTGACACTCAGCTCATTATGTTTAAGGAGTATGTTTTTCAATATTGGGTTCTCCAGGTTTCTATTGTGTAGTGACTGGAGTACTGATAGCGAGTCGGAGAAAATGATACTGTTTAAAATATGTTTCTTTTCTATATGTTGCAGAGCAAGTTCTATTGCTCTAATTTCGGCTGTAAAAATTGATGCTCCATTTGGTAAGCGAACTTGCATTGTGTGATTTCCACAAACAAAGGCTGCAGCAGCCTTTTCCTCATCCTTTGATCCATCAGTGTAAATTCTGGTGTAGTTTTTAAATTCGGTGAAGAGTTCATGGTAAGAGTTGTGGAAGACAGAAGGGTTTGTCTCAGATTTTTTACCGTCGTGTAGCGTAAAAAGTACTTTTGGTTGTTTAATTAGACATATTTGGTTTATTTTCGTATAAAGTTTTGTATTTGGGTTGAAAAACAGCCGAAAAAGCAGGATTCAGAGGGTTTGATTTTAATTTGAGAGCATACTGTGCGGAAAGCATGTCTCTACGATGTGATAATGGTGGTTCATTCGCCTCAGCTAGAATGCTTTCACATGGGGAAGTTTTAAATGCTCCCAAAGCCAGTCTTATTCCCTGATGATGAATTGGATCAAGTATTTTCAAATATGATTTCCTGGCTGAGCCATACACAACGCAACCATACTCTAGTTTGGAGCGAATAAACGTTCTATATAAATTCAGGATGATTTTTCTATCAGCACCCCAGTCAGTGTGCGATACTAATTTAAGTAGGTCAAGTGCTTTTGAGCATTTAGCTTTCAAGTTCTTTAGGTGTGGAATAAAAGTCAGTCTTCTGTCAAAGATAATACCTAAAATTTTGTTTAATCAACAACTGGAATAGGTGTTCCGTCCAGCGTGAGGTGAGGTTCATCGTGATGTCTTCGTAACTGACAGAAATGCATGCATACTGTTTTAGACTTCGAGAATTTGAAACCGTTTGCACTGGCCCAACTTTGAATCTTGTTTATATTTTGCTGAAGTTGTCTTTCAATTGTATGCATGTGCTTCGATCTATAACATATTAGGAAATCATCAACATATAGCGAGCAATCCACACCAGGAGTCAGACACTTTGTGATACTATTCATTTTGATATTGAAAAGTGTCACGGATAATATACTGCCCTGGGGCACACCCATCTCTTGCTCGTGCAAATCTGATAGAGTAGAGCCCACTCGTACCTTGAATTCTCTGTCTGAGAGAAAGCTGGATATGAAAGAGGGCAGCCGGCCTTTTAGACCTAGATTGTGCAGGTCATTTAGTATCCCGTACTTCCATGTCGTGTCATATGCCTTTTCTAAATCAAAGAAGACTGCTACTAAATGTTCTTTCTTGATAAATGCATCACGAATGAATGTTTCTAGTCTAACCAGATGATCATTGGTGCTCCGTCCATAACGAAAGCCACTTTGGAAAGGAGATATTAAATTGTTAGTTTCCAAGTACCAGATAAGTCGAGAATTGATCATTCGTTCCATTGTTTTGCACACACAGCTTGTCAGTGCAATTGGTCGATAGCTGTTGGGGTCTTCGCTATCTTTACCTGGTTTGGGGGCTGGTATTACAGTTGCTTCTTTCCAGATGTTTGGTACATTACCTGTGATCCATAAATCATTGAAGAGTTTCAAAAGAGATGTTAATGATGATTCTGGGAGGTGTTTCAAAAACTGGTAATGTATTTCGTCAGGCCCAGTGGATGTATTATGGGCCTTATCTAAAGCCTCCCTAAGCTCCGATAATGAAAACAACTGATTATAACTTTCCGAGTTGTTGGATGTGAATTTTAAACGTGTCTTTTCTTTTCGAGTTTTAAGTTTTTGGAAAGCTTCTGAATAATTAGATGATGATGAATTTTTGGAGAAACTGTCAGCAAGAGTATTTGCAATGTCACGTTTTGAATTAAAGTTGTTATTGTTCAGTGTCAGATGTCGGAGAGGGTTTTGTTTGCTCTTTCCGTTTATTTTGCGTATAGTATCCCAAACTTTTTTAACAGAGGAACGAGAGTTTAAAGAAGAAACATATTTCTTCCATGATGCTCTTTTACTTTCTTTGATTGTGCGGCGAGCTTTAGCTCGGACAATGCGATATATATTTAAGTTTTCGGGCGTCGGATGATTATTAAATTTTTTTAATGCTTTTCGGCGTAGTCTAATTGCTTTCTTACATTCCTTAGTGACCCAAGGTTTTAGGGTTCTTTTACAATTTGGGGATAGATTCTTCTGCAATTTCTGTTAAAATAGATGTAAAAAGCTGAATGGGGTCGTTAACATTGAAAACTGTACCCTCATTCAGCCTAGTTTTACAGAGTGTTTCGAACTTGGCCCAGTCGGCCTTCTTTAAATTCCATGGTGGAGTTATTTCATCAATTGTAGAGTTAAGATTTACAAGGGAGATTGGGAAGTGATCGCTGCTGTGAAGGTCATCAGCGACCTTCCATTCATAGTCCAAAAGCAGCGAGGGAGAACAAATTGTCAAATCGATGCATGTGTATGTACCCGTGCCTGGGTGTAGATATGTAGGTGTTTTGGTATTATATAGACACAGATAATGTCTAGAAATAAAGTCTTCAACTTTGTGACCTCTGTCACTTATATGATTTGATCCCCATAAAATTTTATGGGCATTAAAATCCCCGAGTAAAACAAATGGTGCGGGAAGTTGTTGAACAAGGGTATCTAAATCATTTGGAACTAGGTTAGTGTTTGGTGGTAAGTAAATAGAGCAAAATGTAATCACTCGATGAAGAGTGACGCTTACAGCAATGGCTTGTAGATTTGTGTTTAGAGGTATGACCCTATGAGGGGCTCTGTTGTTCACAATAACAGAGACTCCTCCTGAGGCCCTGCCAACATTCTGAGAGTAGTTGTTAAACAGGGAGTAGTTTTTAAGTGTGATGTTATCTGTATTTTTCAAAAATGTTTCCTGAAGACATAGTACTGCTGGATCATGTTCGTTTAAAAGCAGAAGAATATCATGGTAGTTGGCTTTAAGTCCTCTACAGTTCCATTGTAAAATGGTGTTTTTCATTACAACTTTATATTAAAGATTCTGGAGCTAGGTTAGACCTTTCGCGGAGGCAAACTGTTTGGTTATTTATCTGGAGGAAGTACGGGGGTGTATTTTTTATTGTTAGGTCTGTAGCTACCCTGAGGACATGAAGCAGATTCTTCTGCATCCATGTCCTCTAAGTCTCCAAACCTGTTGTGTATCTTTATAGGGTCATCAGACCCTTTTTGCTGCCTATTTGTTTGTAGTTTTTTCTTGCTTTTTGGTGATTTTGGTGGTGGAGTATTGTTAAATGTTGTTTGTGTCGATGTCGAGTTTTTCTGCGGTTTGTAGTGCGGGATGTTCGAGTCGGAATGGGCTTCAGGTGGGTTTGTTTGAGTTTGTGCGTCTTTCGTTGCTTTGTGGCTGCTCTTCACTACAGTTGAGAAGGATGGGCCGGGGAGTGATCTTGCTTGAACAAGCTTCCTGGCCTCTGGATAGGGAATGTTGGAAGTGTATTTAACCCTCTGGATTTCCTTCTCCTGTCTCCATGTGTCGCATTCTTTTGAACTAGCATGGTGTTCCTTGCCGCAGTTGACGCAATGCGGAGTGGCTTTACACTCCGATTCCCCGTGGGAGGGGTCGCCGCATCGGCCACATATTTGGCTTCTAGAGCATCTGTCTTCATGATGACCGTATCTTTGACATTTGTAAAATCGGAGGGGATTTTGTATGTATACCTCAACCTTAACTTGTAGGAAGCCAACCTTGGCCACTTTAGGTACTGTTGGCTTATTAAAGGTGAGTATAATAATGTTGATGTCCTGCAGATTGTTGTTTCGTTTGATACGAATTCTACGGACTGCAGTGACACCTTCATTTTTCATGCCCTCGACGATTTCCTTGTCGCCGACTCCAGCAAGGTCACGGCTACGAATGACGCCTTTTGATGTATTAAGTGTAGAGTAGGCGGAGCAGGTTACTGGAATATCGTGAAAGGTCTTAATTTTCAGTATATTTTCAGTTTGTGCTTTGCGCTCACACTCTACAAGTAGGCCGCCTGATCTGAGTTTTTTGACACTTTTCGGCTTGCCGACTAATCAAAGTATAGTCTTTTCAACTATAAATGGCGATAATTTAGCAAGTTGTTTAGTTTCGTCTTTCGATTGGATGACCATGAAGCGAGTAAAGGATTCCACACTACATCCGACTCTGATGACACAGTTTTGGTACGTTTAAGTGTTTTTTTAGAATTCTCCATGATGGCTTGATTGAAACATTCAGCACCCGTGCTCCCCACCAACCAAGGAGCCCAACGGTGGTATCAAAGAAGATACAAGGAGAAAGTAAAAGGAAGTGAGAGAGTAAATAAAGTCAAATGATCTTGCCCGACCATAAAAATAACTGTCGAAACTAAGAAGTCCAGAAATAAGAAACTTCCATATAGTCAAAAGAAGCACATAAGGCCTTATTTCACCCCAATCAAGGAGACACAATATTTCCAAGAATTATATAAAAACAATGTTTAAACACTAAATCACTGACATTATACTTATAGATTTATAGTATTTCTCACGAGACATGTTATCATCGCACTATACCAAATTTGTCCAAATGATACATATGCTGTGAGAAAATGACCCTGCACGTGATTCCTGTAGTTCTATATCTGAAACTTTAATAAATCGTTTACTCTGAAAGTATAAAGCTGAGAACTTTGATATTTTGAAATATAACATCTTAACATCAGACTTAAAAAGGAATTTGTAAATGGTGGTCTTAAGCTTCCCACTGCTCCCCCTCACACTGCTTAACATTGAGATAAGAAGTTAAGCAGTGCTGGACAATATAATTACATGTATGTATAATGAAAATGAACATGTAAACCACCATGTTTCTTAATTAAATATATGACTGTTCAAGACCTTCACCGATTTTCCAAACTTCTGAATAACGACAATACTAATATCGTACAATTAAATTGCTTGCTATTCATTCTTCATCGCACGAGCAGACATCTAGAACAAAGTGCCCATTTTTTTAATGTGCATGGAATAAAGTCGATGTTAAAAGTTGAGCCCTATATTCCATTGTTAGAGGACCGTGCCCTTACGTACACTCAATAGAATGGTAGCGAAGCTGGATTAGTTTCTAAATTTGTCTCTGTCACTCAAAAGAGCTGCAACGAATATATGAAATGGATAGAAAAATGTTTTAGCGCAATGTCCAATTGAAAGAAATTGCTTTCAAAGAAGGCGGTGACAATTAAGACACAATGTCTCCACAAAAAACCCGAAAATGAGGACACCTCACTGTCTTGTGGACTGGATCATATCTTGTAGAAACAGTGCTGAAAAAAGGATATTACCGTTTACTGGAATGCAAGAGTTCTGGTATCGATTACGGCATACAAGTTTACAACAGTGATTGCTAATGATAACATATTGAAAGTTTATAATAGTGTTGGTGATGATAATGACAGTTTAGAAGAAGAATGTAATTTGATTCGTTGAGTGTGTCTTTAGCTAGTCGGTCCGCTAAATCATTCCCTTTGATTTCGATGTGGGAAGGTATCCGCATGAATTCTACTTCTAGTTTATTTGAGTTTAGTTTTTTGATTTTAGATTAGCTTCGTTTAGGAATTTTTCTCTTGATTTCGTGGTATTATTTTGGATTGAGGTTATGACACTGAGCGAGTCACTGATAATCACTGTCTTATCCGGTTTGTTTACCTCAATCCATTTTAGTGCTTCTAAGATGGCCCAGAACTCTGCTGTATATATATAGAGCAGTGGTCTGGTAGTCTGTTTCCTATTTTGATATTTAGCTCTGGTATGACCATAGCAGCAGCTGTCTTGTAAGGATTTATTACTTTAGAGCCATCTGTATAGATTTTGGTATAGCTTTGATATTTTATATTTATCTCTTCTAGTGCCAATGTTTTCAGATAGTGTTCTTGGTTTGTCTTGTTACCTTTACTTTAGGTATTATATTACTTCAAGGTTCGTCATCATAGTTAATTTTAGTTTCTGCTTGAAGTACCTTTATTAAAAGTTGTTGTTGTAGTTCGTGAACTATTTTTCCCATTGGGATGACCCTTTTAAGAGTTTTCGTAAGCGGGATATCACATTTTTTGAGTGCCAAGTAAGTGGGGTAGGTGTTTGGCTGGGTGGTGAATGACGCGAAATCGAATCGAAGTTTAATTAAAGTGTTTCGGCCACGGAGGGTCATGTAGCACTGTTTTATCTGTCAAATGACGGTTATTTAATTAATCCCGTGGGGAAGGAATGGTGCCACATCCCCAACGGGCGTTTATGCGTACAAAGTACGCTATTTAATTAGGCCGTCAGATCGGAGTCGCTATTGAGCAACTATCGATGTGAATGGAAGGCCGTGGTGAGTGAGATTAGTACCAACACGCACTCAACCCTATCAACCAATCAGGTGAAAGATACTAGAGGTGCAATGGCACCAAATAATAGCGAGAGAAAAATAGTTTTCTCATATCGCTATGTTGAAGGGTACTGGTCGCGGAAAAGGAGTAAAGAGTCCCGGATAGCCAGTCGATGTTGAATGTCGTTGATGGATGTCGTTTACGCCCTGGAACGCCCTAGCCATACTTATTTCAAATTCAGACCAGTTATACTAATGGACAAAAATATACCAATGTTGTGTAAGCCACATGTGCACTTCCATCAAATTCTAGAGTTATAAAATGTTCCTATCACTTAACAAATCAATGTTTCCAGTACATAGTGTACATATAATAAGTCCATAACAAGTTGTATTCTAATACGTCTAAGCGACATATGTAGTTGGGTCACAATAGGTTTGAATATATTGTAAATTTGGAGCGGTATTTCGAAATGTTCAAGTCAGATTTCTCAATAGAGTTTGTTCGAATAGAGTTCTCGTGCTAAATGAGAGCTCAATAACCTTAATGGCAATATGGCAAGCCCTTAAAAGGGCTGTGAAACAGCTCCGGCGAAGCTCCCTCTTCTTTCCTCTAGTGTTACTATGTGTGCAGCTGTTTTCTCTTCTTCTCTGTAAGCTTTGGGAAAATAGAGGCCGTGCAGGGTGGCAAGTTGCTGTGCCAGGGCCGTTTTAGTGTCTTCGTAGGCCCTAGGCACTCTCATATTCGTAGGCCCCAGGCACTCTCATATTCGTAGGCCCTAGGCACTCTCATATTCGTAGGCCCTAGGCACTCTCATATTCGTAGGCCCTCCTCAACTTAAACTGCCAACTTAGTAACCAACTATGCATTAAAGCTAAACACTTTCACATTATTTCCCGACGTCGTGTTTAATAATGATTATGCACCCGCACCCGTTTTCGATTTCAAATCTCAATGAACTTTTCGCAATGTTAATTATTCAATGCATTGATGCAGTATTTCCGGTGTTACGTCATACGCATTCGTTAATCGTCTACTTAAATTTTCTTAAAAGATTTTAAAATAAAGTAATTACTTTTAAATCACCATGTCTGATGGACACAAGAGGAAACACGAGAGCGGATTTGAAAAACGAAAGAAAAAGAATGAGAAAGAAAAGGCCATGAAAACAATGCAGGGTTCGTTGTTCCAATTCGTGAGCAGAGATACCCATTGCATTACTGGTAATACTAGTGGTAATGACATTTCATTTACTTCATCGCTCACAATGGACACCAACAATCTCTCAATACCAGAAATAATGCTGACATACTAAGCCAAACAAAGTGAAACAAATGTTAGAAAGGAACAGGTATCTGCGAATTCTACGGTATGTCATGCTGAAGCTATTGTGTCTGATCTGACAGTAATAGGTACAGTAGGAGATGCCGATTTGAAGCATGGTAACGAATACAGTTATTCAAATGATCCAGATGAATGGGAAATAACTGCAGATTTCATAAGTTATAATGCAGAAAATATCCCTTCTCAGAATTTGTAGTCTGATTTCATGTTACAGGGTAGACAATTTGGCGACAAGATCAGATATGCACGCAAAAAATATTTTGTGAGAAAATTAACAAATGGTGAAATTGTCACGAGAGACTGGCTTCTCTATTCTCCTTCAACTGGATAAGTGTTTTGTTATGTGTGCAAGCTGTTTGGTTACAACGCCGGTTGTGCCAATCAGTTTACAGATGGTTTCGATGACTGGAAAAACGCAATTGCAAGGATTACATCACATGAGAAATCGAAGGATCATATTGCTGCTCTGTCAAGGATGTTGGAACGCCAGAAGACAACTAGAATTGACGAAGAACTGCAGAAGGAGAAGCAAAAATTGTGCAAATACTGGACTGATGCCCTGAAGAGAATAGTTGCCGTGATCAGACTTCTTGCTGAAAGAGGATTAGCTTTTCGTGGTGACAGTCATTTACATAACTGTCTTAACAATGAAAACTACCTTGGTTGCATTGACCTTTTAGCTGAATTTGATCCTTTTCTAAAGGAACACATTAAAGATATGGAAATCCCGGAAAGGGGAATATATCATATCTTTCTGCCAATATATATGATGAATTTATTGATTTATTAGGATCCAAAGTATTCACGCAGATAATTTCTGAAATCAAGAATGCTAAGTATTATGGAATCAGTATCGATTCAACCCCTGACATCAGTCATATGGATCAGCTTACACTTGTTATTCGCTACGTTCTTAAAAATGGAACTGTAGTAGAGCGATTTGTTCAGTTTATTCCAATTGACCAGCACGATGGTAAATACCTTTTCGATCTTCTGCTGAGTACTCTTATACTTCATGTTATAGATATCACAAATTGCAGGTCACAATCATATGATACTATGAATGGCATTTATTCTGGCGTACAAGCTAAATTTAGAGAGATTACCAATTTAGCGGAATGGGTGTCATGCGCTGCCCAGAACCTAAATTTGGTTGGTTCATCAGCTGTGGAGAGCTGTTCAGCTGCAGTGAACTATTTTGCTATTGTTCAGTCGGTCTACAGATTTTTCTCAGCTTCACCACAGCGATGGTTAAAATTTTCAGAACGCATGAAGGAAAACACCTTTGTGCTGCAAGGGCTATCAGCAACAAGGTGGTCAGCACGAAGGGACGCTACCAGAGCTTTTTATGCCACTTATAAGAAGATTCGACAAGCATTGTCTGATGTTACTGGAAGCGAACGTCAACCACCAGCATCTGTTCATGAAGCAAAATCACCAATTAAAATATTGGACCATTTCGAGACAGCGTTAATGTGTGTGATTTGAAAAGATTTACTCAAAAAAATTGATATTGTCAATAAAGCTCTACAGGAGCCTGGAATTGAATTGAGTACCATCATCAAGTTTTATGACAGTCTTATAGTACACTTTCATGATACACGCGATAAATTTGAAATGTATGAAGGTATGGCAAAAGATCTGACACAATCGGATTACAAAAAATGTACACAACGCAAGCGAGTGTGACACCGATTTTATGAGAAAGTTGTGGATAATACTTATCCGGGTTTAAGTATGAGAGCTAGTGACAAGTTCCGTACTCAGTCTTTCTAAATGATCATAGACAGACTTATTACCGAGATGGGGAAACGTCGAGGAGCTTACTCAACACTACATGAAAGGTTTAACTTTCTTCTGGACAGATCTTTGTAAACTGATGAAAAAGTTTCTAAAGCCAAGGCACTAAAAGAGATGCATCCATCAGATCTGGAAGAGGTATTTACTGATGAGTTTCTTTTGTTTTCACGAATGTTTGGTGACATTAAAACTGTGGCTGAAATGATTAGGGCACAAATAGAGAATAAAGTGGTGACAAGTTTTCCAAATGTAAATATTGCTTTCCGAATCTACCTTTCAATTTTTGAAACAAGTTCTGAAGGTGAACGTTCGTTTTCCAAACTGAAACTGATAAAAACTTATCTTTGGTCAACGATGGGACAAACACGACTATCCTCCCTGGCATTACTTTCAATTGAAAAGGACTTGATGCGGGAAATGACATTTGAGGACGTCATATGTGACTTTGCTAATGCAAAGAGCCGAAAAGTTAACATACTGCAACACAACTCAAGTGCTCATCTTACACTGTTAGAGTTACAAACGTTATTAAATTTGTATCTGCAATTTCTGCCATATTTTTTAGGTGAGCACTCCATTTATGTTTTCAATTCTTTATTTTCTGACTTTCGTAGGCCCATGAAACGTTCGTAGGCTCTAGGCACAGTAGGCCCTTTGCCGTTGTTTGTTTGGCTAATGGATAAAGCGGCCCTGTGCTGCACCGCATCAAAGAGGTGGGTGAGAGGCCGCCATTTAAAGATATCGTAGTAGTACTGCGTAAGAATGGTGATGTCAAAGTTCCAATGAGCGGCTCTGGGTGGTGATGTTTCCAGCGACTGGAATCTTGCGTTCGTAACTGCGCTGATAAAATGACCAGCCTTCTTTTTATCCTTGAGTAGTCTGTTGAGTCCTAGGTCGATGCATAGTTTGTTGATGAGCTCGTCTCTAGTTTTATTAGGCATTCATACCATTTTCTTTGCTGGCGTCAATGCCTCCTCTGAAGATGTGGATACCTCTAAGTCCTTCTCCAAGTTTATTGCCTCCCTTGCAGCCTGCTTGGGGGTGGAAGTTAATGGCTTATCCTTGCCCTTTGCCGTTGTTTGTTTGGCTTTCCCCTTTGGTGGTGGGGGTAGTGGTGGTGGTAATACCTCTTCAATTGTTGTCTCCGACGTGGTTCCCTGTACCGCCGTTGTATCTAGTAGAAATTAAAGTTTAGTGGCAAACTCTGCCAATTGTTCATTGAGAGCCGTTTCTACATCCTCTGTTACTGTATTCTCCTTTTCAGGAGAAGGAGAGGCCGGTTTCTCAATGACACGTGGTTGTGGGGGTGGGATGATATCTCGAACTGGTTGGGTCTTTCCCCTCTGCTGTCTGTTACCCCTTTTTCTGCCGTAGCCCAGATTCCCTTTGTCTTCTTTATCGTCGTTATCCCAAACCAAGAGAAGCGTAGTTCTCCTCTCGGCAGCACGAAGGCTCCAACCCGTGGCTAGTTGCAGCCCAACGCCCATAATGGCATTGAGCGCCTGGGGGAGGGGGATGATTCCAATCGCTGGTATAACATTTTCCATGACTTGCTTCTTGCTCGGTCGCCACATGACGCGATAGACGGACGCTTGATTTTATATTAGTAAAGCACGGACGTGAAGGAAAACGTCCGTTTATTAACTTCATATATCATCTACTATTCACATATGGAGTAGAAGACAAATTATATGATATCTACAAAACCAAAATATACTATCCGTACAAGGGAATGACAAGAAAAAAAAACACAACTCAAATATACTATTCACACAACCAAAATATAATATTGACACACGGGAAGGATAAAAAGCAAAAATCAGATATGCTATCAACACAGAGGTGAAGACCAAAGACAATCCACAAATATACTCTCAACACAGAGGTGAAGAGAGAAAACAAACCCCCAAAATAATATGAGCATAGAAGGGATATAAAACAATCACTAATATATACTATCATCATATACGTTACGCCAAGGCATAAAACAATACTCAACTATTAACACACACAAACACACACAAACACACACACACAAACACACACACACACACCAGTAAAGCAGTGAAAATCCAGGCAAATCCACTTATACACTGATTGGCATCTGAATAGTCTATTTTCTAGAGATTTGGTTGGTCCTGAGAAGGACTTTTCCCTAGAATTTCAGATGCACCGGGTTAAAGGTTACATCTCCCATGCCAGGCCCCACACACGAAGCGTCTGCTCCAATCTTGCTCTCAATTCACAGTTGTGGTTGGGAGCGTAGAGGGGGTTTACTGGCTTCACTCTCCCAGTCTTCACTTTAAGGGACAGTGAAGACTTCCCTCTATCTTCTCATGTTCCACACTCCTCTTGGATGGTTGTGGTGCTGGTACAGGCCGCGGTACTGGTAGTGACTGTGCTGTTTGTCTCTGTGGAGGCGTCCTTACATCACGTTCTACCTCACATTATGGTCTCAGCATGAGGTTAGGAAGGATCCTTTCTTTCTTTGTCTTCTCATCTTGTTTCTTTCTCCCCTCCTTCTCTATCCAGGCCTCTTCGGGTTTTCCTCCATATCCAGTTTATTCAAGATGCGCCTGGAATACTCTGAAGTTTGAGCAAATTTTGAAATTCTGCTGCTCGTTTTCACAGCTGACTTGTCAAAGACGAGACGCCAGATTGACGAGCGCTTCTGTGTTATATAAGCACGGATGTGAAGAACAACATCCCCTGATACCAAAACGAACGAACTTTGAATTATAGTGCACTCGTCTACGAAGAGACATTGAGCACTGTTTAATGCCAGCAAAGCTGGCTATTTGATTTATCCCGTGGGGTATGGAATTGTCCCGTATCCCCAAGGGCGTTTATGCACAAATAGTGTGCTATTTAATTTGGTCGTCATGTCCTTCTCTCCTAGACATCGTTTCTTTACTAATGCCTCTTCTTCTAGTCGTTTCCTTCTTCTTACCTCTTCTTTTTGTTGTTGCTGTTGAAAGATACAAACTTGTTCTGCTTTTTTCTGTTGCTGAAAACATTTCTCCAATTCTTCTTTCTGTCTCTGTTTAAAATCCGCGACTTGTGATAAGGAAGGAGAAGACTGCAAAGGTACTGGTACCGGAACAAATTATTGAGAAGAAGATAGAAAATCAACTAAATCCCAATTAAAATCGGTCTCTTCTGGACGTATAATTGTGTTGACTTGGTAGCCACTACTATACTATCGCATCTAGTCTCCGCGGCGGGTGCACCCCAATTCATCATCTTCTTAGTTTCCATCATGTTCTAACTCTGTCGCATGGGTTCACGGCGCACAGACGATAGGACACCTATATAGAGAATATGACGCCACAGACGACTCTATTCGGATTGGAAGACAGACTTCGCACTGTGAATGAAATTTTCAACGTTTGTTAGGATTGGTGAAAGAACTCAATCAGTTTCGATCCACTGCATTTTCTTCACCTGTTCTAGTCATAAGCTGTGGACAAACGTAGAACAGTCTACTCTCCTATCATCAATGCTGTTCCGCACAGAATAATAACCATGCATGTGAAATCAACTTGGACGATTATCAAGATCACCGATACGTGCGTTTGGAAAAGAAGAATTTATGTGGAGAGACAAGGCTGTTTGAAGAGAGTCATCGTCTACGTTCCAGAAGTCAGAAGGAGTTTGAGGAAGAGAAGCAGACCTATGCAATGCTCTCTATGTTAACGAAATGCTTTTTTCAGGACACTCATTTACCTCAATTTCTTTTAATTGTTGCTTAAATATTGTTTAGTCGTTTGTATAATTGTTTGTGATTGTATATTGTATGTTTTGTGTGTTATATAAGTTTATGTCTATGTCCCACTCTTTGTTCCCGATTAAGGTCAGCCCTTTGCACAGCTGTTCCTAAAATTGTTGCAACATTGTTACCAATCTTTAGTACCGTGACCTCACCACTCTTGATCCATTCATATTGTCCCTATACAAAACCTAACCTATATTCCACTTTACCTTGTTCGTATATAGACCCAATATTCCCCATGTTCAATTTCCCTTGAGACTAGAAATGTCTAGGGTGATTGTTAAAACTGGAGGCTATATTTGCCCCGGGGTGAGGGGTCTGTAATGTATTCTCCCATTGAGGCTATTATTATTATGATTATTATTATTATTATTATTATTATTATTATTATTATTATTATTATTATTATGTTGCTGTTGTCAACGACACATATGAGGAAATGTGGTTTTGGTTATTTTTCCATAAATATATATTGAACAATTATCATCCTCATTAAATATAATTAAAATATACGGTTATTGTTATCCTTGCAAGCATTTATGAATCACGTTGCTACACAAAATATTTACTCACATATTTATTTATATGCCCATAAAAATAGCCATGGACAGCAACTAATTTATAAGATAAACAAACCACTCTTGTGACTATCTGCCTCGCATAGCGCTCAGCATTATATAAAATCATAGAAAAATGGATATTTTTTAAATCCTGGACTTGACAAGTGGTGTCACACTGTTTTCGTCTGATTTGCACGGAACAAACGGAAGCTTTCTGAAATTCCATTAGAGCTTGTCATATTGAACAAAATATAGCTGCACCTGAAACGTAAAACTAGCTGCATGCCTGACTTAAGATTAAGGTGGAAGAAAATATGAGAAGAGATCATTTGAGGAAGTGCGACAAAAGAAAATACGTCTCGGAACGTGACAAATTCACTAGGAAACGTTGTACGACAAAAAACTAAGAAACATCTCGCACCATTGGCAGAATCAGCACTTTCATAGATGGGGATGGACGTTAATGGGTCTTTGATATCAGTTTTTTTGCTTGATACTTATTCCTTTTAATAGATTGAATAAGGAGTATTAGTTACCGGTTCAAAAAGGAATAAGTAAGCAGTTACTTAATCCGGATTTATTAATTTTCAAATTGAGTTGACTACCTATTCCTTCCTCCTGATTTAATAAGTAAATGGTTAACACTTATTACCTATTAAAAATATTCTACATCAAATTTGAAAATCCTACAGGACAGTAAAAGGTATTATTCTACCAGATATATAAGCTGTATACAGCAGTTATATGACAATTTTCAATGACGCGAATCCTTCCAGTGCTCATGTTTTTAGCATTTTTGAATTGGCAATAAATAAGTGGTAACCTATTCCTTATTGAATTGGGGATATATAATAAGTAACCCACTCGATGTCAACATGCTTTAATCTGGAATAAGTAAATGTTTACTTATTCCTAATTGAATTTGTAATTGGTTACTTATTCCATTTTATTAGGGAATAAGGAATAACTAACCAACATAATTTCAGTTTAATTTTGCTGCAAGAAAATATGGTTCTCTCACTGGATTTTCCAGGAATCGTCTTACACGTATTTATATTACCTCCATGAAGGATAGCTTTAGCTCACGTTAGCCGAATACTGGCAAATGTTCAAATGATCTTGCCCGACCATAAAAATAACTGCTGAAACTATGAAGTCCAGAAATAAGAAACTTCCATATAGTCAAAAGAAGCATATAAGGCCTTATTTCACCCCAATCAAGGAGACACAATATTTCCAAGAATTATATAAAAATAATGTTTAAACACTAAGTCACTGACATTATACTTATAGATTTGTAGTATTTCTCACGAGACATGTTATCATCGCACTATACCAAATTTGTCCAAATGATACATATGCTGTGAGAAAATGACCCTGCACGCGATTCCTGTAGTTCTATATCTGAAACTTTAATAAATCGTTTACTCTGAAAGTATAAAGCTGAGAACTTTGATATTTTGCAGTATAACATCCTAACATCAGGCTTAAAAAGGAATTTGTAAATGGTGGTCTTAAGCTTCCCACTGCTCCCCCTCACACTGCTTAACATTGAGATAAGAAGTTAAGCAGTGCTGGACAATATAATTACATGTATGTATAATGAAAATGAACATGTAAACCACCATGTTTCGTAATTAAATATATGACTGTTCAAGACCTTCACCGATTTTCCAAACTTCTGAATAACGACAATACTAATATCGTACAATTAAATTGCTTGCTATTCATTCTTCATCGCACGAGCAGACATCTAGAACAAAGTGCCCATTTTTTTAATGTGCATGGAATAAAGTCGATGTTAAAAGTTGAGCCCGATATTCCATTGTTAGAGGACCGTGCCCTTACGTACACTCAATAGAATGGTAGCGAAGCTGGATTAGTTTCTAAATTTGTCTCTGTCACTCAAAAGAGCTGCAACGAATATATGAAATGGATAGAAAAATGTTTTAGCGCAATGTCCAAGTGAAAGAAATTGCTTTCAAAAAAGGTGGTGACAATTAAGATACAATGTCCCCACAAAACACCCGAAAATGAGGACACCTCACTGTCTTGTGGACTGGATCATATCTTGTAGAAACAGTGCTGAAAAAAGGATATTACCGTTTACTGGAATGCAAGAGTTCTGGTATCGATTACGGCATAAAAGTTTACAACAGTGATTGCTAATGATAACAGATTAAAGTTTATAATAGTGTTGGTGATGATAACGTAATGACAGTTGAGAAGAAGACTGGTAATGATAAAAGGACTGAAAGTTTACAAGAGTATTGGTAATGATTACATAATGAAAGTTTACAAGAGTATTGGTAATGATTACATAATGAAAGTTTACAAGAGTATTGGTAATGATTACATAATGAAAGTTTACAAGAGTGTTGCCATTAATAACAATGAAAATTTACAAATGTACTGGTAATGATAACAGACTGAAGAGTGTTGTTAATGATAAATAGTCTGAAAGTTAAGAAGGTGCTGGTAATGATAACAATGAAAGTTTGCAAGAGTGTTGGTACTAATAACTGGTTGAGATAGAGTACTGGTAATGAAAACATGCCGAAGGATTACATGAAATCTGGTAATGATAAAAGTCTGACAGTTTACAGGAGTGCTCGTATGGATAATATTCAAATTGTACAAGAGTACTGGTAATGATAACAATTAAAGTTCAGAAGAGTACTGGTAAGGATAACAAACTGAAATTCACAAGAGGAATGCGGATAAAACTGAATCAAAACCGAAAGATGAGGAAACTAAACTTAACGATAAAGAGGAGAAAATATATAAAAATGGATGTAAATCTATTTGCCTTCAAAAACCGCCAGTCAGCGAGATATTGTAGACTACAGTACACACGTGAATGCAACAGCGCCATGCTGACATAGAGTATAATCGTACTGATACGGTGTATACACTGACATAGTCTATATGCGTACTGATACGGTGTATACTCTGACATAGTCTATATGCGTACTGATACGGTGAATACACTGACATAGTTTATATGCGTACTGATACGGTGGATACACTGACAGTTTATATGCGTACTGATACGGTGAATACACTGACAGTGTATATGCGTACTGATACGGTGGATACACTGACGTAGAGTATAATTGTACTGATACGGTGTATACATTGACATAGTCTATATGCGTACTGATACGGTGAATACACTAACATAGTTTATATGCGTACTGATACGGTTAATACACTGACATAGTTTATATGCGTACTGATACAGTTAATACACTGACATAGTGTATATGCGTACTGATACGGTTAACACACTGACATAGTGTATATGCGTACTGATACGGTGTATACACTGACATAGTTTATATGCGTACTGATACGGTGAATACACTGACATAGTGTATATGCGTACTGATACAGTTAATACACTGATATAGCTTATATGCGTACTGATACGGTGAATACACTGACATAGTTTATATGCGTACTGATACGGTTAATACAATTATTCTACGAGGTGCCTATGAAAAGTTTAGAATTATAGCACTTTTATTTATTTGAACCTGTTGATAAATTAAATCCCGATCGATTGACAAAATACCGTTCAACAAAATGAACGGAAGCTGCTCGTGCATCATGTTGAACCCTTTCATATATGTGCGGTGACGTAACAAAGGTAAATAATTACACTTGCTTTAGTAATCATTACCAGTATTAATAGTAGCTACAATTTCCATTCATCAAAACGTGATCAGGCCAAGCTGCGTTTATCTTTGTAAAAACTGTCCGGAGAATTAATTTATTCCGACTTCTACAAACAGATTAAATGCAATGTAACTAATGTGGGCACTGAAGCCGAATATATGCACATTGTATGCCATTAAACGAAATAAAATTTGGTTTATTTTTTTTAAAACTGGTATAAATTAATATTGACGTAGTCAAATAATAAATCTTACCTTTTATCTGAAAATAAATAATTCTTTTTAGAAAACAAGATTTGGAAAACAAGACCGCTTAGAGACTCAAAATCTAACAAAATGAACATTTGAAGTACAACAATTTTACTTCGGCTCATTACAAATTAATTTAAAACAATAGGTAAATGGATAAAGAGATTGTGAGGAGATGCCCTATAATGTAAGGCGCTGACTCTGATAGTTACCATGCGGGAGTGGATTGAGGTGAGATATAGATCTCAAGCCTACCACATCTTAAATGTTGGGTCAAGGTCTTGGATTGTTTGTCTGTTGGTCGCATCACTAAAACTAATTCAGTTGTAAGTAGCTCATGTAGGTAGCCTAACATGAACATAAAATTAGCTTTAAGAAATAAAATAAAATTTGGCTATCTCGAGTCTTGACATTAGTGAATCGGCCAAGTCACAATAAACACATGAAAGCATCAAATCCTTGAGTTAGTTTGAGTGTACAACAAAACAACACATCTTTATCATAGAATACTAAACTTCTAATCAGAACACTTATCACAATTAAGATAAAAAAGTCAAGACCTATTTGTAGGATTTCAGTACCCTAGGTCGATTACCATTGGTGGAATTACTTGTTTGACATTGACGAAGCTATTATAATATTGGATAAACCTCTTTTCTATAAATACCTACGTAGCAAAAGCCTTCAAAAAATTCATACCTTAAAATAAGACTAAAGACCTGATACAAAATATCGTTCAAAAGATAAATAAAAATAACAAGACTTAATAGAATTATACAGAATAGCAATCATATGGGTTTACTGTTACTTTTGCTGAGCTTAATGTGTTATAAAATTACACTTTCCGACTAACACAGTTTACACAACACTCTTCGGGCCTTTTTTGCTCTCTGAGTCTGCAACTGAAAGTTTACTTAATTGGGTTTGCCATCGTTTCCAACGTTTTCCAAAAAAGGTATTTTTTTTTTTAAAAATTCAATCATATTTAAGATTTATTCTTTGACCTCTGTAACCCATGTTCCGGGAGTAAACATCTCCAAGTCACAGACATATGTACTTAATGACCACAATTTTATTGTTTCTGACAATTCTTTCTTTATTCGGGCGTTATTTGTTGTGTGAATCGGCACCTGACACTTTATACAACGATAAACTTTTAAAGAAAAACAATAGTAAACTCGTAAATGATAGTGGCGTAAAACATGTCAGAGAAAGATGTTCCGGACGCTCTTAGGGTACTCTATAACTAGTAGTGTCACTAGCCATTTGTTTGCCTCCAAACTGTTGCCAAACGTTTAGAAATACTATCATGCCATCAATCTGTGCACTGGTACCTGAGGCTCCATTCTCCATAATAACGCATCTTTACCTCATTCTTATATGTTTCGCTTAGAAAGAAATTCAAGCAAATATCGCTAAAATTACATTTGGAATGAAACTGAATTAAAGATTTGATCGATAGTATCTACGGCTGTTGTAAAATGCATGCATTTTGGAATGCTCCTCAAACGCTGTGGAACTGAAATTATAAGTGCTCGATATGATTAAGAATTCCACAAGTCATGTATAGAACTCTTCAAGTTTATGCATCGTTCTTTCCATCGATTTCAACAGTGTTTTAATCCCTGTATTACTGGTAGTTCAGCAGGTGTTTCAAATTGGATTATAAATGTCTCCAATTCAACCGAAGATACTCGAACTCTTATTCACTGAAACTAATTATCTATCGTTGATATGGAAACACCGTACACAGAATAAAACCTTCGGCTGGTGTTGCATACAAAAAAATCACTGATGGTATTTTGACCATTCTGTACTGAATCTAAGAATGCAAAGAATACAAAAGCTTTTCTTTGTATGGTAGAAGAAAGAAATTAGGCACAACAAGACTGAGTTCCTCTATGTACGTAGTATGATATTTCTTAAAATTGAAATGATTTTTGTTATATTAAAAACATAAATAAAGCATGTATGTATGTATGTATGTATGTATGTATGTATGTATGTATGTATGTATGTATGTATGTATGTATGTACGTACGTACGTACGTACGTACGCACGCACGTACGTATCCATGTATGTTCGTATACATATGTATGTATCTGTGTAAAGTCAGGAAACGTGAGTACAATCCACATTAAATGACTGAACGAATGACTGATTAAATGGTGTTTTACGCCTCGTCAGCAACTATTTATAGACATTTTTAATAGAGGAGCTTCAAAATAACGAAATGATGAATAGCTGAGATTTCCGAAGACACGGCGATCGAATCCACGTTCAGTGCCAGAAGTCTGAGATTTGGGGGTGGCGATGGTGAGGTACAGTCTGTCGACATCAATGATCATTTCAGTCGAGGAACATTGAAAAGAGAATGAGATTTCAGTCGAGTAACATTGAAAAGGGAATGAGATGATTGGTGATTACCACCAAACATACCTTTGGTGGGTTTCTGATTAACGCAGATTTGGAAGCGCGACACATTAACTACTCGACCAGCGATCCTATGATCTGCTGCGTAGTACACCACCATTGGGCCATGGGGGAATGGTGGCTGATAGCTTCCATGCCGCATTATCGCACTGTCGCGGCGACGATACGACAACCACAGATCACAACAGGAGAAAGCTTTAACACTTCGAAATAGCGTGAGAGCCTGGTAAAGCTAGGGTGATAAAGCGATAGTATCATTTTGTACCCTTGACTCTTTAATGTTATTGCTTGTCTGTTTGCAGGTGTTCTTGTGCTTTATTATCTCGTCGCTTTCGAGCCTTAGTTTTATCAGATTGTCAAGGCGTTGTGTCTTGCCGTCTCGACGCCTTTTTGTGTTGGCGCTTGTCCCTTTGTCTTTGTTAACATGCGCATTTCAGGTCAACCTAGATGGTTAAACCAGATCAATATTATATGTATTCGTCCATCATAATAACGGAAAATGTAATCTAATATTTTCAAATTTCTTCGTTAAAAGTTAAAGAAAAAAATCGTTGTACAATTTTGCAGGTAAAAATAGCACGAAATTGTTTATCTGCGAACAAAATGAACCAATAATGCATTATTATTAAGTTACTAGACCGAGCTTTCGTCCACGTTCCGGCCACAATCGAGAATGAAGGAAGAATAACAGCGATTTGAAAATGGCATCCAGTTACATTATGTATGTCACCAGGAAGCAAAGCGACAACGCGACAACGAAAGGTAATCCAGACGTCAACTCGACAAACTATTTGTAGATTTTCGCGTTGGCAGTTTTATTTTGCACGGCGACAATGCGACAAAGTAGCGTGGCAGAAATCGGCCACCATACCGAGGAGCCTGCAACGTACATTGATCTTTAATTGTAAACGTCTTGACAGTCCGAACACATTGGGCAATATAAAGTAACACAAATATGGCAATGGAGCTGTGCTTGAAATCATATAAGACCATTAGGTCATGAGACACAGCATTTAATTCAACACTTGTCGATATCTTAGCTTGCCTACTGTGTATATGATAATACAAGCCATCACACATTTTATGAATGAATTAAAATTTAAAGAATTATTTGAAATTGCATTAGCGGTATATATTTGCACATCATAGATACATATATAATTCATTAAGGCGTAGAAGATAGTGAATCAATTCCAAGGTAAAGGTGTCTTACAATTTCGCTTTGTAAGATTACGTAACGCTAATACGTATTATTTGTATTTAATTTGTATTATATATTGGTTTATCTTTATGATTAAATGCATTCGTATTTTTGACTTGATTTTGTCGAAAATCAAGTTCACCGTGTACTTGATCAGGTGTATTTATTTTGTAAACAACATGATACGTAGTTAATATCTCTCTGTGAGTACAGATTATATATTAGGATCGGTATCAATGGAGATATTATGTTGATCTTAACCTGAGTCTAGGACATTGGTATTCCCCCAATGAAAAACATGGTGTATCTGATGTTTGCCATGTTTGCCATGTTCTTTATTATACTTTTAGTAGTATACTTTTTTTTGTTGACAACTTAGAATGTTCTAGGAAATCTTTTTGGCCTTCATCAAAAGAATCAGGATGCGCCTTACGTATTATTTAAGTTCATTAATACTATAATAAATTACCATACTTCCCATCACCATCGTAAGCTTTAGATGTGTACCTCTGTAGCAGACATATGTAAATACGTAAGCCAATTCAGTTCATTTGCAGTCCTAATTACACATTTGATCTCGAGGCTAGTGTAAATGTAACATGTAGTCACCAAACAAGCCAAAACATTTTCAAGCTGAACTCAAAGTAAATGTAAACAACATTATAGATTTAGCTTATAAGCGAACTTTTAATCGCTAGGATTATTACAATTAGTCTCACGATTTTGTCACAGTAGGAACTATCCAGTGAGACATGAACCAACAGCGATAAGTAACACGGTATACTGTATTTATGTTTGGGACCAACAAGTTTACTTTCTCGGGAAGAAGCCTGACACATATTACAAATCTTGTCAATAGCTGGAATAATATCTTGCTCGGAAAACAATATAATAATATAGCCATTAAATAAACTATCTCGAGATGAAATAAAAATAGCAGCCCCCCCCCCCCCCCCGAAAATTTAAATTGTCAGTATTTTATAGCAGATACATCTTATGTGTATTGGTTAACTCTTTATTTTTAACCCACAACTTATTTTTACATTATAGGTAAATATTTATGTATTGCTAACATTACTACACCTACAAACCTTGAATAATTTCTCATAGCTACATTTTACGAATATAACAGTGATGCATCTGTTAATAGAGACATACCGCTATATAAACGTGACAATTTGGTAGAAACTGAACTGGTTTAGGCAGAGTGGATTGCCATTTAGGGTTGTGGGAAGTCTTATTAACGTTTAAGTCATTCAAATGATAAAGTTTACCAGGGATTTCAAAGTCAATATACATGTTTCACATTTACTTTAAAATGTGGCCATTATGGTCTGCATGTATACTACCTTTACCTCATGATAAACGAAAAGGAATTGAATTAAAGTTACAGTAACATACATCTGAAAGAATTTAAGAATTTAGAATTTATAATAACTTTAACATTCATTAGCGTCATGACTGGATATATTTAAAAGAAGTAGCTATTAATAAGAACATATTTAAATTGATGCTAAATGTCTGTAACTCATGAAGAAGAAGAAGAAGAAAACATGCATTCCGTAAACGAATTCATATATGTGGGGATTTAAGTATAGTAAACTTTAAATAAAGTTAAAACACAAAGCCGCCGTTTAGCATAAATTTCACCATTCTCCCAAAGTTTGGAAGAAAATATATGAGTGGTTAAAAAATACTGTCTGACATGACCTTGTTTGAAATTAGGAAGAATTTAGGTTTGCACGACGTTAAAATAATCAGTTTAGAATTAAGAGGTGCTACCCTTTAATTCTGACAAGGAAGTCGCTTGTAATTCCAATCATTTTTCAGGCTTTTCCAAAAGCAGTGATGTGATTCATTTGATAATTTCCGTTTGTGACTAATCTAAGCAACAATATTTGCACGTGGCACAGAAATTGATTCGAAAGGCAATAAATATATGCAGGCCAGCCTTACTAAGCTGATCTGAGAGGAAAAATCCCGCATTAGGTAAATATATGACTCGGGTGAGTATTGGTGATCAGCTGAAATACTTTAAGGGCGAATATGGGCTGAAAACAATCCGACATAGCGTGGTGTTAGCTTTTTATGTTGATAACGGTGCCAGCATAAAATATTGTGTACCAGCTTTCGACAAAAATCGGTTTACTTACGGATGTCCCCAATCAGCATCGGATTTATTCGTACATATGTGGAATATGGCAGGATATCATAGTTCGAGGGAGAAATTACATGGCTCATATTATGGTGACTTAGATATTATCTTTTCTCATTGAAACCAAAACGATATTATTACTAATGCCTTTCAAGATTCAGTCTTATACAGATGATTTGGTATATACGAGTTTTGGCACGCGACGGCGTCATTAGGGCTTAAGTTTGCTTTACAATAGTGCAGTTACAATGTCGGCTGAGCTTGCTTTTTATTTTTGGGAAAGATAACAACGAGCGGACAGACGAAGATATTACAAGATTAAAAGGAGACCTTATGTGATCTGTACCTTTAGTGGTTAAGTTAAAACCAGAACATATATTTCACTTTCTGTTCAAATGATCAAAATGAGCCAAAATCTTAAATTAGATATTCGTTTTAGGATAAGAACGGTCTGACTCAGATGAAAATATTACAAAAAATTTCAAAAATATATTTAAGATTCACACGTCAACGTTGACTGTTGGCAGTAATGGCAAGTTTTCTTACCACGTGATATGCTTATGACGTTGACTAGTGTTAATGGATACAACAGTAGTTTGAAACAATTGTATAATAGTTTAAATTTGAGTAACTTAGCTATAAATACAAATGTTGCAAAAAATTACAATCATAACATCAAAGAAAGCAAAAAAAAAAAAAGATAGGACAGTGAGATGAGAGAGGAATAGATGAGCAGGAACTATTTAGATAAGAACAACGATGGTTATAATATTCCATTCGCTTCGGCACATGTTTTAAATATATATATATATATATATATATATATATATATATATATATATATATATATATATATATATATATATATATATATATAAAATAACCCAGCAAATATTAAACAGAACTTGTGCTACTACTACGAATAGTTGAATGAGTTGCCCTAATTTATTTTTTGAGAAATAAGTCATTGATCATCAACCCTTCTGTTTGCCTTGTACCAACTCTGAAAACTGCCAACGACAAACCATGTAATGTTAGAATAAGTAAAACGACATCATCACCCTTAGAAAGCAGCAATCTGTCTAGCTGATTTTAAAAGTCAGCTTATTTCACCGTGAATCGACGAAAGCTCCTGTTGTACATTTAGCTACCTCAAATAAACAGCCAAGAATACTTGTTATGCCTAAGAATGGATCTGTGATACCCTTTTTCAGTACCATTTTCTCCACCAACAATTGTATTTCGATGTCCACTGTCCCCTTTATTACTGTTCCTTCTTAACATTTTAGCAAATATGTCATAAACTGAACATAAATTGTTGCATGCCTTTAGCTGTAACAACGGTATCATTTGTTATGCCATTTTCTTGATATTTTTTGTGTGCTTTTAACATAATGTGAACCCTACCCTAAACCTATTATGTAATGTTTTTAATATTGATTCCAAACTGATGCTCTTGTTCCTCTAAAAGCCAACTAAGCGTGATCTAAACATAACACGTGGTGATGGAAATTGTTTTAGGATCGGGAACATGTGAAGGGAAAACTATTGGTGTGACGTCAGTGAAATATTTAATTTTAAACCTTACTATAGAACTTTAAGTAAATTACATGACAGCTCTTGTGTATTTGCAATTCGTACACAGCAAGACCCGAAACCAGGGAAGGGCAGTTTACAACTAGCAATTAATATTTAACAGTGGTCGTTTGAAACAAATATTAGAGCATGTACGAAATGTATTCTATTTTCAGAAATTCGGATTATTTAAAACCATGGCTACACGAACGTCTACTTAAAATGGCCACCTCTTTATAGTGAATACCTGATCAAAATAAAAAAATATATGAATATGAGTAGAAACATCATTGAATTAAGTGCAATCACGTATTCACTATGCTTATATCTTTTATCGAATTAACATCTAGCATAACATTTATTCTTGTAGTCTTCTGAAAAATAAAACAAACAATTAGTTGCATAATAGATAGTGACATCGTTGCTATTTAAATAAATAAACGAGGAAGATTTACGAGTTAACGATTCCAGAGCAAGTGAAAAAAATCTGAAAGCTCCAGCACGATAAGAATTGAGATGTATAAATAACATAAAATTAAAAACAAAATCATAACTACATGATCCAATGAAAGAAAATTTAAATCAATATAGTAACAGTGAATATTTGTATAAATATCTCAATGAAACTGCATCATACTTGAATAAGATCATTATTGAAAACTTAGACTATTTGGTGTCGTTAAAGTAGTTAGACGTAACGGTCAAACGAATAAAGAGGGCTTAGAAGAGAAAACAGAAGGTCGAATGGATACTGCGAACAGACTAAAATAGTCTACTAAATATGTTGACACGTATATAAGGTGCTTTAAAGGTACTAGCCATTGTCACACGTCATTGTCGACTCATTGTGTTATTTCATTTAAACATTCATAAATATTTTACTACAATCATTACCTTTATTTAAAAACCAGTTTCTGATTGAGATATAATTTTCTATGTAATTACATCCCAGAAGGAATATGCTTATCGAGTTTATTATATAAAGAAAGAACAATACAGAACACAAGGAATATGTTCCTGATAATGTTTTAAAATTGTACAAGTTAGCTATCTCAAGACATTTTTTCAACACTTCTGTCTTCTGTGATTTCACAAGCCTTTATGTGGCATTATGTCTTAACCATGTATAATTTTAATTTATTACTAAAATGCTCTGTACTTTTTACAGATTTAGCTAAACCGTGGGATATATTTATCTGAGATAAGACTAATCCGGATCAATCCTTTATCTCACGGTAATGATATATACCTTTTCTAGACACGATTAAGACAGCAAAATGTGGTTAGAGAGTCTTCCTCGGATGCGGGAGGTCGCGGGTTCGAACCCAAGCCGAGTTATACCAAAGACTAATAAAAATGGTACTTACAACGTCATCGACTGGCGCTCAGCATTAAGAGGTTAGTGTTAGGACTGGTCGGTCTGGTGTCAGGATAATATAAATACGTGGAATATGATGCCACACGTGTTAGACATCATTATAAACTGTCACAATGCAGACATCGTAGCAATATGACTGGAAAAAGTGATACAACTACCTCAAAAATCAAAATCACACACACACACACACACACACACACACACACACAGACCCGCGCGCGCGCATAGTCTTTTCCAATTTAGACATTCTAACAGGCCTTATTATTTTCAATGTATAGATACATTAAATTATACACATCGTCTAATTGTGTTGGACATCTATCAAGGCTTCCGTCCAGCCAACTTGTGTACTTATCTGAATTGCATTTTGACGATGCGTAATTATTGAATATTAATAACTGATTCCACAATATTGACAAAAACAATTTTTTTTTTTACCCCCTTCAGTACTTTTGCATATGATGTTCAATTCAAAGTTTCAAATCTATTAAGATGTAAAGGTCAAGTAATTGATTCTAGCAATATACCATTCAGTATCTGATTTAATGTTATGTGATGAATATTTTACATACAATCATTTATTATTATTATTATTATTATTATTATTATTATTATTATTATTATTATTATTATTATCCATTTAACTTCAATTAGTAATTGTTGTAATTTCAGTTTATTTTGCAAATTAGTAAATTTAATGATATTCCACTTCTTTACAAATGTGACTAATGAATATAACTTGACATCTTTAGGTTTGTTAAATTTGATCTTTTTTAATTTTGGTTGTTCCGTCCAAAATATATGTGCTGTTTTAAAATCTATTGAAAGATTCTTAAAAATGTTTCGTTACGACCTTATACAAGTTTTGCTTTTGTATTCTTCTAAGTTATTTTTAGACTGTAAGTGGATTAAGAGTATACTTAGTTTTTCACTTACATTATTTGGCATATTGGTATTAAAGACAGAAACCGTCGTCCATTTGTGATGTCCGTATTGCATTATTCATTTATTCAAGACCACATTAATATATAATTTACCTTTTCTGTGTAATGACATTAAAGGATTGGTTTTAGTTTTTCCGAAATCGCAAGTAATCTTTATTCGGACAATTTTCCATTATTGTGTCACTTCCACCGTTCCCATAGAAGTTTGTTTACATGCTATGAAGTCACCGTTAATACCTTTGTTACTGTATACTTCTTGACTCCATTCCATCTACTGATTTGTGTTGAAGACTCTAATGAAATGGAAGTCATTGAAAGACAATAATGATAGAACTCCTACCGCATTTTCAATTCCCATAGGAAATGTATCGACGTTTCTAAATGACGATGATCAGTCAGACATCTATTTTCAGTATAGACCTATTCTTGTCGCAAGATTTGTGTGGAGAAATTCATATTATTCGCAGCATTTTTAATGACATGCTTCTTAAATATGTGTTTGCTATTCGGCACCTATTATATCAGGCGCTAATTTTACTAATGAGTCATGTCTCTAAAGGGACTGAAATTCCATCACAAAAACATTGTATATTATTGTTTAGTTGCAAAATAGGATAAGCTCTCAAAATATTCTCTTTGACTAAAAGTTGAATTAATACTAGCAAATGATGGCCAACCAATCCCATCTATTCTACTTTTTATTTTCACCTTTGTCGCGACTGGTTCCCATTATTTTCTATAATTAGTACCGGAGTCCTATACTTTACAGACAGAAATGCAAGTTGAGGATACTGTAAGATCGTGGTCAATAACGCTTTGATACTGTACATTATGACGTCTAACAAAACGAAGCAAACTCAGTAATAATAAAGTAGAAATACGTACACAAACATGATATATATATATATATATATATATATATATATATATATATATATATATAGATATAGATATAGATAGATAGAGAGAGAGAGAGAGAGAGAGAGAGAGAGAGAGAGAGAGAGAGAGAGAGAGAGAGAGAGAGAGAGAAGCGTTCGGCATTGTCAATTAAAATATCATTTATGAGGCTACATATTGGAAGTTATGAAAAATAGTTATCATAATAAAACAATGAAGGATTAAATACAAGAACAACTGGAAACTACACAAATTAAAACATCACAAGGAATTAGACACTTACACAATTAGACAATTAGACACAATTAGACAGCGGGAAAGAACATCTATTGAAAATATTGAAAAGAATTATGACAAAACTTAAACACAGAAAACTATTTGATGAAAGGCATAAACAAACTTAAACATAGAAAACTATTTGATGAATGGCATAAACAAACTCAAACACAGAAAACTATTTGATGAATGGCATAAACAAACTTAAACATAGAACACTATTTGATGAATGGCATAAACAAACTTAAACACAGAAAACTATTTGATGAATGGCATAAACAAACTTAAACACAGAAAACTATTTGATGAATGGCATAAACAAACTTAAACACAGAAAACTATTTGATGAATGGCATAAACAAACTTAAACACAGAAAACTATTTGATGAATGGCATAAACGAACTTAAACACAGAAAACTATTTGATGAATGGCATAAACAAACTTAAACACAGAAAACTGTTTGATGAATGGCATAAACAAGCTTAAAGGAATAACAGTTCCTATCCTACCATACCCACGTTTAACAATGGTATGTACGAATATATCAACAGTCATTCTGTCTACTGCTAGCCCTTTGTAAGGGTGAGATATGCTGCTGTCCCTGACAAACTAAAATCGACTGCCATTTATTTGATTTTATTATCAGATACGCAGCATTAGTTTTACTCTGTGATTTTGCTCTTTTTTAAATTATATTTATATAATAGTGTTGGCTGATTTGGTTCTTTATATTTACTTTTGTGTATGATTAGTTTCCATGTTATTTTCCTATTTCATAGGATATTTAGATACAGCAGCTAGAATAATTATTTAATTTAAAAATGAGAATATAGCAGTTTTTGTAACCATTATTAGCAATATAGATGTTTTTACATTTGTAAATACACTGAACATTGTTCGCAAGATTTTGATTTCCGGAAGTTATTCTACAGCAGATCGGAACGCATGACTATCCTTTATTCTCTACATAAGTGTTTAAATAATGTTGTCGCTTTGTCTTGATGACTTGGATCAGTCTTACTTACACATATTGTTAGCCAGCCTTTGTGATAATGTTCTTTACTACCGTGGTATTGATTGTAGGGTTTATTCCAAGTTATGTGATTCAATGGATTTTCAAGCAATACTACCCATTTTCCTAATCCTGATGCTCAACGCTATGAACATGTATTCCTCCGTACAACAAATCCAATCTTTGACGTATCTTGATGAAATCTTACAATAAATGTTTTCATCATTACCCTGACCTTGTTCACTGAGTATTATTTGAGTAAATAAGTGTTAAGCGGTATCTGTTGTAGTTTCAAGGTATACATTTTGTTCAATTATCCATAACTTTTTAGTCAGTTGCTAAGATGCAAACAAAACCCCGAACCATCCTATTTTATCATTCATTTCACTATCTGATTGTGTTTTTCAGTGTTGAACTATACCTGCTCTATACGTATGAATCACGTTTGGGAGCTGTAAAACATATGCAGGTGTACGCTCTCCAAAACCTCGTTTAAAGAGTTTTATTTTAGCTTATCCATAAAAGAACAAAAATTTGCCAATTTATCAATAAACATAAAATTATGGAATGCTAAGACTGATGCAGTATTAAAAAATACGTTATTATAATTTTTAGAATTTAAAGTTTGTTCATTAGCTAAAGGTCCTGAGCTTTCATATAACATTGTTCATAACTTAATGTGGAGATAACACCTGTACAGTGATTTTGCAAACTCAGCGATACATTGATTAGTAGAAGAACCCACAGCCGGCTGTTTTTATTCTTGTTGACCAGTCTTGCTATCATATCATGTTACACTATATCTTTGATCCGCACATATAATCATTGTTGTCAAATTTTAAAGTGTTGTAATGAAGAAATATGAAATAGTTTGTGTGAGAAGAAGATTGAATTTCAGTGCAGTAAATTTGTATGTATTTAAATATTTTGTGCAATTTTCTGGTTAATTGGGTAATTAAACACACCTGCTGTACAAGCGTGAAGTGTTGCACTTTTTATATTGAGAAATAGTCCATTACTTTCGTTAATTTCAGACTAGAGTACATAATATACGATATATAGTCTATTCTTTTTGGACTAGAGTCCATATTTCAGACATATAGCATATTTCTTTCGGACTAAAGTCTAGTATGCAAGAAGTAGAGTCAATTATCAAAAAAATATAGTCTGTTACTTTAGAACAGGTCCAACCCCTGATTCTCGCTATGATTATACTCAGTGTCTATTATTTAAATTCCAAAACATGTCCAGGAATTTACCTCTTGTACAAATACATGGAACACCCATTACTAATATTTGCGCATTGGCGTGTAATTGCTTATATATTTGTCTATGTAATCTTATCATTTTCTTTCATGTAATGCCATTTAAATCCCGTTTGATGTTACACCCCCTTTGCATTTTTGGTGCTTTGTATTTTGCTTTACCATTTTCAAATCTATTTTCCCTATTGTATTTGTAACATTTGAAAACTGACCAGGCTATATGCAATGTTTAGTCAATCATGGATGTTTCATTTATTGGGGTAGTTTAATTAAGTTCAACGCTATGCATATGCCGTCAAATTATTCGAGCATAACATATTATAATTTCGATTTTTTCTCAGTTAAGCTGCTATTTAAACGCACATCATTTACAGTTTTGGTATCTCGTGTTCCTTTGTTAAGTTTCGAATGCTGAATTTTCAATACCCAAACATTATCATTTCTATGTACTGTAGTAGTAACATTTCAGATAGAACGATAGTCAGATAAGACGTTACTATTATAAGTAAGTTATGGCTATTCGTTGTTTATTTTCTTTCTCCTATGTGATTTTATAATTAATAAATCATTAATTCAGTACAAAAAGTTTAGATATTTTAAAATTGCATTTGTAATTAACAGTATTAATATAATAACTGCGAATCAGATGAATTGAGAGCGACAATAAAATAAGTTGAAATCTAATATATATGCAGTCCAACCTCACCCCCACAAGTCATGTGTTTCTTGGGATTGGGAAAAATATGGGAAGACTATTAAATTCTAGCTGAATACAATTTCTTGTCGCCATCGGTTCATCTTTTAAACTATTACGTCGTGCTTCATTATTTCAATGATTTTAATTCTAATAGATCATGAATTTCAATCAGCAGGAGTTTCAATCTGTTTTCAAAATTATGCACGTTTTCAGGATCGGTATACATGTTGACCTTGCAATTATTGAATATATATGCAGTACTGAATTTTGAACTTTGTCGGCACTTGCTTTTAGACCTGTATTATGAGCGTGATTCGACTTCTAGAGCGCAAAACTATATTGTTTAAAGATTACATAGTTTACAGAGACATGTACATATGAAGTGATTTCCTGGATGATATTTTGGGTTTGCCACACTTTATATCCTCTATGGTGTGGATGATCTCAACATTCGTCGTTTAGAGACAAGATAGCCTGACTACATAATGCACTTTGTTTGCTACTTTTGTCGGCTACATTGATTTTTAATTGGAAGCCAATACATATGGAACCATTATCATACGTTCGACTCGAGTCGTGGTAATTTATGACAATACAAGATAGCTTCTGGGAACAGTAATTGTCAGGCAAGCTGTGCAGACACATAACCCATCGGCAATGGCAATTAACCGACGTTAAATCCAATGGCGCCCAGCTCTAATTTGGTTTTTGTTCCCAAACCACTTCAACACAGATACCGCCTGCAGCTATTTCAAAAGTTAATTTGAATATGACATGATAAAAACAGTTATGCTTGATTGAAATTGAAGGTCTCAGCACGGAAATGATAGGTTCATTGAATTAAATTTGAATACGGATGCCCCGATCCAATTAGCATTGGTGTACAAAAAAAATTTGGACTGGCATGGTTACCCCTGGAGGATTGTTGGATGATACTTAAATCGAAAGGTATTTACAAATCTGTTCATATATTAGTGACAAGAAATATATTAGCAGCGTCTTCATTTACTATGACGCACGAATTAGTAAGTGGCAGCTCAGTTTATTAACCCTGTAAGCAGCGGCAGAGTTTTGCTTACTGCCCGTTTAAATTGTACACTTACCTGCAACGCATGTGCGTGTACGCGTGTGTCATGTTGCATAAATACGCCTAGAAGTTTCTCGATTGAGAATTCAACAAGACTTTTCTGCATGACTTGTGATTTTATATCAATGTCTAATTCAGTTGTAGAATTTGATCTATAATCTGAGAACTGGCAAGAATGGTGGGCTAGTTTTACCTAAAATTTAAATAACTTTTGCGTCTGAGAACTGGTGTTGTTCTTGTTGGGTTTAACGCCATTTTTCGGCACAAGATAGGCTATACGTTGCGGCGAGTATTAATGATGCAGGAAGACCCCGGGAAAAACCAGGAATAAACAACTGACCCACGAGAAGCGATTGGCAAGCATTCTCACATTTCCAGATTGGCCGAATCAGAGACTCGAACCCACGCAGACAGAACAGAGATGACAGTGATCCGTAACGGAGAGCACTTTAGACCACTCGGCAACTCAGGTCCCCCGTCTGAGAACTATGTGCTTGCAAAAAGTGTACTTTAGTAAACTTGAGTAACATAAGTCCGGTCGTATGTCGGCAAGGATAATTTTAATACAAACTCACTTGAAAGAATTCGAGTATATGTGATGGTGAGTGATCCCTTGGAAAACAACATACCAAGTAATACTATTCAACCGTGGGGTGAAAGGAATTTTTTTAAAAATGTTCAAGTGTTACGAATATCCGATTCGATGCGCCAGTTTTCTTCTTTACTTTATTATAAATATAATGTGTTAGTTTTCGCTAAACTGCTACATATTAACATTTTGATCAACGCTGTCAGTAGGTGTGTTTCAAGATATCCATAGTAGATGCGGTATGAAGCAAATACGGTTCTTCACTTTGTTAGTTTTTTCATTGTTTTCGGCTTTATTGATACGCTAATTGATCTATTACCGCGTGTAATGTACTGATAGTGACATATGCAGCAAGGCATCGCTAATCTGTCAGACAAGGTCAATATTTGGAACACGATAATGTTTTCGTACATTTTAGGACAGTTGAATGATCTGTTTGCATTTGAAACTAGCAAACACTATAATTCTTGTGATACTGGACTGATTTATAACAAATAAGAAAATTAAACACTGATCAAAACGCATAGACTTGTAGACCAACACTCACCCTTACCGGCAAAGACACCCCCACCCCTTACAGATCTGACGACCAAAACACAGACTTACTGACCAACACTAACCTTTTCGTACCAATATACATTCTTACTGACGGTACACCGAATTTACTGCCCAATAAAAGGTGTTAATGATCACCACCCAGACGTACTGACTATTACGTACGCTTACTAAAAATACACATTGTAACTGGCCATCACACACATCTATACTGGCTTAGCTATACTGTGCACCTACTGATCACATCACTCACACGAACTGAGAAACAATCTTATCAACCAGCCCTCACTTTTACTGACTAAGAGACCGTTTAACTGTCCAACACTCACACCTGCTGATGAGCGCACTGTCTTACAAACCCGCACTAAGATACACACCGCTATTCCTATCGGAATGTAAAAGAAAATAGGGGCACAAAATCTATAGATAAATTTAATGTTAGAGAATAATGTATTGTTTCTCTTTTTTAAAAAAAAAAACAACAAAAAAAAAAACAATAAACAGTATACGTTTTCGTGCTACCTGACTATTATTTGAGATAGCAAATCATTTTGATTCATGACTTGTTCAAATATTACTTGAGTGTACTTGTGAAAATAAAATGTTTAAGTTGCTCTTAAGTCTCACCTGCAATGTCGCAAACTTACGACCTATAACTAGGAGATTAGACAGATTGCATTATTGCTTTCTTGGTATTATAAACTCAACGTATAAGCGTTTAAGTCAGCAAAGCATGCAAAAGTGCATACTTCCTCACACTTTAAAAAAAATGGTTTAATATGCATTCTAACTCAAGATTGCAATTAAAGATGCCTACTTGGAATCACATTTTTTAGTATTATTGTAAGCTCGTTACGTTATCATTTCTTATTTGTATCCATCATGAGCCGTAGTATTGGATTATTGTACTTTAGTGTTAGCTAGTAGCCGTGACGTATGGTATGTAACACTGTACTAGTCAGAATGAGTGGGTAATGGTTCGTAAGACTGTGTATTGGTCAGTATATGTATGTGCTGGTCGGTAGGTGCAAGTGCAATTAATGTATTTAGGCGCTGCCTTGCGACACTGCGTATTGTTTAGAAAGCACGGGTGCTGGCTAGTAGTTGTTAGTCGTGATTATTTTGTGTAGATCCTGGTCATTATCACGGAGTATTGGTTAGTTTAGTAGGTGTATGTGTTGGCGGTTAGAGATGGTTTCTTCTCAGTAGCACCTTGCATTGGTTGGTAGGTATGAGTGTTGGTCAGGAATACTATGTAGTTGTTAGTTATGATGAATATTGGTGCACTAGAACAGGTTTTGCTTTGTCAAAATATCAGTCATGTAGCAGAACAATGATGTTCAATGTTTGATGTTTTAAAAAGCAAACAGAAAATGTAACTCCTAATGTACACAAAAGCTTCATATTACGCCTGAATCTGACCTTGTTTGTTGGGTTGGGTTATATATATATATATATATATATATATATATATATATATATATATATATATATATATATATATATATATATATATATATATATATATATATATATATATATATATATATATATAGTATATGTTTATGTACAATTATCATCGATGACAAGATGACAAACGTACCTTCAGGCGTACTACCTGCTAGTTGTAGGTGATTTATTCGACGTTTAAGGCCATTTAAAGCAAGCTACATCTACATCACCTTAGTCACCATGCCCTTTGTTTCGCAAGCAGAAATGCTTTAATGTCCCGTACACCTAGAGGATATTAAAATATTATCTTCAAAACAGAAGAAATAATGTAATTTACTCGTGCAAAACAAATCTCATCAAGAACACTTCCGGGCATGGGAATGGAGAGAGATACCAACATAATATATCATACTGTACTTCATGCAGATGACAAAAGCTGCTGCAGCCACACGTATGTGTTTCTGTAAGTGAAGAAGGAAATATATTGACAACATCGAGCATCCATTCTATACATTTTCAAAAACATTTTTAGACAAGGTGATAAGCTAGTACGGTTTGAAATCTGTCCCTCGCTAATTCTGTACTACGGATATTTATCCCATTGACACCTTCAGACACTGGTTAAATATCTTTGCCAAAAAGATATATTCGAATTTTGTTTCCACTGTACAGTTAAAGCAGCTATGCTGTCAGGATAGGATCTAAATGGGATAGCTCCTCCATTGTCACCGATTAAAGTCGGGTGATCAGAAAAAAGGAGGGAAAGCAGGAAAGAATCACACTTACCTAATACTTAAATATTCATCTCTCTTTCGTTCTGTTCCACTTTGTTAGAGCTCTACTGAAATAAAAAAAAACATGTCACTGCTAGTTGTGTACATATTATACTATTAACTGTTTCTGAGCTTTCTTTGTTCCTTACCTGTGTATGAAAAGTGTTCTGTACTTCTTTCTGAAAGGATAGATACATAACTAGTTAAGTCAACTTGAGTAAGTTAGGAAACTGATCTTTATGGTTATTATATACAATTTTCCCAAATCTACTCCAAAATAGGACTGAGGCAATAAATGAAAATTGAATTCTGCGTTTCAATTGTCTGTAGTTTAATCTGGCTTTGTTTTCTAACGTTTCTAAAGGTATTTTCTGAAATACAGCTGAAAGGGATATTGACCGACAAGCCATCTATTTTTTACCATCTAGCAAGTACAAGTGACTCGTATTTAACACTATTTTCGGATTCGAAATCACTGACTGGTATCCCCACTAACACTTTTCCAGCTCCAATTATCTGATATAGTTTTTAACTTAAAGATAATGTCACCATCATTATCATTAGGCTGTATTTGTCGAACTAAATCGACATCTGAATACGAAACAGGCCCCCAAAAAATCATCCGTTTTGGGGTTTTCTCGTAATGCCGTTCGTTTACATATTCATTTGTAAAACTTACTTGAAGGAAAATTAAAACTAAGTGATAATGTTTGTTCCAGGGCCATTCAAATTAAGTTTAACATTCGTGGCAAGCTTGAAGAACACTGATGTGTAAACAGGTACCTGAAAAACAGATATCGTGATGAAAATAGTTAAATAAACTTTGCTTACTGCGTGAAGTGCATTTTCATAGTCGGAATTTTCAGATAATTTGTGACATTCTCACGCATTACCTGTCTAAGTGTGTGACTACGCAATCGCGCACCATGACAGCATCTCAGTTTAAGTACTTTAATATAAGTTAATGACTTTTACGTAAAGATTCAGCCGATTCTTCCTTTTTGTCACGCAGGGAATTAGCTACATGAATTTCTGATTGATGGTATCTGTTTAGCCTGGACATGAACAAAGACAAAAAATCACTAACGACAATTATATGTAGCATATTTTACCGCGTGAAATACCCGTAGTGTAGCTTTCATGTGGACCAAAATAGGCAAGATACAAACTCAGGGTACAAGAGGTTATTAAATGATGAGTACGTGTGAACATATTGTGAATGTATTCTTTATGCTAAACCTGCAAGTGGCTTAAGATAGTTAGCTTGTAAGTTTTGTGGGAGTTAGAGATTACGATCCACGTCACTTTCTGAAAATTTGTATAAAGCAAGGAAATGTTCTCGATCAGTTGTTTTTTTTTTTTTTTTCGTTTTTACTAATAAATTCGAGTGCATCACCTGAATTCTAAATTTAAGACATAACAAGGCAAACTACTAATAATTATTCGTGACTGCTGAAGATGAAAGTTTTTGGCCTATGGTAAGTATCATTTTGTATCGATTCTCCACTTCTTTTATCGATAAGTGTATCGGTACAGCGAAAGTGTATCGGTATATCATTTCAACTGAAACACTATCTTCTTTAATGCTATATTTTATGTTATCATATGGATATCCATTCTATGACTGGAAACAGTATGAGTATAAATTAGTCATACAAATGGATAAATATAGTAACAATGCAAGTAATAGTCGATGATATGCCAAAAAATGGCATGGTGCTGAGAAGAGGAACTAACAATACGGCTGCCATCTTGAAATTATGGTCTTATCCAGACAAGGAGAATTTAACATTTGTCCATACGATACAGAGTATCATGTACCTATGTCAGCATGGGAAACTGAATCAAATTTATGTAAATGGGTTCTGTAGTGTGATCATGGCGTGTGATCCTTAGAAATAAACTCTTTTTTATATTACCTAGCTTAGTGGAACATCATGCTAAATGTCTGATCATGATGCCTCAGTGCTATATATCAATATAAACTGCCACACTGCAGACATCGATACAATAGGACTGACAAATATGTTAGAGATAGGTTACAAATCCCAACAAATGTTCTATGCATGACGAGCCTATATTGAGCAGCGCAATTCTTGTTGTCCTTCCATGACACAGAATCATAAAAATGATTGTTTCTTTGGAGGTGGACTAAAATGCCTCTTCAGGTATGAATATAGAAGAATACAATATGTAACTTTCGTGCAAATTACGTCGCTTAAACTCATTCAGGACCGAGAAGTTTAATTTCACCATCGTCCAGATATTTAAAATAGCTTTATTTCGAAGACTTATAAACATATAATACAGTGCAAATTAAGCGGTCAAAAGTAAGCAAAAGTCTTTACTTCGTGTGATTCTTCGAAGCTCTTTGGACAAGCCTCCAAAGATCAAGAATTAAAATAGATGCAATACGGCTGATGATGATGTTTTTAATTCAGTTCAAACAACAAGTTTAGAAATGGAAACGTCATACTAATGGAAGCAACTGGCTTAAACAGCACTTATTATTTTACAAGGTATTATTATCACTTCCACAAAGAATGGAAGAAAGAGCGACAACAATATATTTGTCACCGCTTCAGTGCCTCATAAAGAAGATTTAAACAAAATGTTACGCTTCATGAAATAATTATTGCCATTTTTGTTGTCCTTCCATAAATTCGACGAGGACCTCTCTTGTCATCCGAGTGTCTGGGGGACTGGTTCTGCTCTGTGCGTGCGCAGGTGGCTGATGAGGCAAACCATTGCGCGGAATGTTCGATTGCATAAGGGACAGAGGATGAGTGGGACAAAAGCTTATGCAGGAGCTGGACAATTTGTCAACACTTCATTAGCAGTTCGTTTAGTGGTAATCTTACCAGCAGCACACGCAAATGTTTCCAATGAGTTACAGTTATAGATAATATAATCATATTGCTGTCAATTAAAGGTATATCGAGCAAGAAATAATATACTTGTAGATATAAGGGTATTCACCATAGTACGATACACAAGCTTATTATATATGGTTAAAAATATGCAATTGAAGACAAGATCACAATTAATATAAATAATGTTGTACTTATAAAATATATGGCATTTAATATTTATTATAATATTATCCATGTACGGACTGGTACATATTTTTAATATTACTTACGTCTAAAAAACAGTTATTCTGTGATCATTTTCTTGACATTGATATTGAGATTCATACATAAGTAGAACATAACGTCGTAAGATACAAAAATCATACAAGCATTGCTCGACATGTTGCTATTAATCAGGCTTTGCTGATTCATCATCATCATCATCAAACCTTTAAGAGGTCGTTGGGTCACCACAGTTGACATTACATCCAATTCTCTCCATCTTTCCTTGTTCTCTACAGGGAAGTACTGTTATAAAATATCTACTTTTATAAAATCATAATAAATAATGACTTATACGGCATTTATTGCGATGGCGTTTTAGTTATCCTGATGGTCCGGAGACAGAACTGATTAACAAGCACACGATTTCTGCTAATATGTGCTAGAATCGTCATCGCGATATATTTATTGTTCCTGTTAATTGAGCGCGAATTTTCACTCTCGCCTACTAGCGATGCAAGTATTACATCATATTGGTGCTAGGTTTATGAATTGAAATTATTCGATTATGATTGTTGCAAACTTTGGGTGTACCAAATTCAGAAGGTTTTTTTTCTATTTTTTTATCCGCATGTGCATTCCTTGCTGAAAATTTGCCAATATGTGTTTTGTTTCATGCCATGTATAATGTGATTCTTAAAAAAGATAATAAGAATTGCGGTTTAGTATTAAAAATATGTTTACATTAATATTGTTAATTCGAGTGTCTTTTTTGTTGCCGTCAAGGAAATATTGCCCGGAGTTTGAAAACTGCCAAATTAATTTAAACTGCTGTGAATAAAACATGTTTGGAAGTCGTTCCACAGTTATAATAATTCATTTTGCTGAGTAAGTTTTCAGCATTAGTGTCTCTGTCATTTCTGCACAGCTTTAAGACTAGTTTTAAATTCATGTTTTGATGAATCAAGTATTACATTTGTTAACAAATTATTGCAAGTTATAGCAATAATTATCTTTTGCGAAATAATCATAAACAATATCGTTAGTTCTGTACTTATCATTTACATAACTGGAAATTAGAATCAGATGTAGCAAAGTTTACTAGAGTTTGCTAAAACCATATTTTGCTGTTTGCATTTTGTTAGCACCATTTATAATAAACCTCGACTTTTCAGTTGTTTCGTTTAATGGTACTTTTCGAACTAATCGAATAATTTGTCGTTTCTGAATTAGTCTTTACCTCGCATTTATACGTCAAGGATGAGCAACAATTAGCAGATCTATTTACTCTGTATGTGTGTTAATTGTCCCTACATTGCTATAGTTAAAGGGGCCTCTGATGCTATTTTAGCGTTTGACGATACCATCATGCGAGTGCTCGCACAACTGTTTTCAGCGTCGTATTGACCAATCCCCTAGTTGGACACGTATCTTTGAAACGGGTGATATGCACTCCTTCCCAGATTTTCACCTATAATGAATTCGTGAACCTTAGGATACAGTGTATGCTTAAAATCAAGTACCTGCAATGTTTATATAAAAAGCGTATAATTAATTTCACTGGACAAAATCTATGTTTCTCTGTTAGTGTGATTGTTGCCACAGGAGTTACAAAACACATTTAATCACCGTTCCAGCCCACCCGAGTCACTGCTGTTCTCTATATCTTGTCTGCAAACTGCGCCGGGTCTTCAATTTGCAAGTATTCTGAATGTGTTTGAAAACAAGATCTAAAACAATGTAAGGAAAACACTATCGTACACCACATATCTAGGGCGCTTCAAGACCATGAAGTTAGAAGGTGTGTTCAAACTAATCATTGAGGAATATATGACGTACATATCACGCAGAAAGCAGATTCTATCGAACACTGACAAAATATGATTTAGTCGATATCAGTGAGGTAAGTAGACCGCAGTGTGGGGTGATATAATTGGTAACGTGTGTGTGTGTGTGCGCGAGGAGAGAGAGAGAGAGAGAGAGAGAGAGAGAGAGAGAGAGAGAGAGAGAGAGAGAGAGAGAGAGAGAGAGAGAGAGAGAGAGAGAGAGAGAGAGAGAGAGAGAGACCACGAAGGGGTTATATAGTTTGTAAAATGTGTGTGTACGGTAAGTAGATAACCACAAGGGGTGCGATATAGTTGGTAAAATGTGTGCGTGTTTGTGTGTGTGTGTATAACAAGATAACCGGGTGGGATTTTTCAATTTCACAAACATACCACTTTTGACGATGATATAAGTACAAAGTTTAATAATGAATGACTCGAATGAGCAATTAAATTATGAATACGTGCGTATATATTTAGTGCAACCTTTGGATTATTAACATAATAACGTACAAAATAAAGAAAAATACAAACAACTTACTCTACAAAAGACAAACACAAGGCATAAATGATTTACAGTGACTAAACAATGGAAAGGTGGATATAGTTTACTCAGATAGCAAACTAGCAAACGATGTAGAATTTTAATAATGTAGTAAAATGAATTCACTCATAGTGAAATTATGGAAATGAAAAATGACAGATATACAACTTATTTTTACAGTCCCTAAAGATAGAATGGGTTTTATGAAACCCCTAAAATTTGTCCATGGCTACAATATTGCATGCAAGGAACACGTCAGAACACTTTATATCAGCTCCACAGCTACTAAAGGAGCTGCTACAATTTTTGTGGTTGGCTTTACAACCTTTAGTCACTTTGTACAACACCGGACAACAACGGACATTCCAGATAATGGACATCCCAGATATTGGACATTCCAGACACTCCAGATACTGAAGAGCTCTACAGCTAGGACACTCCAGATACAAGACATCACCGGACAACACCGGGCACAGTGGACACTGGACATTCAAGATACAGAACAGCTCTACAGATGGGGCACTCCAGATACTGGACATTCCAGACAATCGACATCACCGGACAACACTGGGTATTCTGGACATTTCTGGACACTGGGCAGCTCTATACCTGGAGATGTGCGAATCCTTATAGTAGACCAGAAACTGACAAGACGTTTCGTAATGTAAAGAGCTTTACATGAAGTGAAGTATTTATACACAGATATTGTCTGTGCATTGAAGGCATTTGGTTCGTCTCATCAAACGCACTTCACACGTGCAGCATAAGATGAACCGAACTCACTATTTTGGAATACGACACAATATACATTATTCACCCTCGGGTATCATTGTACGCTAAAAACGAAACTCTTGTACTCGAATTTTTTTTTTAAAAAGTGTTTTTACAATTCCGTGACAATACCTCTCCCCTTAATAAAAGTGGTAACACTTTTGGAAAAATCACGGAATGTGAACATAAACCATAATTAAAACATTCAATTTTGAAATACTGAAAGAAAATTATCTAATAATTACACCCTTCTTAAAAAATCAACACCCACATTTTCTGATCCTCGAATCTCCTCGATTTGGAAACTTATCTAGTTAAGTCGCTTAATGGGCTGGCAATAGCCAAAAAATTGGAGACAAATTTCCTGTAAAACCCAATCAAACCTAGAAAAGATCTTACCTGTTTTTTTAGTTTCTTGTATAGGTACATATCTGATTGCTCCTAAATTATCTGGGTGAGGTTTTAACTGGCCTAATCCACTTATAAGGTTTCCCAAACATTCTAGGCTAAAATACCATATGCTACATTTAGTGGGCCTAGATGTAAGATTTGCAGAATGAAGTCTATCGAACAGATCCTTAACACCTTAATATGCTTATCCCATGTATGTTTATAAACAAAGATATCATCTGCGAAACTGTCGACGATTTCCATACCGTTTAACAGTACGCATGAGACGAACGCATGACGCACCGGCGTTGACTAAACCGAGAGACATAACTTTAAATTGCTAAAGACCTTTGGGAGTCGCGAATGCTGTTAACTCGCGGATATCATTAGCGATTGATATCTGCCAATATCCCATGGTAAGGTCTAATTTAGAAATATATTTATAAACTGCCAACTTTGAAAATACATTTTTCATGTCTTGCATCGGTTGCGTCGAAAACGGTGATTTTGTTTAATTGCCGAAAGTCAACACAAAACGGTTCGTTCCGTCTTTCGTTCTAACAAACACAACGGGGGACGAGTACAAGGAACAGAAAGGTTCGATCACTTCTTGGTCAAACACTTTCCACACTTCTTCGCTGATTGTCTCCCGCGCATGAAATGTGATTGGATATCCTTTAATCCTGATCGGCTCCGAGATGTTCAACTTGATCTCGTGTTGAATCAATCCAGTACGGCATGGTTTGTCCGTAAACACGTCAAGGTATTGGAAGAAACCTCCAAGATCTGCGTACGCTGACCCTTGGATAAATTCGGGCATACCTTGATCTGATCTATACATTATTTCCCTCCGTCAATGGGGTAATCAGAAAACTGAAAAGGGGTTATATAGTTTGTAAAAGAACGTTTTATGGGTGCAAAATCTGAAACTTTTATTTTTTATCGACTCCACTACATTGGACGAAATTCACAAATGTGATTAGTGAGTTATGATACCTTTCCACGAGAACATGGCTAGTTTGAAATTTATAAGTATGTTTGGGGTATACACAAATATATCCGCCAGGTGGTAATACTTATAGAAATTTTCAATTCTGCTCGTTGGTGTTGCACGTATCCCTCCCTGTACAAGATGGCGACTATTTAGAATATTACGCGTGTGTTTGAATTGTTCTCGTATGCTTAGAAGTGATGGTACTAATTTTAGAAAAATATCCATTGTGCATGTGCTGTCACCTTTATAACTGCCAATCTTATGGGAACTGTTAAAGCGTTGTCATGAAAATTAAATTTGTAACGATGTGTTTATACAACATATAGACCTTCAGCCAATTAAGCACAACTGGGTGTGCTTCAGGAAAATCAGTATTGTTTAACTTGTACCATACAACGTTATGAGAAATACACAAGTGTCACACAATTGTAAAACAATTTTTTTAGAAAGGGGAAATGGGGTCGTGGGATTTAGACTTTGTTTTCCCCTTGGCAATTAAGAATCAAGGGTGATTATGAAAATATCGTATTAGAAACTAATTAATTTTGTTTTTCAGGTAATGCTAGTGAGCCATGCCTGCATGAATACCTGGTTTCAACAAATACTGAAGTTGACAGAGATGTGTTTAGAGCTAATACATGATAATGAAGGACAGAACTAAACTACAATAGGAACTGAAATATAATCGATTTCATTGCAAATTATATCACTCATAGATTTCGTTTTCATCGAATTTATAACAAAACACACTTTTGTGTGTAATTATTTCGACACACATATTTTAGATATTGAAAAAATACACACCTAAACATTTAGCAGTGATATATATATATATATATATATATATATATATATATATATATATATATATATATATATATATATATATATATATATATATATATATATATATATATAACGTCACGTTGTAAAGAACAATAACTAGATTGCAACAAGTTTATGTTACACCCTGGGGCTAATAAGTTTGCGTCATAAATGTCACGAAGGTCAGCCCTGCGAACAATGCAGTCAAAGCAAGTTATATAACATGGTCATAGGAACTAGTGACTAACGTCTTAGTTTGGCAGAGCGCCATTCACAGGTCAGTGACCAGATTCCTGTGTGGGCTTCAAAAGAACATCAAAGAAAGGGGGTTGTAAAGCCACCCTTATCAGACAGCCGGGGAGGAGACAATGTCTGTTAATTATGTAAACTATGGAGTAGACGACATCCACTCATGTTAAGCACGGAGTTACCAGCTGTGCAATTGCAAGATTAAAACGAGTATCTTGAGAACTAAACGACAGTAGTCGCTAAACCATCTTGCTGCAAGTTAAAAGCTATTCAGACGTCATTCGAAATTGGCAATAAGCTTTGTTATTTTGGGAATTACCAAACAGTTTCGGACAGGAAACTTTTATGGACCAGAGGAGAAATAGGAGACAGAGAAATATCCTAGTGCAGTTAGTCCCGAGTCTCTTGGAGACAAAAAAAAAGGAGAACGGAGGCAGAAGTTGATGGACTGGAGGGGAACTGGAGTACCAGTCTAGATGAAGCATACTATATCACACTACCTCAGAAATAGGCCGTCACTTGGTCTAAAGACAAGTAATAGGGTTATATATATATATATATATATATATATATATATATATATATATATATATATATATATATATATATATATATATATATATATTGTAAAACCTATCAAAGCTTTCTTTCCCGATTTAAAAGCTGGTAAAGAAAATGCATACCTTTTGAATACGTCTTTAGATTCCAATATAATTATATCGTATCTTAAAAACAGATGAAACATAATAACCACTAAATGACGTAGGGATTCGTTTAAAAGAAATAAAAATTAGTTTATATTTTAAGTAAGTATCCATCAAGATATTTACAAAATTGAAAATTATCATTCAGATGTTATGTATTTAGGCTATCATAACCAGTAACAACACAAATGTGACGAAAACAAGCTTTCTGAATTGTAACAAATAATTTATTTCCCTAGACAAGCAAGGTATAAATGAGGATAAGAACTTATGGTTCTAAGAATCAAATCCCAAAATAATCCAACTATTATTCAAGAATTAAAAATGAGAAGTCCTAGTAAAAATGTTCTAATGAATTTGAGTTTAAGTCCCAATGAAAATCCAATATGGAACGCGTAGACGTATACTGTAGTCAGTATAGTACTGTAGTGTCAACAGTTCTTTGTTGAAGCACATAATATAATATTCTTTTGTTTGAATTCTGTAAATTTCAATAACTTTCTTTATCCAAGAATGAAATCTGAGCACAAGTATTTCCAGGGAAAAACAGTCTCTTAGAATGCAAATAATTGAAGAAAAATTAAAATTAAACTCCAACTGGTCACAAAAATTAACAGTTTGCCGTCCGCGTGTTTAAAAGCACAACTGAACCTATGTCCAGAAACATGACTATTAAATCTGGCTGCTGCGCAAATCCGGTAAAACTAGAATTTCAAAATAACGTAGAAGCTATTTACATGTCAAAGGCGCGTATTTATAAAATAGCCTCGATTTCACTCTATAAATTCCGCACTAAGAATGAATACAAAACATGTTTATTACGTGAATTATTGAAATGGGAACAGGAACCAGGTCATCTATAGATACAAAGTTCTAATTTAAGGTTTTCGAAAACCTAACTGAATTTCTGGAAAATATCAAATCCAGTAAATACAATTAGGATACAATATCATGTACTGCAATTAAATTTAAAAAAAATTAAATCAAATATAAATTTAATCAAATATGCATAACACATAAAATTTAACAATATGATTCTGTTGATGTACAACTAGACCTGACACTCAGACTTTTGAAGAGACCATCATAAGAAATAAACAAAATTGCATGTCTCAGATAAATGCCTATGAACTAAATGAACAAAGGGGAAATAGATGATGTCATATATTGTTGATTTTGGCGTACAAAATATAGAGAGAATAAAAGCAAACATAATGATTGGATGTTTTACCAGAATTTAAAAGTTAGAGAAAAGCTGCTTCGAGGTAAAAGACTGGACAGTCTTTTAGAGATAAGGATGCAACAATAGTCATTATAGCTACAACAAATTGCAATGCATCGTGTTAGCAATAGCCGTTATAGCTACAACTATTTTTAATATACTGTGCTAGTAATAGCCGTTATAGCTACAACAATTTGCAATACATCCAGGGTGCCAACAAGAGGCATCGTGTATAGAAGGAGGAAGAGGAAGGAAGGATGAAATACTTGAAATTAGATGAATACTATGGACAACGCACTGAACAGAGACTCTTTCACAATAGGAAGCTGAAGATTTATGTCCATGGACTTTTTGCATTGATTCGTATATTTGATAACATTGTTATTTATTCAACCTTTTGTTGTCATATGTATTTAGAGTCGGAATTGCTGACTGGGGGCTCGTGAGTCATTAAATTTTAACGCACACCTTCTACATTATTATTTATAATATAAAAGCTGGGTTGTGACATATTCGATTCTACATTGAGTAAAAAACTGCAAACAACATATATACTAATCTGCCATAGGACAATGCACGTGCAAATCAGGAGCTATGTTGTTTATTCTTCTAATTACTCTTAACAACACAGTGCACATTCAAGATCTATCGGCGCATTTTGCAATTGGACTCGGCTAAGCTAATACAGACGGAATATCTATATTAATTTTATAATGTGTAAATCGTGTTTCCCAAAACAATGCAGGCCATATTTTGTGAGGCGTGTAAGCATTAATTATTTTATTCTTTAAAATATATTTTGTGACACAACTAGAAGTGACGACACTTTAATAGAATCCAAAATTGTACATGGATACGTGTTATCTATTAGTGAAATTATTATGTTACCCACATATGCTTTTGAAAAATGTTAACTCTCTTACAATAATGTTTCTGACATTATTTATGTTTTGCAAGCAAACAAAACAAATGAAAACAAATTTTCTTCAAATTGCTGCCGCTTTTTATATCTAAAGTAGATATAGGTTAGTGTGATTGTCCAAATAGAAAGGGTAAAGTTCATAATATTGTCTATTTACAAAAGTGCTCTTGGCGTTCTTGTGTTCTTGAAAAATGTTGTTGTCATTTAGAAATTTACAAATGTGCTCCTCTTTCATGCACATTCTATTGACGTCTTATAAAAGTCGTTCGTGTTGTATAACACTTTGCAATACCATAGTTCGCAATATTCATAACGTTATTAGATAATTAGATAAACCAATGTTTCATGACACTAAATGTGTCAAAGTTGTTGAATAATACAGCGTGTCTTTTACTGCGGACGGTTCTTGGCTGATACAAATTTTGTTAAATTTCATAGCAAGTGAACATTGGCGTAAGATCTTGTAAAGTTCGAAAACAATTTCAGATTTAACATAAAATTTATACCATCAGTTGCGAAAGCTGCTTGTCTGACAGTTCCGTTGCTTATTCTCATTTATTATTTATAATCGGTAACTTAGTAATTTTCTTCTAGTCAGTTACCACAGCTGGAATATCTCTTTTCAGAAGCAAAACTAATCAATAGGCCGTATAAAGAGACGTTGTCGGAGTGCAGTAAATGTTTCCATGACATAGACCTTGTACTTAAACAAGGTGTACCATGCAGGTTCAGCATGTAAAGATTCTGTATCATCTAGGAACACACAAACAAGCTATTAAACATTAGCTAAGCAGTTTAACGATCACCATCACCATAAAAGAGTTCGATGACAAAGAGCGAGATCTCTGCGAGTAAAGGGTGATTCTCCCCGAATAACTACTCTATTCCAAAGATTGCTGTTTCATATAAAAGAAAAAGAAAATAGTCGTAATTAACAATAATTGCTTATTTTTTTATGGTCCAGACTATTAAAAATCTGCATATCTTTTTTTTCTTCAAATAAACAGACACTATAAAGGTTTTCTTGTTATCCAAGAATTCTATGTTAGCTTTACATTCAAGGTTATCGTCACGCGGAAATGGTTGTGCATGCAACGTAAGCAATAAAACGTTTCGATAGTGATCCTGTATTTGCCTCCCTTTTCGATCGTGTCTAAGATCAGGTTCGAAATCCTATTCTTAACGTATTAAATCGCTGTTGTGTTGACCTTAACATATGCAAGGGACTAATAACCAGATTATTTTTTACATAAGGTGAAGATACGTTTTCAAGAATGATTAGTTATTATTATCAGTATTACGCTTTACTGCTATTGTTTGGTGTTGTTTTAAAAAAATCGGTCTGATTTACCATGTCTTTGGATTTCAATAAATTTGCATGGTCATGTGTTCATAGTCGTGAAGAAATATGGGCCCATGTATGCAGGCAAGGCGATGAGTGCTGTTTACCCGCGGATCTGGGTTAAAATCTCCGTAGAGCACTAATTAAAAATTCGCTAACTTGTATGATAGTATTATCTGTATTAAAATATCAATTCTGCCTACTGTTACGTATATCTGATTTAATTTATATTTCAATTAAGGTAATTGTTTCTTAGTTTATTTTTCTTTATATGCTATTGGAATGACATTTTATTTACTGGAGATAATAATATCCAGAAAAGAACCCAGTTGACCTGACCTAGATCTTGATCTTAATTCAAACTTCGTAACCGCCAAGTAAACACGTTCTTTTTTAATTATTTTTATTGTGCGAATAGTAGAGCTATATATACGCTGGAATGGATATGTGAACCTAAATTTGTAAATAGTTTTGGTGCAGTTAACAACTTTAAAAAAATATATTTAGAGTAAATGAATGGTTTCGTCACTGTCATACTATGAGTACGCAACTCTAAAATATAAAAATGATCACATAACCCCCTTGAGTTTGCAACTCAGACATTTTCGACACTGCGTTTTGGATTACTGTATAACCTTTGTTTATATGGGGCTTTTTCTTTACATTGAAAAGTATCTGTTGTGTCCGTTTGAGTTACAAGTTTTATTCAGATTATTTGTATTTTTAATGATTAATTTATTTTTCTGGAAAATTTTGAGTGCTCAAACAGAATTCGTGGACAAAGACAGTTTATCCAAAATGTATTAGGATTTCAAACACTGGATTGTTATTTCTTGCGTTTCTACAAGGAACTGTAGATATAAGACTATACATACTACATCATACGTCATCGTCTTCCATCTTGGATTATGGTCAGGACTCAAACTTGAATTCATTAGAACATTTCATTAATTGAACTTTTAAAATTTAATTCGTGTATTATTCTTGGATTATTTTTTGGATTTTATTCTTAAGACCGTAAGTTTTTTTTCTTCACGTTTATATCGTTTTTCCTGGGAAATCAATTATTTTTTAAATTTTACAAAGCTTATTGTTTTCACTTTTTGGATTTTATTCTTAAGACCGTAAGTTTTTTTTCTTTACGTTTACATCGTTTTTCCTGGGAAATCAATTATTTTTTAAATTTTACAAAGCTTATTGTTTTCACTTTTTGGATTTTATTTTTAAGACCGTAATTTTTTTTTCTTCACGTTTACATCGTTTTTCCTGGGAAATCAATTATTTTTTAAATTTTACAAAGCTTATTGTTTTCACTTGTTCACACGGAATACTACTATTATCAGGCAGTCTTCTAGAGCTTGTTGATAGAAAACGTTTCATCTTTGAGATCGAGCTTTCAATTCTTTCTCATCGACTTAGCAAATTTCGCCGTAGTTAACAAGTTTACGATCTTCGAGTGTCGCTGAATTATAAAATGTTTTTCTCTCTGTGGATTGCATTATTCTGTCTTCTATCTTAACTTTAGTTTAAAAACTTTTGTCAAATATTTTCTAAGGCCATCAAATTACCTGAATGAACTACCTCCATTCCGAAGCTAATGGAAATCCATGTTCTTCAGTGTTTGGTGTTAGTGTACTGCTGGAATTTCAAATATACAGGTCAATTCATATTCAATTTTCATACTCGAAGGATGATGAACGAGCATGTGTCTCCTAAACAATTTACCTTAAGCATTTAACAGTTTCCCTTTGCTTGGATACATAAGTGTAAAGTTTATTTTTAGGTTTGTTTACTTACTGATGCTTCAGTGTGTATGTGTAAAAAAAAGATAATCAATTTTCGTCGTCAATCTATAAACCTCCCTATTTCAATTGAATTTAAAAAATAATTCTGACAAATGACAAGATATTCCATATTTGCTGCTTTTTTGTCCCCAAGTTGACCTAATATGAATCTACTCTAGTCGAAATTTGTATGCTATGAAGACTCAATTCATTATCTTTTTCTAAGTTTGGACGACATATATTTGCATGCGTATACCGTCTTGATCATTCCTGTTCTATGATGGATATATAATTGTGTTGATTAATTTTGTTTCTCCTATATAATTACGTATGACCCATGTGAGCAGACTAATACGGAATTCTTGTGAACACGAGTAAAGCAAGACCTTACGGCTCTTATAATTAGGTCTAATTGTACAATTTAAGTTTTGTTTTAGGACGTTAATAAAGAACAGGAGACAGCTACCCACATGCAAATAGAACCTTCATTGTTAGAGAAGTAGACAATACTTCATATACAAAGTCAATTTACCTAGTTTTCTGGTCATTTTATCCAGGTGACATGTTAGAAATTTGTCAGCAACATTATTTTTGCAGTAAATTATTATATATTTATCACATAGTCGGAACAATTTGCCTACAGTGGGTGCCGTTTCATAAGTTTGACATTATACATGTGAAAATACCACTTTATGCGATTCTGATTGGACCAAATAAGCCCATGACATTATTGTGCAGTATTCTCTTTACTGACAGGCTGAGATCGTAGGAAAACTTTTTAAATCCCGTCTATGAAATGTTGTGTTTTCATATAATATTTTTGACCGCCATTTTTTACGGAATTTGGTAAAATTGGTCCAGTATGTTTCAATGTTGTCAATGTACACACACATGGAGTTTGTTATGTCATGTATAGCATATCATAACATTAAAAATGCCACCCTTACCCCCCGACAATAACAGTAACAAGTAAAACTAATGGCATTGAATAGATGATAACGCGGGTGGGTGAGGGGACGGAAACACGGTTTGTACCATGGAATCCACCTTACAAACAAGCATGGTTTAAAAGTGAACTTACTGAAGTAAAAAAACTCATCATCGTTCACAGAAGAATGTAAACATAAACCAGTCGCCCCAACTTATCGATCTTTATCAAACATCAGCATATTTACGCGGTAAACATCTGATGCAAGTGCAACTAAAAGAGTTTTGTGTACGTGTTCTGTACCATATAATGTTCCAAATCAAATAATGCAAATATCCGCACTCACAATAAATATGTGTATTTCTGTATCCAGTAATCTTCTTGCCACAAAAAAATATCGCAACAATGTAATGTTTAGTTGTTATGTGGAATTTCGATCTAAACAGTGTCACTGTGTTGTATAGGACAACTCAAACCGGTACTGTGCACTGTATCAAACAATGTGACAAACAATTGGACATTTTATGTTGACAATGTTTTGTCTTTTTTTTTGTATGTTCGGTTTATTTGGATGGATGCTTATTCTTTGATTTATTGCATAAATATATGTACAATATACTTTTACTATCTCTTTGGTTATTTTTACGCACACCAAATAAAAGACATTTTTGTATCTAAACAATTTCTACTGAAATAAAACTGTGATAAAATACTATCAAAGGAGTAATGATTGCATGTTAAATTTTTTAAACTTGTTAAATATGCCAAGGCTTGCAAAATCTGGACATAGTACAACTCGTTTCAACCATTCAATATTAAATCGTTACCCATTTGAGATCCTCTCTATATTAATCGGGTCATGTGACACCAAGTTATGTCTTCCATACAATTCCAGACGCTTCTTGAATGGTTTATCATGCGCTTTTATTGCTAAATTTTTTGTTTGGTTTCTCGATTGTATTATTATTTGAGATACAACAAACGCCCACCGATAAGAAATATGTGTCTTTATACAGTTGAATACTAGACATACTGAGGACTTGAAATGCACTTAGTGTACACTATGCTGGTAACACAACCCGTTTCATACAAAAAGAAACAGTAAGTTGTCTATACAATTTTGACAATGGGTGGCTGGGTTTGATTGATATAGAACATGAAAATGTTGCACGACTAGTATTCCACAAACCAATGCATAAACATTTGAACAACTAAATTAAACACATCAGGGCAATACTGCCTTACCTAATCTAAAGAGAGGTAGATCACAAAGGAATAAAGTAATTTTAGGTTCGCATACATTCTGATGGTAAGAAATCATCCAAATCATTCCATTTCCTTTCTCCACATTAACGAGAAGAAAACACACCTATATAATTTATCAATCTGTAATAATTACAAATTCCTTAACGTTGGTCACAAAATAGCTTTTTCAGTTTCTTAATATTTTATTCTTATTGTACCAACACTTGTCTGTTGCATTCCTGATTCTGCATTAATGCTATCATATGTATGCCCACTTTTGTGTTCCGAAGTGAAGCTGTATGACTATAGTGCCCATAGAGGGAGACTTTGATTTCAGCATTGTATTAGCGAGTGGATTATGGTAAGTCACAATTTTTATGGATTGCATGATCTGCATCACAAATGCTTTGAGTTTGAGATAACCAAATACATCCATCTTTCTTCTCAACGAAGACACAATTAAAAGTAACAATACTGTTGAAATTAATCCTTTCAATCGTACCTTGTCAAATTTGTTTTTATTATTTTCAGTCGTTTACGTCCCATAACCAATGTCTCATGTCGCCAATTTGATTCAGTTAGGCTTTAATTGAAGAACATCCTGAAATATTCCTGCTCCTTTTTCAAGTTGATTTATCATCATCAGTTTCTCTTCCTAGTGTGGTCGTCGAGGCACTGTGCTGCTCAACATCTGACCAGTTCCTTTCACTTGTCTCGATCATTTGCCAATGCCTGTGTCTCCGCAAAACTTGTCCTGGTCCATTATGTGATGTTTTCAGTCCACTTTTATCTGTCTACCTCTCCTGTTGCCACCCTGGCTGCTGCCCTGCAGTACTGCTGTGGATAGACTGTTGGCTCTAGTGACATGGCCATACCATTTCAGCTTTCTCTATTTGACGTTGGTGAGGAGGTCTTCATAATGGCCTACTTTGTGCCTGATGGTGTTACGCACTTCTTCCTTTGTGATGTGGTCCATATAAGAGATGCCAGTGATCGTTTTGTAACATTGCATTTTAAGTACACGAATTCTTCGTTGTAATTCAGCTGTCAGGTTCCAGGCCTAACACGAATACAAAAAGATTGAGATGACTTGTGCTCTCAATAGTCTGATTTTAGTTTTCTAGCAGATATTCATGTCTCTCCAGATGGGTCTTAGCTTTGACATAGCTGCTAATGTTTGTGCTGCTCGTGACAAAATGTCTGTTCATGATCTCTCTTTGGTGATTATGGAACTAAGATATTTGAACTGGCTCACCGTTTCCAGTTCCTGTCCTCTGACTTTAATCTTGCCTGAGATTTGTTTGCCACTATTTGTCATGAGCTTTGTCTTTTCAGTGCTTATCTCCATGTCAAATCTGGAAGATGTTTCATCCAGGTTATTTAATAAGGGTCGAAAGCTTGTCTTCTCAACTTGATTTGCCTTAATATTTTATGGCCTGAGACCCAATATAAGTAAATTTCTTACACAAATTCCGTAGATGCCTCATAGTTGATTTCCCAATTTCCTCATGGCCAGTGGATATGCTTTTTATTATCAACTATGACATATTATTCTTCGGCCATCTCTGTTAACCTAAAATTTGCTAGAGACCGTTCCCATTAGCGCTGGGCTTTTTCTGTGCGGTGAGTTGACATTAAGTAGATCCAAACTATGCTGTAAATGAATATCTAACAATACTCGTATCACGGTCGTATCATTATTTATTACTACGACATTTCTGAGAGACATTCAGCAGTTCATGACACTGATAAGGAACGAATGAATATTTATGTACCAACCAAAAGATGGAACGTATCGTGTTATGGTGTCTATCCGTTGGTCCATCTGTTATCGTTTCCGCGTAAATAACTGCGAGTTTTCAGACTGAAAAAGTTGCTTAATTCCTTAAAGTTCTAAAATGAAAGGTCAAGGTCACACAGTCTGAAACTGCGATCACTGTTTCCATTCTGTAAAGTCGCTTGCGTTTAATTTACCTTGACAAATCTGTGTAAAATATCTTAAATTTAAAAAAAGTAAGTCACCTGTTGATTTTTGTAATGAAGGGTGAAATGTTAGAGGTAGAGCCAAACTGAAAATAGTTTTCCCCAGACGATATACTGAGATATTTATAACCTAGTACGACCAAACTTTGTATATCGTTTGCATATATGAAGGTAACTATTTATTTTGGGCTCAAAAAGGCTGAAGGCCACTGTTAGAGACACGAAGAGACGGAGATACGATTTCCACAAGACTACCTAAGTTCTGTGCAAATGTCTTGATTAAAAGCTGTAGATTATTGGCGTTGTTGACAAAGAAGATAACCATTAATTTGGTGGTAAAATGTCAATTTAAGAGGTCCTCCAATATGCAAACTGTTTAAACAGAATCAATAAAGTCCTATGCCTCAGACTATGATTAGTCTTTATAGATGTCTAGCAACGGAGAAAGGCATTGTACTTTTTAGATTTAGTGTCAATAGGTCAAAGGTTTAGTTCACTGAGACGGAAAGCAAACAATAGTTGTCGCACAATAGCTACTGTGTTTCTTTTACCTTGCTAAAAGTGTCTGGATGATCTGCATTTAAGACATTAGGAAGACGCTTATTGATTTTGGAAAGAAGAGATCAAGTATCTGATTATTGAATGAAGTCTTTTGCATAAAAGAAGTATAAAATAATATTAATTTCCACAGCGCGTGCGTATAATTTACCATTTACGGTGATTTTGTCATGTTGTTCCATGTTTAGTTTGAGATTGATTTTCTGTTTTAGAAAGATCTCTATTAGTAACGGCAGGCCGTTTTTATTATCTGTGTATTGTCACCGAAGGAGATAATAAAGGCAAGGCATAATAATGGACTGAGAGTCATTACAAAAGGATGCATTAAATTGCATGGTTCGTAGACTGTAACTTAGAGTCACTTTTCGTCGATTAGGTTGATCCAAGTTGTTTCCCAGATTCCCTGTGAATTCCTCATTGTTGGGGCTGTGTGGGAAGTGACACAGTAAGGCTTTAATAGACCAATTACTAAACGTTGTTAACGTCCCCAAAGGAAATATTGAAGACTTGTTTTCTCACAATATGACTGAAATATGTGTATCATATGCACATTTGCGACACGGACGTTTTGTTAGGAAACACAAACCGAGAGCCATAGGTGTTACTATTTTTGACAAGATAGGTATTAGAAAAGAACATTAAAATCTAAGTGAGAGACAGTTGGGAAACTATATTCTTGAAACCTCTCTCTCTCTCTCTCTCTCTCTCTCTCTCTCTCTCTCTCTCTCTCTCTATATATATATATATATATATATATATATATATATATATATATATATATATATATATATATATATATATATATATATATATATATATATATATATATATATATATATATATATATATATATATATATATATATATATATATATATATATATATATATATATATATATTAAAACACATTCAATGCTAATGAACAGATTGAAAATTTCCTACGATGTTAATGTCAATAATGAAGTAAACAACAAGTCGTTCACAATATCTAAAAATATTCCTAATTAATCGTATAATCGCTTTCTTTCCATTGCAGGGAATATAATTTTGCATTTCTTTTCTATGTATAAAGTTCGTTGTCAATTGAACTCTTATTAATTATTTAAAAGCAGACAATAGTTGTGTCATATTTTCTATCCTTTGTACAGGTTACAAATATGTGTTGCGAGCAAATTAGTAATATGATTTTCACTTTTCTAAATCTTTTACATTACCTTTTAAACAAGCTTGCTTGTTATAAGTAATGGGGGCGAATTGAGAACAATGGGACTTTCATGCTAAAAAGTGTCACGGCTCTTTTGGGACTTGATTTATAGGGACGATTTAAATCCAAGTCGAAATTGTCGTGGGCCTGTTTAGGGACAATGGGACTTACAATTAATATAAGAACAATACGAATGAAAATGGAACAGGTGAGGTGTCATCAGAGTACGCTTGAGTTTATATGTATCAAGGACGGGCGTGAAGGAACGCATTCCTTACACTCATTTCACATATTATCTACCATCCAGTCAGAAAGGAAGGTTTAAAAAGACCACAAATATAATATCACAAACCCCAATATATACTATCCACGCAGGGAAGTAGAAAAAACAACGATATACTATCTAAAAACCCAGTGCATATAAACACACACTCTACTATCCACACAAATGTACGCGCACGCCTGCAAACGCACTCTGATATCACAAACGTACGCGAACGCATACAAACATAAACATACCAGGAAAAGAGTTAATGTTTATAATCACACTTCTCCACATTTTTAGAGATTTGGTTAGCCCTAAGAATGGCTGTTGTTTTAAAACTCTAAATACACCTAGCTAATTCTGGCATCTCTTAGGCCTGGCATCACTAACTCTTTGTCCCAAATGTTTTGTTTGGAAGCGCAGACGGGGCTAGAGAGGCTTCACTATCCCATTTCTCCGTTTGATTGATAGAGAATACTACTAGTTCCTGTCTTCTTATTCTATGATATTGTCTCCTTATTTCTTTTCCCAAGGTTTCAGTATGGGGGAACACGGCTCTTGCTCCTGGTGGTTGTGGTTGTTGTGGATGTAGCTGTCGTGCTGGTACTGACTGTGGAGGCGTCCTCACCATAGGCTTCACCTCGCTGATCTGTCTCAGGATGATGTTAAGCATGATATGTCTTTTCTTTTCCTCCTTTTCTTTCTTTTTCCGCTCTTACTCCTTCTCCGCGTCTATTCTTTCACTTTGTCCTATGGCCTCCATGGCCAGTTCGTCCAGGAGAATCATGGCACACTCAAGGTGCATTTGGAGTTATAATACTTTTGAAATCCTGCCAGTCATTTTTCGTGCTAACTAGTGAACGCTGTGTAGCCAGACTGATGAACATTTCGCTTTATATGTGTGAAGCACAGACGTGAAGTAAAACAACCCCTGATACCAACACTGACAAGACCCATATTATTACCCCAAATAAACATTCATGTGCGGACCTAAATGAAACACTCAATCACTTTTTGCCTACAAACAACAAACTAAAAACACAAACACACAGACTATTGGACAAGCTACGGAAAGGAAGTGTGAACAGATACACTTCGAACAAAGTCAAACAAAGGAAGTGCTTATAGACAACGTTGTATTTGTTAACTTACTAACATACAATAGGCAAATTAATTATTATCTCTTTTCTAAAGGATTGTGGTAGCCCTGAAAAAAGCTGCTTTGTGGGCGGGGAGTTTTGACTACTGTTGTTGCTATTCTCTCTCTCTCTCTCTCTCTCTCTCTCTCTCTCTCTCTCTCTCTCTCTCTCTCTCTCTCTCTCTCTCTCTCTCTCTCTCCTTGCTTCTGAAGTCTGTACTTCTCTGTCCACTCTCTTTCTCCTTCTTAATTTCCTCTCTGAAGAACTCTTCTATCAGGTCATTGGTCACTTTTGACATTCTGACAATCTCTATTTCATCAGGCATTGATATCAGGCTGTGCCTGACCTGGTGTAAATACAGTGGTTCCTTGACTTATGAGTGTCCCAACTAACGAGTTTTTCGAGATACGAGCCGTCTCTCAACCGATTTTTTGCATTGAGTTGAGAGCTAAAATTCGGGTTACGAGCCAGCTTCATATACCCCACTGCTAGTTGGCGCAGTGAAAGCCACAGTGAACATCGCAACATCCGCCAAGCATCCCGTGTCTCACTTGTTCACTTTAAGCAGCGGTTAGTTCTCAGTGGAAGCATCAGTGTTGTGCTCGCATTTGTGCTTGCAGTTATTTTGCAAAACTTCGTTTCTCCAACAATGGATCCGAAGAAAGTGAGTGCGAAGGACAGTGCCGAGAACATGAAGATTTGCATTGCATTAAAGAAAAAATTATCCAAAAACATGACCAAGGTTTGCATGTAATCGACTTGGCGAAGCAGTACAAGCGTAGCACTTCTACGATCTACATCATACTGAAGCAGGAGTCAATAAAGGCTATAACGCCAGCCAAGGGCATTAAAATAATTTCTATACAGTGGACATCTATCCTGAAAATATGGAGAAGCTGCTGATGATTTGGTTGAAGGAGAAGCAGCTCGCAGAAGATATCATGACGAAGGCTATAATCTGCGAGAAGGCTATTTACGCATCGGGAGACTGGTTCGAGAATTTTAAAAAGAGGACCGAAATTCACTCAGTTGTCAGGCATGGTGAGGCAGCGAGCGCGGATATAAAGGCAGCTGAGGATTACCTCAAAACTTTTGCTGGAATTATAGCAGCAGAAGGATACATTTCCCAGCAAATCTTCAACTGTGATGATACAGGACTCTTCTGAAAGAAGATGTCAAGGAGGACTTATATAACAGTAGAGGAGAAGAGGATGCCAGGCCACAAACCCATGAAGGATAGGCAAACCCTCGCACTGTGCTCCAATGCGAGCGGCTACAACATCGTGATATACCTCAGAATTATCGATATGGCCTGGCAGGATGCTTCAATGGGTGTTTTTTTTTTCTGGGTCCGGAACGGACTAATGGCATTTCAATTCATTTCAATGGGGAAAATTGATTTTACATAAGAGTAATTTGAGTTACGAGCTCCTTCACGGAACGAATTAAACTCGTAAGTCAAGGTACCACTGTATACGTAAGCTTCCTTCAGTTTGGATAGTCTTGAACACATCATCATAGCAGGATGAGTGATCAATATATGTTCAGAATAGATACTGGTTCGCTTTTTATGAATCAAACGATAGAATACATCCCTACGTTTATTGTTGGGTCTTATAGTTAATGTTATGGTGAGGAGTAAAACAAGCATCCATATTGATTAAAAAAGAGTGAAAACAAGTGACAGGCAATTTTTTTAAAACATCATTTATTATTCAAACAGCTAACAATTAACATAAACAAACATCTTTTGAATAAATCGTTTTTGACAAGGTTGACAACGTTGTGAAGAGGAGTTCCATTTCCATGAATAGAAGGCTTTGGGACATTGACAACATATGACCATAATGGTCACAAAACCAACGATATGCTTTGTCGTCATTTCTAGAAGAGTGACGATCAAAATAAGTTGCCAAACATAAAAAGAATACCCAAGACTGCGTTGATGCATAAAATTGCAAACAATATTGTTCACACACCGTGGAATTTGTGTATTTTAATTTCATATTATTGAATCTTTTCGTATGGGCATTTCGTCTCATAAAATTGATGATTTAGTCTTCCAAAGTTGGCTATCCGTACGAATCTAAATACTCCACACATCCCTCTTTATGAAAGTAGACGGCTACCTAGTGGGTTCCTGAGAGATGACTGTCGTCCATATTGATGACATAAGCTTGATGGTCTTGAGTTTTGCGATGAGGTAGTTCATCTTTAGCACACACCACAGGATTCCAAGAAGCAGACTGTAGTTCAAAAGGTAATATATTTCTCAGGTATCCATTTTTTGTGTTATTGTTGTGTCACAGATAATGATAAAACATCAATTCAATTCTTTGCTTCGTCTCCGCACTCTGCGCCAAGTGAGCTTCGATGTTATGGATCTCTAGAGCAATCAATGGAAGAGAGGGATGATCATGCAAGTCTATAAATCACTGATGCAACACTGCTTCTTTTGAGATGAGACTTTATTATTCCAGATAATTGTCCAGTTTTTCTTCTTGACTCATCATCAGACATTTACCGTATTGAATTTGTCTGGGATTATCATTTTGACATCCATTGCAGTCTTTCTTGATCAAGTCCGTATTTTTTCTGCCATATGTTTGGCAAACGAAGAGACTAAATATCCGTCTTGTTCCGGCCATCCAGAATTCATATTTATGTACTTTTCGTCTTTATATTGGGGTTCTGCTTCCACGGTATCCTCCCATTCCAGTTTCCACTATTCAAGGATGGATAAGTTTCTTCCATAGTTCCAAATAGCCAAGAATTACTTCTCTAAAACTGTTGATTTCGATGGTATTATCGAATTCGGCATACACGATGATGTTTATCAAGAAATTTGGAGGTATTGGCTTTACAAACTGAAGTTTTACACAAATTTATGTATAGGATGGAAATGTGCTATGTCGGTGCCTTGGTCTGGAGTGAAATAAAAAAAAAAACAACACAAAGTGTAACCTTCAGCATATTCCCAAACGATCTGCCTGCTTAGCCATATATTGAACAGCTGTGAACGCTTTTTACTTAAAGAAAGTGGTTCAACTACCGCCCTACTTTACTTAATAACTTGATCTATGAGCAAAAAACCCACCAAACTCTTCAAACGTTTTGACCACATTAGCACATTGAAATTAGCGTTTAAAATACCTTTTTATTCTAGCAATTATTTTCTTCAATTTTTGACCCTTCTTAGTTAAACTATACATAAACAATTTCCGGAAACCTTGCTCTGTCAATTAATGCCACTTTTGTAGTGCTTCATTTAGAGCGTTGTATTTAAACACATCGCTACTAGAATGTCGCGAGTATATATATATATATATATATATATATATATATATATATATATATATATATATATATATATATAGAGAGAGAGAGAGAGAGAGAGAGAGAGAGAGAGAGAGAGTCTTGATTTCAAATTTGATGGAAACCCATCATGTGTCCTTGACAGGAGGCGCGGTGAAATTCTACCCATTGGGATTCTTGCATCGTCATCATAGTGGGTTGGGTGGCATGGCAAATATATTCAGTTTCGAATTGGAACAGGCACAACAAACCATGTCCTCGCTGTCGAATGACTCCTCGGTACACATGATTTGTGACTTACGAGTTGTTAGGGAATCGTTTTCGAAAATAGAGTTTCACTGTGACCTTTTCTTTGTTGGATGGAATATTTTGTCCTATATCTCCTTTATAGCAATGTTGACAGTTTAAAAGTACGACTTACTGTATGGCGAATTGTGAGGATGTACGAATTCGCGGTGAATGTGATATGTGTTTCCACCTTCCTTGTTTGGAAAGAATGGCACGCTGTAACGGTATGGAGGTGTGTCCCACCACGTTGTATTCTAAATTAAATCATTGGTTCATTTCTCCTGGGGAACGATGATGCCTTGCAGTTATTGACGTGGTGGCACCTTAAAGCATCGTAAGACTTCTTTGAAACTGGCTTGTAAGACGCAAGCAAGTAATTAAGAACTTTTGTTTTACGAATGATGCCGTACAATGCAAGAATGATAAAAGTAGAAGAGACTAAAAGGACGTCATATTAACCCTGTGTGAGACAGGACCAATATTTTGTGTGGTTATGTCGACGACTGAGACGTGTGCATTATATACATGCCTTCCATATTGGCACCACTCGTGAAACAGAAAGGTACGAAATGGGTTTTAAATACACGAGTAAATATGCATGAGGGGTGTGAGTGGCATCGTTGTATGCATAAGTCAGCTAAGGCGTTCCTATCTGTTTGGCTAAGACTTGCACTTCCGACTTATCTCTAGGGTTTATAAATAAGAGCACACAATGAGCATTGATACTGTGCAATGAGCTTTACATTATTGAAATAAATTTGGAGTAATGTAGATGACACTAAAAATTACGATGCTGTCCTGTGTGCGTAAACCAGTTTAATTTCTTCTTCGTCTTCTCCTAATATGTCGTCTGAGAAGACCAGATGGATTTGATTGGGGTCAGACACGAGTTTGTCGTCTTCGCCAGGAATGCTTTCCACAAACACAATGTAATCGCCTTGACTTTCTCATAAGAGACTGTACGCCGATTGCCACTCTTTGTAACACCACACGATTCGTTGAGGTGGACGATCGATCAAATGATGATTATGTTTGATCAAACATTTGACAAATTCGGTTTTGACTGAACCGCTCGGTCCGGTAATTCACAACTTAAAGGGATGTCGAATATATAAGGCCTTCAATTGACACGATCTAAGTGTTCGTTGATGACTTTGAAAGTGGAGGAGAAAGGAACCGAGACACTAGAGGTAGCCATAGTGAAAGTGTTTTAGTTCCATCAGCTGAAGGATATATGCAAATGGAGCTGATGCGTCTCAACTCAAGATATGCAGACTTGTATATGCTCATGATATGTTGGTGCAATGTGAGAGTACTGTCTAGAGTAACACCTAGTTTTCGTACTGATTGAGTGCATTTAATGTTGATGTTAATGATATTCATTGTCTGAGGTAAAGGATGTGAATGAGAAAGTCTTTGTGTTGTATTCAGAATGGCTTCAGTTTTATCATCATTCATCAGCATCTTGTTTCATTTCATCCACGCCTTCACATCCGAAATGCATCTCTCTACTCCTTGGATGGTAGCAGCAACTTCAGTTGGTTGGCTAGACTTGTATATTGGGGTGTCATCAGCGTACAATTGGTGAGACACTGGGTGATGATCTATAACATCTGAGAGCAGCAGAGTGTACAGAATGCAGAAACAGGGACAAGAACAGACCCCTGTGGAACACCACAATATAAATCAACTGGGCTGGAGTTTATTCCATTTGCAGACACAATTTGTGTCATGTTGACTAAGTAGGACTCGAACCACAGTAAGGCTGTATTGTGAATGCCAAATACACGATGCTGCAGACGGTGAAGTAATAGCTTGCATCAATTGCTGCATACAAATCAAGGCGGGTTGGGACTGTAAATCTTCAGCTATCCAAAGCAGAGCGAATGTCATTAATTACTTTCAGAAGAGTATTTTCAGTACTGTGGCAAGGCCCAGGGCAATATGCAGACTGTTCATTGCATGAAAAACACTGTTTTAATTCAGAAGTTGGGTTAAAGCAACTTTTCTAAGATTGTTTTGTATGAACGGGAGATTATAAACCGAGAGGTAGTTCTTTAAATCGTCATAACCAAGTGCTGGTTTCTTCAGCAGAGGCTTTATGATGGCAGTTTTTGAAAAGTGAATGGAATTCCCCGGATGAGAGGGAGATATTAATAAGATCAGTTAGTCAAGGCAATGTTAAGGTCTAAACACTCAAGCAGGAATCACCGAACTTAAATGATCTCCGTTTAAACGTATTCATCCTTCTCGCTTAGTCTTTGTAGTTACAATGAATTATAGGTCTTGCACGTGTTCCATTTTTATATACTGACTAATATCGACGTGTCCGTACGGTAATGTGTAGTGATTGGGAAGCCGTATTCGCTTCTGGTACACGATTTGATGCAGTTTATGTAAGGGTCGACTGACAATTTGGTGTGTGGGTAAATGTACCGTCTTTTAGGATTGAAGGCGGTCGTTTTAATGTTTCCATCCTTCAAAGTCTGCAAGGCAATTTTCAGCACGCTCAAGTTCACCAATCGACTGTTGGGATAATTGAGAGTTACCGCTTTCACTTTGCATTCAGTGCTCCCTTCTTTGTAACGGTATTAGTAGCCGTAATTTGTAGGACCGCCACCAACAAAACAGAGTTTTGTCGTCGTGGTGCTCGTCTAAACAGGATCCTAAACGGTCTTCTTTGATATCAAGGTGATGTTGAGCAGGTGATTGACGTAGATGCATCTACCGATGTCAAATTACGATCTCCTAACATTTCTAAAACTTCGTATAATTTTAAGCGATCATGGGCTGTCACGTAAGCCGCAATGATGACATTTCCAAATTCGCAGGCTTACAAAGTCCAGTTCTTCGTTATAATTGACTAAGATTAATTCATCACATGCGACTTCTACCTGTTTCAAGTATATTGTTTTCTCGTGAATCATGTGGAAGCAGCGTGAAGGTTCTGTCAAATACCCCACAACCAATTTAACATCGCTTTGGCAAAAAATCGCCTTCTGTTATTTTTCTCCACTTGGTCTAAATTGATGCCTTCCTGCTCCCAGTATTTTTCTGCGAATGAGTGTTGGTCTTCGGAAGTGTGGCACCATGAAGGATATCCGCTGCTTTCATGTTTGTTTAAAAAACGAATCCACGCTTTTGCGAAAATGTCTTTCCGAGTCTCATCATCTTTATGGTATTTTTCTGTCATCGGATGGTGAAAAATTTCGTACACTTCTAACGGTTGTATCCAAAATCCAGAGCTTTGAACAATTACACGCTGACCCACGTTCTCGTCAAGGCGCATTCTACCTAGGTGTGCTGGTTGCACGAATCGGCACAAGGACGACACAAGGAAAACATGTTTTCCTTGGCAATGGTGTGGTAAAACGGAAAATTACAAGTCCACGGGAAACAAGACTGTGCATTTGATCAATCCTTCGTATTGTCGAATGTTGTCCAGGATCGATGTGTCTGGTCAGCAATTAGAGGTACCCTGCAGTAAAGCGACGATATTTGCGCACGTAAGGATAAAGCGGACACACGTCCAAGTATCTGATTTCTTCTCTTTTCTCCTCGTTGGCTTGGTATAGCAAATATGTGGCATTTGTTCCATCCTCCGTACAAACTGTACCGCGGATTCAGTGGGTCCACCAACTTTTAACTTTCCATGCTGCGTTTAAACTCGGAATCTGTGTTTGGGTGTAGACTCTCTGGGTCTGAATTCTGCTTAACTCATGTCATCTTCAAAATCGCTGGCATGAATTTGCGCCAAGACTTGGGCTACTGTGCGAGGCTATAAATCACGTTTCTGTCTCTTACTTTCTTCTTCTTTCTCCACGACATGATGCGATCGTTTCATCTTGACTGGAAAAATGCAAAGGACTACATTTTAAACGCCATTGTCCCCTATAGATTTATGTCAAACCAGTGTATTTATCTCAAACCTACCAGAACGATGGAAGAGCCAACACAGAACATCTGTTCCGAGCTTTGCGATATGTCATACGAAGGTTTTCTTCGGACAAGCCGACGAACTACTTCCCTCCTTTCGAGATAACAGTAAATAATTGCTATATGTGAAAAAAAAAGAAATTACATTTGTCTTTAGAATATCACGTCCGTGTAAAGAGTAAGACATGTGTCAGAAGATACAGAAGTCAATGTACTTGTTATCATTGTAAAGAGAAAGGACATTGCTCTTCAGGCTGCTCCTAGAAACAACAGGAGCAATATGAAAAGAGGGGTTCAGAACAGGAAGAAGAACCTACAAATACACACACATATACCTACCTTCACGCACGCACGCACGCACGCACGCACGCACGCACACACACACACACACACACACACATACATACATACATACATACATACATACATACATACATACATACATACATACATACATACATACATACATATCATCTGCACTAGTCATATAATTGGGATAATTTTATCTTCCAACTTTATTTATAATACATTAATGCATAAAGTGTTAGCAATGCCCGTATTAGCCAACATCAACATTTTCCATACTCTAAAATCTCACTTGAGCAGCGGTCTCAGAAGGGCAAAAAAGATGCATGCATTTAAAAAAATTCCAAAAAATATTAAGAAATGTCTAGACCACAACATCATTTTAAGTAGTTTATTATCTGTGTTTAGAATATTTAAATGTTTAATATTTTAACGATCAGTCTCCGTCTTACATATCTCTCAAATTATTAAACGCTGAAAATTATTATGCGATTTGCAAGCTTCCGAGTGATAGATTTTGCCCCATCGAAAAGCTCATGTGCTCCAAAACCGTTAAGGTGATTTTAAAAGTATTAATTCTAGGTTTAATAAGACTCAATTTAATCTACAAATAGAAAAACACACATATGAACCGTATTTGTATAGCTTATTTCAGTATAATTCATATATCAACTAAACTGATAACTGTAACACTGTAAAGATACTGGTATATTATTTATCAGTGAATTTAGCAAATATACATAAAATGGTATTGAGGATAGTTTTAATATAATTAGAATGGCATTTAATATGCGCAGGACCTCAAAACCTAAATTTCCATGATATCTTTATATTTTGCGGTTGAATAAATTTCATATTTTATATAAAAGATGATAGGTGTTTCTGCCAAATCAAAATGTTTCTTTTCCTTAAAATAATTTTAATTTTGTTTTGATATATCAAGACTGTTGGCACATCATCACATTCGAGTCTAATATCACAACTGTACATCCAATAAAAAATTTCGTTTGGAACAAAACTGGAATTCAGATGGAATTCTCCTTAAGTTTGGACTTGTGATATGAGATGACTTTTAGAATTATTTGGGATTTAATTCACATTATTATAATTTCTTTTTAAATTATCATTTGTTGTATTCTAAGGAAATACATTATTGAATTTTCACAAACTTGTTGGTTTTCACTCTTTGTTACTTAGGTTAAGATCATATAGTCATATTATTACCATCATGAGATCTTTCTCGAGTATAATTGAAACGAGTCTTATAAGCTTTTTTTACCCGTTTGGTCGCTTTGTTGGCTGTTCTCGATACGTTCCCTTAGCATGGTGTGCTCGTGTTCTATATCATAAACAACCATTCTCTTAGATATCTAATTCGTCTTTAAATGATAAATGTCTCCCACCTTTTATGGGATTTTGTAATATGTGACACCAATATTAATACCAATCAGTTATAATGTGATGCTCTAAGTTTCTGATAACTAGACGTCGATACAATTGAACAAATAACATGAAAAGTGTATTTTCCCATCATTTTGGGGCATTGTTTGTCAAATTTTGAACATTAATGTTATATATGAACTAAGTCTGTAAGGTTGGCGTTTATCTACATGCAATGTAAGTATTCTATTTCATTCAACAACCAATTGCCATTTTTACTCACTTTCTGTCCAAATATTCTGTAATTCATCAATCAACTATTGTGGGTGAACACTTCACTGTGTCGTATTTATATTCATATTTGATAATGTTTTTTAAATTTTCCAATCACATACACAAATAATATAGAAAAAAAACTAACACGAAGCTTCAGGTTAGCTCTATATTTTTGATGTATGTATTTGAAGAGTATAAAACATTATCGTATATCAATAAACGTTCATATTATGTGGCAACCGGTACCACTGTTTAATGAGTTTTTGTTCATCTTGTTTCAGTTTGAATACATCACCTAATTAAGTCAAATTTTACTAAACTTTAACTGGACTAAACTCACTCACATTACTTCTTTATATTTCTTTTAAATGGGGTCTTACTTCAGTGGGAACTGCTACAAATCTGTGTTATGTCCTTTGTAAATATAATCATCTATTTAATGAATTCTGTAACTGTCTTGTAATTATCATGTTAATAAAGCTTTTAGTCAAGTTTTATATTTCTTTTCTAGTTGAAAATGTTTTGGAGGTGTTCTGATTTTCACTCTTTGGAATCGCTGCGTCATTTAATTTTTTTTATTTATTATGTTTCCATGAATCCTCCCGACATCGGCTAATATCCCCAACATGCATAAAAAAGACCGCACACACTGTTTTGGTGGCAAAATAAAAAAATCTCTATGAGATTACTAGATTTGTGACTTACTTATTACTATTGGAACGCATTTAAAATTGCTCTTTTGCCAATGAACATATCAGTGGCCCAGTCTATGACACTGCTACAAGAAGGCTACCCATCAAAATGTATAGCAATTGGTATTGTTACTTAGATCTCATTTAATTGATATTTAATTTTAATTTGATTGTTTGTTAGTTAGTTTTAAATGTTTGCATTCTATATCATGCTACTGTATAGCTTTCCAGTATAGAGTTCAGACCGTTTTTATAAATAAAAAAGACATGAATGGCTAATAATAGATGAAACTTTCTATATAAATTTGACCTAGTTCGTGACATGATTCAGAACTGGTAAACATTTGTTTATATTTCTTTCCTAGAGTGAAAAATCATTGGTAATATTCAAGACCATACTGGGTTTAAATGATTTTAAACGATTACATAATTTCGACTAGGTTCTGGAACATGATCACTTGATCCTCATATAGACATCTGTTTTACGCATTAGCTAGGGAATACTACAGATGATATGATGAATTTCTCAGTTTCGCGCTTTTCCACTTGATATCAAGTTCTTCTGCTGTAGCCAGTTTTAGAGTTATATTTTAATTATTTGTCCGATTTTTTTTGGATTCTACGTATTTTTTTTTCTTTCAAATATATGAATGCTCATACAGTAGTTCTGGACAAAGACAGTTCTCAAAATATGTTCGGATTTCCAACACCGGAGTGTTATTTTCTGTTTTTATACAGTGAACTGTAGATGCAATATTACATAGACTACATCATACTTTATCGATTCCATCTTAGATTATACGTCAGGTTTTAAACAGAACATTTTTGACAATGTTATAAATACAATGTTTAGTAAATAATGACTTGAATATGCAATTAATTATGAATACGTGCGTGTATATTTAATCCAAATATTTGATTAATTAACAAGAGAACACACAAATGTAAGAACGGAATATACGAAAAAATAACTCTTCAAAATACAACCATAAGGGGTGATTGATTCACCGTGACTACACAATGGCAAGATGGATACAGTATACTCAGCCAGCAGACAATGTAAAAGTTTACTCATGTAGTACAATGAATTCACTCATAGTGAAATTATGCTAACGAGAAAGGACAGGTATGCAACTTATCTTTGAAGACCCGAAAGATACAATGGGATTTACGAACCCCAAAATTAGCCCACGTCTACAAGATTATATGCAAGGAGATAAAACTCTGTCAACAGCACACTTTATTTCAGCTACACGGCTGCTACGGTTAGGTTAATTCCTGTGGATGGCTTTACAGCTTTCACCACGTAGAGCTCGATAACTTTGAACGCTCGGGTCACTCTAGCCACTCTGGGCAATCCAGACAGCTCTACACATTCCGCACACACCGGACGCTCTAGACTCTGGAGAACACCGGACAGCACCAGACAGCACCGGACACTCTAGACTCTGAACAGCTGGAAACATATCCAATACCGTGTACTATACATAAAAACGTAATAATGTTATACTCGGTAAGTTATACAGATTACATTACCGGCACAATATTTACAAAACAAGTTCAGAAGTAAACCTTACCCTTCTCTATAAGAATCCTACTGTACTAAACATTTCTTAAGATTGTTGCCTTCTATTACTAAATATATATCCCTTCTCATGTTGCAAACAAGAATATAAATATGTGCATTATAGCGTAAACCAAAGCTATATAGCAAACATACAAAAATAGACGTGATAGTACAACAGTGATCTTTTATATACAAGAACTTATAAACTTACATACTTCTGCAGCTGAAGATTTGCAGTTCCGTATAGTAGACAGCTGACTGACAAGATTTTCCGAGATCTAAAGAGCTTTACATACTGTGAGGTATTTATACACAGATATCGTATATGCATTAAGTACTTAGCACGTGCAGCATAGGAGGGACTGAACTCACTATTTTGAAATACGCCACAATATACATTAATCGCCCTCGAGTATCGTTGTACGCCAAAACCGAACCTCGAGTACATGTATTTAATAAATAAAATTATTTTTCAATTCCGTGACACTGGCACGATTTTTAAAATTTAAGTTTCTGACAAGCTTGATTCTAGATCCTTGTCCCTTCCTACTTATTTATTTCTGATTGCTACAAATTGAAAAATGGGCAGCAGAATCAAGACAGGTCTATTCAAAATGCTCCTATTTCAAAGATGTCAAGGTCACGATCATATATTGAAAGCAATACATTTGTTGGGTCAAATAAACCCCAGTCTGATTTTACTTATCAAAAGACTTTGGTTCACTTTTTTTGAAAAAAATCAAAAGTGATGTTTCCAAATACTGAAGATGTTGTCATATTTGTTGAAAGTTAGGAAAACACAATCAGAAGATAACTTAGGCTTATTTGAAACCTATTCCTGCATTAGACGAACAATTTAATAGAATTATGGTCGATTGTGTTGATCCCTTACCTAAGACCAAGTCAAGTAACCAGTACCTGATGACCATTGAGTGCGCATCAACAATGTTTCCCGAGGCAATTCCTTTGAGGATAATAAATCTAAAACAATAGAAAAATCGTTGATAAAGTTTTTTTTGTTAAACTTAATTTGGCTTTCTTAAATCTGTTCAAATTTTAGGTATGGAACCTTTCGACATATTGTGCTTGAATTTGGCATTAAGTAATTCAGGTCAAAAGAGAAATTATGTTTTGACAGATCTACAATGGAGAGAGTGTTTGAGTCTGATAATGGAGGTCTGTCTCTCTAGCTGGGTCTGTCTCTCTAGCTCATTTTTCAAACTTTTATTCAGGTTAGATGTTACGGCCTCACAAAGTTAAGAAACAAATGAATGAGTTAAATTAAAATATTAGTGATCCTGGGGTCTAAACACATGATAGGAGAGTACGAGTAAATTGAAAGAGAAAGCCAGACTGAATATACCATTACTTTCGATGGATCTCTATCACTCAAGGAAGAGTTTAGATAAGAAATATTATCAGATTCTACTGATATTGGAGTGACAGATACTCGGGATTCTGAAATTATGAAAGATCTTGACCAGAAACTTTCACACTTGCAAGAACAAGGTAGAAATGAACTGAAACAATTATTTGAATATGAGCACTTTTTTTCAGAAATTCCTACAAGAACGAAACAAAATGACATCGAAATTGTAAATTCCAAATCAGCAAAACAACTACGGTGCAGGATGAACTCTCTCAAACAAGATAACTTGAAAATATAAATTCAGTATTTGCTGGAGAATTATTTCCAAAAGCACAGTAAATTGGAGCTCACCATGCATACTTGTTCTAAAACCAGATAAAACTTTCCGTATGTGCACTATTTATATATGAAAGTGAATAGTGTGATAAAAACATATTGATTTCCATTAAACAGAATCGATGACTGTAATGATAAGATTAGAAATGCCAAGTATGTCACTAAATGTGACCTTCTGAAAAGATTTTAACAAATTCCACTAAGAGAAAGTGCAAAGGAAATTTCGGCATTTGTGAATCCAGATGGACTTTACCATGAACAGTCTAAAATACAGAAATTAATGTCAATACAATGTCAAATAGAATCTAAAAGTAATAATGAGCACATTTAGAAGGTCGACAAGGTTGGTTATGACACCTGGGTTTCAATATTCCATCACGTTTTTGTCCTGTCACTGAGAGCCGTTATGATAAAAAAAATACAGTTATTGTTGTCATCATTTCTAATGAAATGGTGTCGAGGACAAGTCGGTATATATGCTGGACAGAATTCCAAGATTCGCAGCACACAAAAAATGTACACTCATGTCACTGAAATCGGTCGTAACATCATTTCGTCTGATATAGTCTGTTAAATTGTCTTTGATCGGTTGTAAGCCATACAAATCAAAATATTTCACATGTTTTCTTTCAAACAGTGGTCAGCTACCCAGTGCTTACTGGTTAAAGACGGTTCTCTGTGTTGTTTAGACGCCAAACGTCTTTGTGTACTCGATAAAGGTGTTCGTCTTTGGCGCAGACCATTGGATTTTATGGTGTCATGTGCTAAGTGTGTACGTGTGAGTAGATAATGACGTTTCCAAGCATTCTTTGGTAACAGACTTTACATGTAACAATGCTTTCAATTTTGGCTTTTTTAATTGTAAAGAGCGGATAATGAATGATTCAAGTTCTGATTGAAAGAGTTATTTAAAACCTTCCATCTTGATGTGAGTTAGTTGTCAGTTTGAATTTTGTTACAAGATTTTATATCACTCTCTCAAGAATTTAGTTAACAAGAATTTATATTTTTCTTTTATGCCCAAATGAGATAACAATAATCGGACTGTTATTCTTGACTTTTCATCATGCATTTGTTGTGATGTTCTTGTTTGGGTTTGTCGACTGGATATTCGCAATATTATATTTTCAGTAGCGTGATTATATTAGCAATGAACACAGCAAACTATTTCACGGAGTCATAATCTTTTTCTGATTAATTTTAACATTGTAATTCTCATGTTCCTCCCTTTACGTTTGCTCCTTCTCACAAACGTAGATTTTGCCGCCATTGGAAGTGGTCTGTATCATTTTGCTCGATAAAGAACTATCTAAATTATCCATAACAACGTCGTAAGATGTCGACATCGGTCAAAACTATTTAAGCAAATTTTCAGTAAAGTCTAAAATATTAGATTATGAATGTGATATCATTTGTATAAATCATGCCATATTTTAATTTGCATATTGAATCTTGCATCGTGCAAATTTGGTAGCACTGAGTGTTACTTTTCGTAGATTTCCTAAATGTTAGAAAAATAATTCTTTAGCCATTTGAGTCATTCCAAACATTTCTGCGTGATGCTCACGGGCATATCAAAGTAATTCTTAGAGTGTTCTGTTCCTATTTTCATATAAATGATCTTAGCCCCATTGCAGAGAAATCGTCCGTCAAACCAGATAGTGATTTCATAAAACTATTGATGAAAGGATCAAAGTCTTCTTCGTCCCATATTTAGCCGAGGACCACGGCATACTTAGCGAAATATTTTTTTTTTGTCAACATCATCACCGTCTAGAAATCTCTGAGTGAAATGATGTTGGTTTTTGAATACAATCACTTCCAGTCCTATGTATCACACCAAGTCAATTCAACGATTCCATTTATTTCTCATGCTGTTATGGCTATCGAGTTCTTCGTTTCCATTTTTGATGACATACCGTTCACCGATGTAAATGAGGGTCTGATAATACTGTTTTACAGCCTTTAATTAATTCACATACGCTTTTCCTCCTTTGAAACTGTTTTAGTCTATGTTTGCGAGAAAAAAAGTTTCTCTTCATTTTGTGCCCGCATATGGAATTCGGAATCGTTCTTTTTCCCTGGAAACACATGGGATCTACACGAAAAAGAAACGACATCGCTTTCCAATTTGTCAAAGGTGCTCCCGATTCTTGTAAGAATTTGCAAACTACTTAACAAATCCTTTTATATTGATGCATGCGCCTAGATGATTCTGGTTATGATACACGGGGATGGAACTTTTGTCTGACAAATTAGATCCATCATTATAACGAAACGAAGCCAAGTCACCCAAAACAAATTTAAAATAAAATGTATGTACCGCTCAGTCGAAAAGCAGAACAATAGCTCTATAAATATATAAATCGGAATTTAACTTGATCTTGTCTAGTTTTGCACATATAATGTGATCATGGAATCATACGTCTTAATTTCTATTTATGTGAAAGGGGTATTGTCTGTCATTACGTGTGTATTTGCGCATATGTGCATCATGCTAAAATGTCCTTAGAGAGCCATATTGATCCATAATTTTAATTTCCGTAATTGAACATACCAACTGATATTGTTCAATTTCCATATAGTACAATATGTTCACATAGGTCCCTGTGGTATCCTTCGTTATGTTAATTTTAATTGCACTCTATAGTGTCTTCAGATTTAGATTTCCACAAGATCCAATTGTGGTCGACTATCTAACTTCTCAAGTATTTCGGACAAATCGTGTAAATTTATCGCTTCTAAAAGTTAATCAGATATTAAATGAAGTTATGTCGTGCTAGTGTAACATTTCTAGGACATATCATAGAACCTATAGATGTTAAGGTCAAGGATATGTCTGCATTTCTCGTGCAAGTTAATAAAAAGTAACTGATGCAGCTTTCCGGTATAGCTGGGTACGATCAGAACTTTTGTTACAATTTCTCCCACTTTTAGATTTCCATAAGATCCATTTGTGGTTCACTATGTAATTTCTCAAGAATTTCTGACAAATCGTGTACGTTCATTGCTTCCAAAAGTAAATCAGATATTAATGGATTCTCTGTGTTTACAGTCACATCCTCTATGTTTCACTCATAAAGATGTACATACTAGTCGATACTAAGACTAGTTATATAACTAATATAAACATTGTATTTGTAAATTTCTGATCCTAAACTAATATCTTTCATCGCAATGTTGTCTAAGTCATTCGATATGCATTGCGTTTGCAGATACTGCGTGTCAATGTTGTCTAAGTCATTCGATAAGCATTGCGTTTGCAGATACGGCGTCTCAATGTTGTCTAAGTCATTATATAAGCATTGCGTTTGGAGATACTGCGTGTCTATGTTGTCTAAGTCATTCGATAAGCATTGCGTTTGCAGATACTGCGTGTCTATGTTGTCTAAGTCATTCGACAAGCATTGCGTTTGGAGATACTGCGTCTCAATGTTGTCTAAGTCATTCGATAATCATTGCGTTTGGAGATACTGTGTGTCTATGTTGTCTAAGTCATTCGATAAGCATTGTGTTTGCAGATACTGCGTCTCAATGTTGTCTAAGTCATTCGATAAGCATTGCGTTTGGAGATACTGCGTCTCAATGTTGTCTAAGTCATTCGATAAGCATTGCGTTTGCAGATACTGCGTCTCAATGTTGTCTAAGTCATTCGATAAGCATTGCGTTTGCAGATACTGCGTCTCAATGTTGTCTAAGTCATTCGATAAGCATTGCGTTTGCAGATACTGCGTCTCAATGTTGTCTAAGTAGTTCGATAAGCATTGTGTTTGGAGATACTGCGTGTCAATGTTGTCTAAGTCATTCGATAAGCATTGCGTTTGGAGATACTCCGTGTCTATGTTGTCTAAGTCATTCGATAAGCATTGCGTTTGCAGATACTGCGTGTCAATGTTTTTCAATATAACATACACAATGTTAAATACGATGGACCTCTTTATTTGTATAGGCTCCATTGTGAATGGAAACTAGCGTATGTCACATAGCAAAGTCGATACAATGTCACTGGTTTATATTGTGATGTAAGAGCCAACAATTCTGAAACAAGGAAACATGCTGATCTGGTTGAAATATTTGGAGATGTAGACATACATTATTAAATTTTACATTCGACAACAATTTTCATTAAGCGAATTCAATCACTGAAAGATGCTTCTAAATGTCATAATAATTACGTCATAAAATGTCTGATACAGAAATATAATTACCCATTTGGGTGAAGACCTCATAAACTTCTGCATTTTAAGTGTTTCTAGAGCAGGATTTTAATCGTTTAACTGAAGAGAAAATTTACTGTAGGAACTATTGTTGTTGTTTCGCTTTCATACCTATTTTTGGAGGATGTGAAAGGGAATGGGGAATGAGCTGGAATTTTTCTATCCTAGATCAGCCTCTGATACGAATATCCTTTATCCCATTGGCTGACAGTTGTGTTCCGACTTTTGATATACCAATTCTACCTAGTTCTCTATTTTATCATGGACATTTTCTTTGAAAGATCGCAAATTAATAAAAGTATTGAATGAATACAGATCTACTCTAAGCATGACACAATGTAACCAATATATGTTGAGTTTAATGTCAAGTTATATAATTAGTGGTTTATTTCTTCCAGGATATTTGTCGCCATATTCGATAACGCTTAAAGTAGATGTTTAGCAAAGTGTATATACATAGTCTATTTCGGTTAATGAGAACCCTGCTTAAAGTAAAAATCACTGCCAATTATTCATAGGCTCATATAAAAGCAAACCAGAAATGTGGACGAAAATATATATTAGAAATATTGTTAATCATTAGAAAATAATTGTGCCAGTGTACTCATTACAGTCTTTTTCATTATTTCACTCATCTCAATAATGTAATTATTTTGGTTGTTTACATTAATTTAATATTTGTCTGTATGCATATCGCTTTATGCGCTTACAGCGTGATAGATCAATACTTACTGTAACTTGAAACACATGAAACAAAATTAAAGCAATTCCATTCCTTTCTTTAGTGTTTAAAATTGTTGATCTTTGAATTATGCAGATAATTAACTTCAATTACGCATGGAAGAAATTAGGGACAACAATAGACACTTAACTTCCATTACGCATTGAAGAGATTCAGGACAACAATAGTCAGAAAATCAACTTCTATTACGCATGGAATCGATAAGGGACACCAATAGTCAGATAATTAATTTATATTACCCACGGAAGAGATAAAGGACACCAATAGTCAGATAATCAACTTCTATTACCCACGGAAGAAATAAGGGACAACAACAGTCAGATAATCAACTTCTATTAAACATGGAAGAGATAAGGGCCACCAATGGTCATATAATCAATTTCTGCTTATTCTTTATGACTTTTTATGTTCCTCAGATCGAAACATGAATACAAATTTGCAAATAGAAACTAACTGTAATTTTACACGTGTCGTATACGGTATTGTTGCATTGTATGCACATCTCAAGAAACAATGTACCTTTGTACTTGTAAGCTCCATGGATTGTAGTTAGATTTAAAGGATTATTGCTAGAAATGGTGACAGTCACAAACCATTATGCACTGAAACAAAATTTTTTTCGTTGTTATTTGTTTGAATTACTCTATAGAATACGGTGTTGTTATTTGTTTGAATTCCTCTATAGAATACGGTGGAAAAACAACTGCCCCACAATGTTCATTTCTAACCATAAGATAAATGGTATACCTAAACGGCCTTCAAACTATATTGAAGCGTGTCCAAACTAGGAACGGGCCTTTAAAGGCAAATTTCAATATACTAACTTAAATGGACCGAAAAGGCCCATAACTCTGTACAGAATTGATAACTATTGTAAGCGTAATGAATCACCCCAGTAGGTGCATATAGTGACAAATTGTACAGGGCTGTTTTTATTAGTTCTTAGACTATGCTGGTTAAAAGCATCCTCGAAAGTAAAGAAAGAAATGATCCTTAAGGTCAATAACCCTTAAACAATTAGTAAAATGGGATGAAACAAATCGGCACACTTTTATCAAGGAGACCATTTTAACTCTAAATTGCACAATGATGTGTCGAGTAATTCTTGAATTATTGTTTTGTCGTTAAACAGGAGTTTAGTCGGGGGATTATAATGTTTTAGTAATAAATGGAAATCGGTATTATGGCAGGACTTGTTAATTACAAAGGCTTATTACGTTTAATATATGTAACATTATTGTTTTTTAAAAACAGCATAAATATCAGAAATTAAATTTTAAAATATCAATGATTTATTACAAAAAAGCCCAAATCCACCCAGAAAAATGAGGATAGGGTAAAGACCTTTTTCTTTGTTTAGATAACAGTTTCTTCCTAACAGTTGAGATGTGCACCAAAAATATTAAAGTTAAATATTGTGGAATAATAAGATTGTATTTGCATTGTGTGGTACTATATAACAATTTGACGCTAACAGAATACTAAAAACATTAAAATCCCTGTAATTATACCTTCAAGAAAAACGGAGAGATACCTGCAAATTTAAACTTGATCTCTAATTGTATTCGTGTTAGGCATTTTTGGGTTGATTTAAAGCATGATTTTTACAAAAAGAATTCTGAACCACAAGTTTCCGATCAAAGCGGAGCTTTATGGCATCATAATAATAAGAGTGTGAAAATATTGTTTTAAAAAAGCCAGTTAATATCGCACAAACAATAGATCTGATGTTTTTACAAGAATTCCTAGAGATGTCAAATTGATAAATATCCCTAAAGTTTTGATTGACTACCAAATGGTATACCTTTTCATATCTCACTGACCACCATATAGTTTACGCTAGTGATTTCTGTCTGACTAACAAAGGGTTTACGCTAGTAAGCTCTGACTGACTACTAAGAGTTTACGTTTGTGATTTCTGATTGACTACCAAATGGTATACCTTTTCATTTCTGACTGACTGCCAAATGGTATACCTTTTTATTTCTCACTGACTACCAAAGGGTTTACACTAGTTAGTTCTGACTGACTACCAATGGGTTTACGCTTGTGAGTTTTGATTGACTACTACTGAACGGTATATCTTGTGATTTCTGACTACCAAACTGTTTACGCTTGTAATCTCTGACTGACTACTAAGGGTTTACAGTTGTGATTTCAGTTTGACTACCAAAGGGTTCGCGGTAACGATTTCTGACTACCTTTGAATATACGCTTATGATTTCTGACTTGTTACAAAAGGGTTTACGCAAGTGATTTCTCACTAACTACCAACGGATTTACGTTAGTGATTTCTGTCTGACTGCTAAATACTTCAACTATGAATCAATTGAGCACTGTTTTAGAATTTGTATTAAGAAAATTCGAAAATTTTAATTTTTATATCTCTGCCTAGTGAGTTATCATTTGATTATCTTATCGTATCCAACTGTTTTGAGATTAATCGGAAATGGTTTAAGTTATTCATGATTTATAACCAAACTGTAAAAAATGTTACACTTTATTGTTTAACATAAACTTCAGCTATTATCAATACCTATCCATGAACATGTAGACTTTCCCTCATTGAAACTTAAACATGAACGTGTAAAATCATAGAACATATAGAATATTGACATCGGTTGGTACACACCTCGCCAGAGTATCTACAACAGTTTAAAAACATTATTCGAGCTACATACAATGCAGATCATCCGAATGACAATGGAAATTTTTACGGAAAGAAATAATTGAACATTTTTCTTAACTTTATTTTAGACGTTATTAATTGATAGTACTGTACTTGACATTTTGCTTAAAGTGTTACATCTAAAATTGATTTCCTTTTCTAATAAATGTGCATTAATCGATGATGAGATAAAGTCTAGCTTTCATGTTATACTGGAAAAAACGGAAATTCAATTACCTGTCCGCAAATTCTACGTGGTTTTGTGGACATTAATAGCTCGTCTGGTAGAATCTAGTAGCATTATAAAGACTAAATCTGACTTAATTCCGTGCCAGGAAATTGCTGATAAACACCCCTGCACGAGGGAATGGAACGTTCCCTGGGATAAGCTTTCCATGACGTACTTGTAGGTTTGCGACTAGAAGTTGTCGCCAACCAGTGTATAACATATCTGTCATATAATGCAGAAAATGTGCTGTATCAGAATCGCAGCAACAATCAATACTCATTCTTCCACGATTCCTTTACTTAGAGACATAGTTAGTATGTAGGTGCTCTATGGATTTTATTTTACCACGTTTAATATGCATATTTCTGAGACGCTGAAATGTTTCTCTAGTGCACGGGAAACCCAAAATATTGGTTTGTGACAGGTTGTGTCTTTAACAGAAGGAACAATCTTGTACATTAATTACATTACTGAAGGGATATCTTTTATAGACGACACTCATGGATAAGTCAGGTGAGACGCCTTTGTTTTAACTTCTATTCATTTATTATTATTAGTTATTATAATGTTGTTATTATTATTATTATTATTATTAGTTTTATTATTATTATTATTAGTATTATTATTATTATTATTATTATTATTATTAGTAGTAGTAGTAGTAGTAGTAGTAGTAGTAGTAGTAGCAGTAGTAGTAGTAGTAGTATCATTTTAGTTGATATGTGTCCTCATGAAGATGATAATTACTTTACATAAAATAAATTTGATTTACAAATGGTAGGTATGTAATGTTTGCTAGAACTTTTGCTTGCTAATTTAGTTTCCGTGAGTTAGACCAAAATGTCTAAAAGGACGAGGCGTCCGTCAATTGCCTTTAGATGAGTAAGATGACACTTCGTTTATGCCATTATGATCTCACTGACTGATGTGTAGACGACTACAATTATAAAAACATTTAGTGTGTGTGTGTGTAGGTTTTCGGTCACACCTCTACTTTTAACTCTCCGGCACTTATTCTCCATCTCGAATAACATGCTAGGTATTTGAACAATTTAAAAAAAATAGACTGAAGAGTACAAGTATAATTGACTCTAAATAACTTTTCAATTCACGACGTTTCTTCCTTGTAGAAATATTTGCCGATGCTGCTTGTTGTTACTTCATACGATATTTAATTTTCTCAAATTAATATTTCCAATTTTTGCGACTTCTTTGTTTTCTGTCAGATATCGCGTAGAGATCTCTTAAATTACATAACTGGCCTGTATTTTAGTTCTATATAGTGTAGTCTCCAATAAACCCTCAAATGAATAGGCCTTTTTGATTGTCTATAGTTTAGTTTCTGTGAGAATCTCAACATTCATTTACGCTTAATACCCTTTAATTCTTTCCTTCAACCAATATTTTATCCGTTTGCCTTCGTGTTTCAAACATTTATCATTACGGCCTCATTACGTTTCAACAAATCTTCGGTATATCAAAGATGAATATGCTAAATGTATTCCAGCAAAGAGCTCTTTACTTTAATAGCTAATGTTGGTGTTCTATTAGCAATCGATCTTATACCAACACACCCGATATTCCAACAGTTTTCTTCTATATTTTCAGATCAGGTAAGATTCTAACACGTTATAAATTGGCTTCTTAGTTAGGAAACACTGTGCAATAAATTTGCCTCCAACCTATTTTTTTTTTTATTTCTCATAACAATCTGCTATGAATTTTTTGATATTCCATCTGTCATTAAAACAAGAAAAATCCACATAAAACTAGATTATCTATTAAAAAGACACGATAAAGACCATTCCCGTTTTCTTTGCTTCAAAAATTGAAAGACTCAGAGAGTGTACTATGGCATGTCTAGTATTAATCACAACACCACGAGAATGGGATCATACCAATGACAACTAATGGTTGCAAATGCACAAAATAAAGATCGTTCACTGCTGTAGCTTAGGATATACACTTCTCACCCTTCCTGAATCGTGCAAACTATATATAAAACACTACATTAATCTTTCAAGGAGAGATATACACATGCAGATAGATAGATAAAATGAATCTGGTTTAGCGAAAATATATATATAAATATATATATATATATATATATATATATATATATATATATATATATATATATATATATATATATATATATATATATATATAACCAAAATAAATTTCTGTGTTTAACATTTTATTGCCTTCACTCGTTACCGTAGTATCTAATTTCATCGATAAAAGATGAAAGGTTATTTTTTAGATAATAAAGTGGAGGATTAATTCTCCAGTAGATAAAATTTAAAAGAAGACAAACCATATGAATCAGTGAATCAAAACAAGATTAGTGTTATAAAGAGCACACCTAGGTGATAAACAAAGCATACGCACTTTCAAATCTTATTATTGCACCCAATATTACTGATTAAATTGGTTGATTTTGCATGAAATTTGTGCAATTCTCCAAACAGTGTCACAAAGCAAGATTGTGACATGAATGAATTTATCAAAAACTAATAAATTGGGCAATAACCAATCGTCGTCAGGCTTTAGTCTACAGTATGTCTGCCTACGATCCTAGCACAGAAACATCAAAGCACTTGATCTCGTTATGCTTGTATGACAACGTCCCAGTTTTGTAAGAATAAACGGAAAGAACAGAACGTTTGCCAGAATTGGAAATTGAAGCAATTTATGAAACTATAGTAATCTATAGCAATAAGTAACTGCAGAAAAGATAGATTTAATATCAGTCAAATTATTGATGGTGTATAGATTGAAACATATTCGTTTTTTTAGAACAGCTTTCACGGTGCATTTTTATATGAAATCTTGACAAGAAATATTAATAAGTAGACAGTGCAATAGCCACGGTACCTTAGTTGGTTGAGCATCATAATTGTAATACAATACGTCACTGTTAGCCCTGGTTTTCTTCATGGTGTGCCCTTGTGAAATGTACTTAGCTCCCATTTCCTACCAATAAAAGGGATGTTAATACCTCATCCCACCCCTACCTCATCCCAAAGTAAGAAAGATAGAAACAATTACTCTTGCATAAAATATGCATGAAATATAATTTTCATAGCATTGTTTAATGAAAAATGTTATGATACGTTTATATGTCAAGTGCTTCATGAAAAAAAGTAATGTACTTAAGATTTCACGGACGTACCTAAGTAATTCATGGCCCAAAGTAAAATACTTAGCGATTACAGCGTACAAATGTAACTTACGAAATAAATGCATGGGAGAAATGTTGTTGTAAGGTTCAACGCCATTTTCCAGCACACGATAGCTATACACGGCAGTCAATATTAGTGGTAGAGGAACAACCTGGGAAATCCACCAGAAAGAGCAACCTATACAAGAGAAGCTACTGGCAAGCTTTTTCACATACCCATATGGGTCGAATCTGAGACTCGAACCCACACAAACAGAGGTTAGATGGCAGTGATCCGTAACGGAGAGCGTTTTAGGCCACTCACTCGACCACTCGGGGTCCCTCATGGCACAAATGTAACATACATACTGATTGCAGGGCACAAAAATGTAACATGAGTGCCCTTATGTAACAAATGTAAGATACATACTGATTTCAGGGCACAAAAATGTAACATGCGTGCCGTCATGGCACAAATGTAACATACATACTGATTTCAGTGCACAACAATGTAACATGAGTGCCCTCATGACACCAATGTAACGTACTTACAAGTCCAAGATATAAAGTTTATTCTGTTTTCATGAAGATGATAACAATAATGCATAACTGCTAAACTTTCTTATTCTCCTTCAACCAAAGTTTCTATATTTGCGAGAATTTCCTCCAAGCTAAAATTTACATCCCACAAGTTCTTTACGAGGCAGTACTTATAAAATATTACATCACAAAACATAGGTCTGTTCCTTCTTGTTCTTGGAAGTATATTGTCAACGAATTCATAAAACGTTTAATCACCGCTACACATTACTTTGGTTCAATGTATGCCTTAGTTGTATAGTAAAATTTGTCACTGACTTGGAGCCAATGTATAAAAGTTCTCTCTGACATAAAAGTACGCAAAGTATTTTGAATGCATTGTTATTTGTGAGATGGAGTCATGTTTGCATTTGGAACCCTTGTCACTGTTAATTATGAAGCATACACAGGGTAGATAGTCTGATAATTCTCTTGTCCTTTTTTTGTTTGCTGGGATGGTCTATCAAATGTCTAAGGAAAAGTTTTTGCTATCACTGACAGACGCTGAACCACGTTTGTTATACGGACATTTTAGTTTCATTAATCAGTGTTATTACTTTGGTCCTATCCGTCTTACAGCATACAGTTTACCTCTAGATACATCAGCCAAGGCTGCGCCTAGTCACTGATCTGTACTCGTACACCAATTATTTTAGCAGGGATCGATTTGATAAATCTTTGAAATTTGAGACTGCGAACAGATAATAATCGTCGGAAATCGTTTTTGAAAATCATCTTGAGACGTTTTTCGGTACTTTCTTCGTGCTAATGACAAATTATTCTTCATAATGTTTCAGGGTTTAGGCCTGAAGTAACTTTTACTTTCTATTCCCAGCTAATTAGAATTATTGCCATGATTTCAAGCAAGAGAGTTTTTAAAGATATTATTGAACCAATGTGATGCACTGCTAGAAATCATACTTTCAAAGAAGCGAACACATACACATTTTACTGGAAAATGTTTTGCGTGAAAAATATTGAAGCAAATTTAAATAGAGTAAACGTATAAATGAAATTATTTTGGAAGTATCAACATAACTTTGAAGATACAAATCTTGAAGTTCCATATCGATTCAGAGTCTAAATCTTGCAAGTTTCAAGAACTGGAGACCTAAACATGAGACTGGATCTCAGTTAGGTAAGAACTGGAGACCTGAACATGAGACTGGATCTCAGTTAAGTAAGAACTGGAGATCTGAACATGAGAGTTAGGTAAGAACTGGAGACCTGAACATGAAACTGCATTTCAAATGGATAAGAATTGGAGGCCTAAACCTGAGACTGGATTTCAAATAGGTAAGAATTGGAGGCCTAAACCTGAGACTGGATTTCAAAAAGGTAAGAATTGGAAGCCTGAACATGAGCCTGAATTTCAAATGGATAATAGTTCGAGGCCTGATCATGACTGGATCCCTAATAGATGAAACGCCCAGGCCTAAGACTGAGACTTGATCTCAGTTAGATAAGACTTGAAGACTGAACCGGATGCTGAATTATAGATGGATCTATTTTACAATCCAGAGCTTTTTACTTGTTCAAATTTCAATAGGTACATTGCCGCTTCAATTATTTGTGAAGGATATTCAAAGATTATTGCTTTGAAATGCATGCAGGAAATAATTCCTCCAGTGTTAGTTTGGCAAGTGAGAAGCATTAGTTTATTTTGATCTAATACAAGTTCAAATTATCAAATGTACTTTCCAAGCCACTATATGAATACGTATTCATCCAGTCACTGCCACGCTTATTTAAAGAAAATCTGAGAAAGATTGAGATGTCAGTCTTTATGTCCGTTACCACATATCCACCTAAATGGTCTAATGAAAGTTTGAGAACCTTGGTAATTGAGTCTTCGCAGAGGTAATCATCTTCGAGAATTGTGTCTTCCGTGGTATGCATCTATTGGATCCTTGAAAGGAAAATGCACAAAGATTGCAATATGTAATACATTTTAAAAAAAAATTGTTTTCATCAAACGTCATATAAGCAGTCGTAGCACGAATGCCATTTTATCAGAGACGTATTTTGAATCGTTACCCCTGGGTACGGTCGGGTGTGGGAATCAGTACGTTGAGTTTTGGGAATATGCATTTAAGACAAGAGGATATGGAGGGGGATTTGCGATGGTGAACCATTGCAGAAACTCTACTTTGTTTTGGCTTCAGTTTTAATGATTAAGACATAATGATAAAATACCAGTCTTACCTAAGATCATTATGTTTTAAAAACCGATTATTCTTCAGAGGCTTTATATATTAATTGACTGCAGATGCAAACTCTATCCCCTGTGAAAAGAATCTAATGCGGCCGTTTTTTTATTCTCAGCTCTACGTTTCCTCATTATATGCTATTAATAAGAGGCATTATTAAACTGTTTGATGTTCAAGGATATATCTGCAAAATAGTTGCAGATAGTTTGTAACAATACTTTTGCCACCCGAAAAATGGCTTCACTGTATTTGTTGAGGAAATTCCTTAATACTTTGATCTAAGTATTTTTGGTAATCTACAGGAAGGTTGGATTTGTTTGAAAGCAGATTGCCTTGATTCTCACATAGTGCCATAACATGTAGTGCTGTCCTAGTACACTGGAAGAATATGAACTTGAAAACGTTTAATATGTAGAGAAGCGGTCCAACTCTTTTAGACGTACCTCCTCATATACATTTTATTTGGATCATCTGGGCGGCACAGGCATTTGTCGGCTTTTGCAGGGGTTTACAGGTGGGCCTCAATTTGAAATCTATTTTAGAAATTTCTTGTCTTGCAGGCATTTGTTTAATAAAGAGTGTTGCAAAAGGGAAGGAATCTTTACAAAAGATGGTTGAAATAAAATTACAAAGTTATCTGCAACTTTTAACCAGGAAGGAACTAGCGTTTATGAATATTTTTATATTTTACATAGGTTGTGATATTGTAATTGATTACACATTTGACGACTTTAAATGCATGACCTTAATTTACAGAAAACCGCTATCGATAAGTATACACTTAAGCAGCTTTATTTGCCGTTTCTTTATTAAGTCACAATCGCACACAAAAGCAACATATGAAAGAGAGATCAAATAATGTCTATTGTTTATTCTGTCTTCTTTATTCTCCGTCTGTAGCTGTTTATTACGGTAAGCAATTAAAACAAAACCACTCGAACAACATTAGGATTTATAGAATCTTTTCGTATCCTTTTGTTCGAGATGTCATAGCTATACAACTGTATAATGTTTAATTCCCCATCATAGATGTAAAACGTAGTTGCAATGGCAACAGAAGTCATTGTAAAATTCAGATTTTACCAATTTTATTTTCATCTGATTTTCGAGCAATCCTTTTACAAAAGATTGGACAGGAATGTATGTATAGACCTCTTTGCGATATTTTCTTCTCCATAAATGTCTGGAAGGCGAGTCATATTATATTTAATTTCCGGCTCCGACGAAACCGGAAACAGGTTGGCATCCCAAAATCGATCTACATTTCACTTTTTGACTTTTGGTATAGAGATTCTAATTATGTGGCCGAGTATGACATAGTAGTGTAATCATTTGGAGAAACTACAAGCTTCATACACCAATATTTCAGTATGCATTTCACGAAAAAGTCTTGCAAAAAAATAATCCCACCCTTATATTATTACTCTTAGAGAAAGGTAGAGACAGAAAACAATCTTTTGCAGCTGTACAAGAATTAACTTTAAAGTCAATGCAGCGTTTGTAGTCGTCAAGTATGAAATCTGTTTCGTATTACTTTTACGATCACTAATGTATCATATTATAACCGATTTCCTATTCAGATATTGTTTAGAAATCTTGGTAGTTTAATACTGTCAGTGATTATTTGGCCATCAATAGCTATCAGAAGTTTAGTTTTTGTTTAAATATAGATTTCGTCTCAGTTACTTAATACTCAGAAATACTTACAAAACAATAATGCCACTCGTATGTTATTACTCCTAGAGAAAGGTATTGTCAGAAAACAATCTGTTGCAGCTGTACAAGAATTAACTTTAACGCCACTACAGCGTTTGTAGTCGTCAAGTATGAAATTAATCTTTGGATTAATACTTTCGTGAGTTTTCTTCTTCAAAGTTGCATTGAGTACTTATATCAAAGTTTTAAAAGAATAATTATTGCGGTTAGTGTTTTTTTTTATAAAAAAAAAATGGTTGCACGTCACATTGAAGTATACATATATATCGTTCAATCGCTTTCCTGTCATAAAATTATTAATTATTTGTATTATAGTTATTACGACTGTATATATTTAATTCTAACTGACTTTAAGCAAAATTGACACAATGCATGTTTGCTTGAAATATAACTTGTCAACCAATAGAAACCTTTAAAAATTAAACAGGTTTCTCATCTAATACATGATGACTTGGAGTATTACTTGTCAACCAATAAGACCTTTACACATTAAACAGGTTTCTCATCTAATACACGATGACTTAGAGTATTGCTTGTCTACCATTTTAATTTTATACAACTGAAACAGTTTATTTTTCGCTAAAGAATAGTTTCATTTGCATTTCTGTATTGTTTTGCTATAGTAGATGAATTAGTATTTTTTTTTTAAAAATGGAAATGTGTTTCAGTGAAATAAGTTTGAGTAATGTTTACAATCTCTTGAATATTTAGTTTTCATAAATAAGCTATGCATATCACATGAAGCTTCAGTGGTAAAGCAAATGTGTTAGGCGTGCTTTTTGAACAAAAGTAATGATTTCTTTGGATTAAATGCCAGAACGACAAATTAGATCTTCCTAACCGATTTCCTACGACTTTAAGAAATGTATCGCACAGATCACGTCGACATAACAAAGGAACAGCAAAATGGTCTTGAAATTAAGGAGTTACAAGCGCCTTTATCTTATCACATTCAATTTTAAATTTTGAGATTGAGTATTTCCGTTGGCTGTACATCAGTTGTAAACCTTACTGTCTTTATTTACGGTCTATGACTTTCCGAGGGAGCTTGTATCATTTATGCAGAACTTTTTAAGTGCACACACAACGGATATCGGGCGAACATTGTGTGCCCATTTACTCAGTGTAGGTACATTGGATTTCAGGTGAATTGTATGTACTCTTTATTTATTGTATGTACATTTTTATATGAGGTACACTTCATGTACCCGTCTTTATGAACAAATTATTCAACGTAAAATCTTTGAAGCGTTATAACCATGTTTCACTCAATAGATGTTCAATATTGAATAATGTTACACAGTAAGTATTTTAGAAGAAGTACCCAACGATACTTTGTGGTCTCAGATTATGTGTGTGTGTGTGTGTGTGTGTGTGTGTGTGCGAGAGAGAGAGAGAGAGAGAGAGAGAGAGAGAGAGAGAGAGAGAGAGAGAGAGAGAGAGAGATTGTTAACGTAGATTTAACAATTATACAGTCATATGGCTATGGTGTATGCAGTGCTGAAGTTTATAGTGATGTTTATTCCTGGTGCATCATGTTGCAGACATGTAGCATCGTGTCCCACCCAGTCACTTTATTATGATAATATGTCAACCATCCCTAGCACAAACCTCTTAATGCTGACCGCCAAGTGATGCAGCTCCTAATACAGTTTTTTTTTACCTACCAACACCAGACTTCCATTAAAATTTGCTATTATTATGACTAGATTTCATTTTTGTGTTGCATATACTTTTAAGTTTGACAAGGTATCCGATTGCTTCAAGTTTTATATTACAAAAATCTATTTCTATTTTGAATATGATGGGTCTTTTAGTTTGATAATAAGAAAGGTCAATCGTCAGTCTGTGGATTTCACCACTTTGGACGTAGGGCCTTAGGAAAAAATAAACGACACTTTTGACCTATATCAGACCCACATCGTGTATTTTTCAATAGACCTGTAATCCACGTATTTGTAACTTTAGTCATCATTAACATTATGTTTCTGAAAATTATACACCCAATACTGTCAGAAAATACCGCATTTGGTGACTTAGTGGTTAGCGTCCGCCTCGGATGCGAAAGGTCGTGGGTTCGATCCCCGGCCGAGTCATACCAAAGTTGGTATTAACAGTCGCCTCGCTAGGAGCTCATCATTAAGAGGTTAGTGTTAGGACTGGTGTGCGTGGTGTCAGGATAATGTGGCTAAGTGGGGCATGATGGTCCAGTGCTAGACACCACTATAAACTGTCACACTGCAGACATCGTAGCTATATGACTAAAAATTGTTAAAACTAAGTTAAAATTCCAGATCTCTCTCTCTCTCTCTCTCTCTCTCTCTCTCTCTCTCACACACACACACACACACACACACACACACACACACACACTGTCAGAGAATATCTTGCTGATTATGAGAAAACCAATTTAAAATAACTGAGAAGTTTAAATTATATGTATGGTAGTGACAGAAATGGACAGGTGAAGCATATTATCTTCATCTACAATAAAAAAAAATAATGCTATTTTTTAATCACATTCGAGAACTCTTACCCCACCCCCCCCCCCCCATACACCCCGCGTTGAGCCACTCGCTCAAAATGATAACCAGTCAAATGTTTTATTATCTAATTCTCCGCCATTATTGTTCCAAAGTGTATTCGATTGTAACGATACCAAACGAGTATCTGATGGACACACACACAGACACACACACACACACACACAGCTCATCATCACATCAAATGTCATATCTGATCAATTACTTGACTTTTATATATCTCTGCACTCTATGTCGTATCTTAGTGATTCGTGTGCCATTGAATTGTTAAATGAAATGCAGTTAGATGGAAAACAGTGTTGTGGCAAATCAAATGATATTTAATATGCTCAATCAACTTCAAAGAACACACTTAACATCCATCTACCTCGTATATTATCAACAAACTTTAGAGATCTGAATGATAACTAATCAATGAGAGAAATTATTGAATTTCCAGTATGTCGCATGACGACAAGTCAAACAACTTGCTTTAATTATATGCGTTACAATTGTTTTGGTATTATTCAGTAGCAAATGTCATGTTTTCTACTTCCCGCTGAAATAGAAAATCTAAGCTATTTTGGTACTCGATACTTGTTCACGAAAGAAGCCGTTAAAAATCAATAATGCATTAGCAGTGATTGCCGTTTATTAATGCCAATAATTTGTTTTTTCGATCAATGAATACCAGTTTTGAAATTAGAATTGTTTGTACTATTTTCATACTGCTCGAGGCTTCACTTTCATCACTAAGGTGTATAAGATTCTTAGGTTTCGTCAGATTATTTTGATTTTGTTATTCGATTTGCTATGGAAAAGAAATAATGTGAAAATTGACAATGAAATATTATGCGGCTTAGTCACGATTGGTATAGCTCTTTCCCATCTTTTTTATAGCTTAATTAAGTAATGATCCCGTCACGGAGTTCATGTCAGTATGTATTATGCAAAACACGTAATTTCACCTGCTACATATATCACATGAGATTTTTGACACAAAGAGCAAACACCACGCGTCATTAAGCCGCCATCGCAACCTCAGCCACCACATTGATCGATGGGTCTTTCTTTGCAGGCTTGTTCCAATCCGCTGTAGTGGTTATCAAGGAAATGCATAAACTTACATTACATTGCAACGCAGTATTAGTGTTACCCTGTGGAACAAGTACATTAGTGCGACGGTGGACAGATTTCTGCAACGTTATCAAACTCAGAAGGTGTCAATCGCTTTGTAGGATACATATAAAAGTGTACGTCATTCATCTTTTCTCTTTGTCATGAAAAGAACTTACACTGACAGCTAGTTTTAATTCATATCATTTATAATAAAGCTCAATAACATTGTTGAAAGTAAATTTATAAGAATTCTTTTTAAAGATAAAAATTGTGTGCACTTGTAGATATCGGAAATTCTTTTACGCTTTTATTTTAGTTCCACTTTTAAGTCACTACAGTTTGGTGAAGATGGATAATACAATGTTGTGGAATTTAGTATGAGTCAGTTCTTTAAGAATATATACGTGATTATGTCAGATCTACTTCACATGCCAGTTTCCTTGCCTTTTGGGAAACACTGACTGTTTGGTTGTCATACATACACACATATTTGCACGTTTTTTATGCTTTCATGATCCAACTCGAGGATCTACGGAATTTTTATGCCACGTTATACACCGGGCTCCAGTAACTTACAGAATTAGCTGAACATTAGAAGTGGCATTAAGTGATTACGACTTGTTACTGATGTACTGCTTAAATGTATTTTGGTTTATAACAAGTATTTTAACACTGAATAGCAATTGTTACTTGTATTCAACCAGAAATACACCAATAATGCTTTCACAATAATCTTTCACACTCTTCAGATATTACTTTTCAATTCAGGCGTCAAATAGAATTTCTCCCAGAACTTTGAACATCTGGTCTATCTGTGGATTCTTTGGGTTTTAGTTTCTACACACTGGTCAATATTATGTTTTAAGTCAAAAATAGTTATTTAGAAATCAAGAAAGGGTAAAGGTGGTGAATAAACTTCATAGCACGTTTCCTAATTGACATTGGTGGGGCTGTACTGTTCATCAGATATTATGCTTCTGTGTTAGCTGTCAGTTCTTGTCTATACGTATCGGCCAGATCCAACTGGACGCTCTCACTGCTGCCTTGTGTAGCATCTGTAGTGATGTTTTTAGTGATCTTCCACTTAATTCTAATGCAGAGAGCATCCTCCGGGTCGACTGTACAGGAAATCCCATGCATCCTACTGACATCAGGAAGAACCAAGCTTGTTTTTCGTCTATCTACCGATCCTTGGTATTATTACTCTCATCATTATTGATATTATTGTTTCTTCTATTCTTCATGCTATATTTTGTGATGTTGTATTTTAAAATAAACTGATTAAAAGAGATGGGACACACCTCGCATGGCCATACATTTCAACAACCTTCCGAAATACCATCGCTGTTTTGAGCAAAACTACTTTATTTTGTAGGTTTGTCTTCAGTGTCATTGGCAGTTCTTTAAACTGTGATGTTACTCCTAGTACTTAGCTGGAACAATCTTTGTTACTTTATTTATATCATGGCACGTGACAATTCCCTGGTACTTCTTATTTCTTATATATTGCTCAGATGTCTCCCGTCTTTTACCAGTAAGATATATTAGCTTGTCTTCTGTCTTGTAATCGATTATGATTCGGAACTCACCATGAATTTCGCTTTCGCCAATATGATCTTGAAATCCCAAAGCGTGTTGCCTGCTTTTTTAATTGTGTTCTCCAAGACACTCTGCTTTAGGCAATGGCTTTTAGGAGCTTTCTGTCTTTATCAAGCTGCCCAAGATATTCAAGGATCAGCGATTGGGGTTCTGAGACATAGACGTTTGGTAATTATTCCGTTGCACGCACATGATCTTTTATCTCCTTCAGTTATTCCAGGGCACAATATTAACGATTTAGAACAGTTCCGTTATATCTCTTAATTCTACAGTCTTTCTCCTTAGGTGGGATACTTTCTTTCTTAATTAGGTAGTCATATGCCAAATATGTAATCACTCTTTCTCTTGTCTTTCTTCATCTGTAGAATGTGATCCTTTGCCATCCATTTTAGAAACTGCCTGTGATTATGTGATCCTTACCTGAGCTCCCAATTTATCATACATATTCGTGAATGTATTTAATCCGAATAAGTTAGTCTCGTCTGGGTAAGATACTTCCCAACTAGATAGCTCAACAAAGAAACTAAATACACAAGGACAGATTCGTCAATACACAACAACAATATCAATGCGCACATAACTCCACCCAGCTAAATTTAAACTGTGTCGTTTTAGTTTACTTAAAATTGAAATTTAGAGTCATATCGTGAATGAATGCGCATTGCAACAATTTTTCCCTTTGGTCAAGAATGGAAAAATGTTTTGTATTTTGTCAAGTCTACTTAATTTCTTGATTATGGACTGGATTTATCTGCGTCAATTTTAAAACGAATCAAGATTGAAAGCAAGGACCAATCCGCCTCAAGAAACGAAATTCGGAGTTGATTTCATGAATGCGTGGGATACAAGGCGGTTGCCTCGTTTGCCTTACCCTAGGGCCGGGCTTGAGTAAGGAAGTTGTTATTGCACTTGGAATGTTGTCAAAATTACAGTACAATTTCAAAATGTGTAATCAAGTTTTGGAACCCATAACATAGGTCATAAAATTCGGATTTGCAGAAATAAGAGAGTACATTTTGAGGAATTGAAGGTTGTAAAACTGTAAGTATATTTGTTTGCCATTCTTATTACCGTATTAAAAAGACACGTTTATGCCTTGTCACTAATATGCTATTTTTTAGGGACCCCATCAATTTTATGACCTGTCTGGCATGTATCGCCAGTACAAATAGGAAACATTGTATCATAAAATGTTAAAGCGTAATATTGCATATAATCTGGTATATGGAAGCCCACGAAACAGCTGTTTTAGTTCATTCAGAAAAAAATTAATTAACCAAAACGTAAAATGTCTACTACATGAGTGTACATGATTTGTTTACAAAGTAGTTCCTGATACACACTGTACTACGTTTGGGCACATGTGTCGTGAACGTGAGTGCAATATGAAGGTGTGTAAAATCGTAAAATCTTGCACGATTTTAACAATGTAAAGTTAACGGAGACAAAAATGAGCATATTATAATGAATGTTATATAATAGAGTAGAGATGAAAATGAGCGAATTAATTGAAATTATCGTCTTGTATACAGTCTAAAAAAGATGCTACGAGAGTTACATTTTGCATTTACATGGTGGCTTATATACTCCGCATGTGGCAAATAGCACGATACACTGTAATAGAGGTTGCGATGTTTGTATTCTGACATTCAGTTCAGTCATATGACTGAGAGCTACCTGTTTCTCCTGTAACACAAAGACTATTCCATATTGATACTGCAGCTGTGTTCATTGCTTGTATTAGCAGAGAAACATGTCTGAAATTTATGCTAAAGAAAATACGTTGTCCCATTGTTTAGAGTTCACCTGTTATCCTCAGCTAATTCACGACATATAGTTCTGTAAATAGTAATCCGCTAAACTTGATAATTCCAATATTACCAGTTGTTCCATCTTAACATTCGTCTAAAGATAGTCAAACGTACATTGAATTTATTGTTTAAAAAATATGCATTATATTTCTTCGTAAACGGTGCATATATTTATTTTGAATGCAGCTATGAGAACAATTTTATATGTATGATGTGTTTCTGCTAGAGCGTGAGAACACACTTCCCTCAAGAGAAAACGTGGGATTCAAGAGAAAACAATCTTTGATTATAGGAAACTCTAGAACCGATTAGGTCAGATACGTAAGAAAATGCATATTTTATAGGGTCGTTCATCTGTGCCTGTTGGATGCTACAATTGTCATTATCTTTTTATTGCAAACTAAGTGTCGTGTTATGAGTATTTCATGTATACGGTGGTAAATTAAGTCTTGGGTAGAAAAATATTATCAATTTGATTTTTTATATGTATTTATATACATTCTAGTAGCGCAGGGGTGTCCAAACTTTTTGCAAAGAGGGCCAGATTTGATAAAGTAAAGAAACCCCGGGGGCCAATAGTTCCTTCTGATGTTTTTTTTTAACCACAAAAGTTACATGCAAATATACACTGTTATTGAAATAAATAAATTAAAAAAACAAATAAACAATAAATAAATAAAATAATTTTCATTGTCACAATAATCTTTATTTTTTCAAATGACGATGTAAATAAACAGAAGCCAGTCAGGCAGACATGAACAACAGTAAAAACACAATTCTGACTTTCTCGATGCAGCTGTGGAGGAGCATCATCAGGGTCCACGGAGAAGGGAGAAGAGAAAAGCAACGTGTCCTTTTCAATTACTGCAAACACATGAAAGCGTTTGTTGAATTCCACAGAAAGAGATGCGATAGCTGTTGAATAACTATTCATTTGCAGACCGATGTTGTCCTATGGGAAACTGTCAATTACCTGTTCAAGGCTGGGACGTGCGCGGTGCATGGCTCTGTTTGGGACAAATGTATTTGGAAAAGTTGCAGCTTCGTTCCAACGGCCTTCACGTGAGTGTATTGCTGGCTCACCACTGCATCTCGTTCTTGAAGAGTATCATTGAGCCCATTCAGATGCTTAGTTATGTCAACCAAAAAATACAAATCTGCCAGCCATACAGGATAGGAGAATTCTTCCATCTGTTTCCCCTTTTCACACAAAAAAATGTCTTATGTGTTCTCTGAGAGAAACAAAACGCTGCAATGCGGACCCCGACTTTACCACCTCACATCGTTGTGATATATTACATCTCCGTATTCAGCTTTAATGTCAAGCAGGAACTGTTGAAACTGTCGGTGGTGTTGAGCTTTAGAGCGAATATAATTTATTGCCTTTACCACTGGTGTCATAACATGATCAAATTTGAGATGTTTGGCGCAGAGGGCCTGCTGATGAACTATACTTTGTAGTTTAATAGAGGTACCTCCTTCTTTGCGGACTTTTTTGCAAATCAGTGTGGAAAATCGACTTCGCTCATCAGCCATGGCAGGCGCACCATCGGTAATTATCCCAGAAATTTACTCCACGATAGTTTCATATCATCAACAGCATCACAAACAGAAACGAATAAATTCGTTCCTCTGGTTTTGTCTTTAAGGCTTTGGAAGTCAAGCAGCTCCTCTATTACGTTCATGTTGTCGTCAATTCCTCTTAAAAAAAAACAAACAAGAGCTTTGCAGTGTCAGAAGCTTTGGTGCTTTCATCGCAGGCTAATGAGAAATAATCAAAGGTCACTCCCCTGTTCCTCAGTTGTCTCTGAATATCTGACGATATGGCCTCAACTCTCCGTGCCACAGTGTTACGTGCCAGGCAAACATTCATAATGATTGTTTCTTCTCGGGGCAAATGTTCTCCACCATTTTTTACTGAATCTATGTCAAATTTTGATTGTCTTATTTCTGATTGTGATATATCCGGTTACAGTCTTGTCATTTGCAAAGCCTTCGGGTGTGTTTCAAAGAAAATATTAAGGAGTCGATATATATATATATATATATATATATATATATATATATATATATATATATATATATATATATATATATATACACACACACACACACACACACACACACACACAGAAGTGAGTAGGTGGAACAATGTAGCAGATAAAATCCGTAATATCAGTTGATAAAGATGAAAAGGACATCCTCTAAAGAGAACGTTACCAAGATTGTAGTGCGCATCGTCTCAATTCATCGATATAGGCAGCAACATGCATTTTATCACGAACCTATACACGCTAGTCTTCAAATAAGGTGGTTATGTATACTTTTTGGATAGTTAGAAAACTATAAATCGAACATATCTAAAAAAGAATCTCATTAAGAACTGACTCAGCTTTATGTCAGTGAGCCCGGAAGATCCTGTAACCATACGTCATCAAAGGAAGCTTGAAATAATTTTGTGATGCATTTCCCATGTTTGCACACAAATCGCCAATTCAATAAAGTCAGGCACGCACATAGGTAAATATATAGATGTACATCATATTCATAAAGTCAAATGAACAGATATTATTTAAATATTCCAAACAGTCCAGTGAAATTGTGAAATTATTCTCGATATTATTCTGACCAGCTTGTCGCTGATTTTATTTTGATTATAAATATTCCCAATTTATCGCTGATATTAGTCTTATTATAATTATTAGCAATTTTTCCCTGATATTCTTCTCATTTCAATTATTACCAACACACACACACACACACACACACACACACACACACACACACACACATACATACATACATACATACATACATACATACATACATACATACATAATTGTTTTATTGTGTTTCTCATAGAATGTTGCTATGGTCATAACAGACCCCCGTAACTTTTATTAAGATCTATTTCCCAAAATTTCATGACCTATTAAAATACCTTTTTTTCGCAAACGATTTATGTAGAAAATCAGCTTCAGTTCAATTTATCAAAGTTTTAAACAAATCCATACCTTCGTGTCATTCGATGGGATTTTGACAAGCATCAGTAACAGATATAGTTGATTCCATACAAACTCCATATTGATGTATACTACTTCGAAATATAGTATAATTATTACTAAAGTTTGTTGCTATTTTTTTCACACCCAAAGTACCATCTCCCACCCACCTGCATAGAATTGTGCATTACCAATAGCCGTTACAATAATGCAAGTTATCAGCGCACCAAAATAGCAAGTTCCAGCAATGTTCAGTGTTCATCTTATAATTTTGATATCCTCAGAATCAGATGATTATCAGTTATTCGATTTTCATGTCAACCACAATTCAAATAATAAAGAGTTGTGAATAAGTGAACTCATTTAAGCGTTATGGTCTAAGTGAAACCACTGAAGCCTTATGACGGAGCCAGAAAAAGTGAACTGTCATGACACTACAATGATTTAGGGTTATGACAGTGTTCTCTCAACAGCACCGCTCATGTGGCCTAACTAGCTAGAGCTTCCGCCTCAGATTCGCGGCTAATTTTTATTGGGTTAATGTTAGGAATGGTCGGTTTGGTGTCAGGATAATGTGACTGTGTGGGACATACTGCCACATCACAATACACTGCCACACTACAGATAACGTAGCGATACCAATTAAATATTTTTAAAGTTGCGGTAAAAATTCAAATGACACACACACACGCACGCACGCACGCGCACACACACACACGTATCTCAATAGCAGGATTTTTAATTCAATGTCCCATTACTATTCTTAAATAACTGTCGTACTGTATTGATGACCGCACCGCTCGATAACTGAAGACAGTTTTGTCCCGTGGTAACCTCCAATTTATTTTCACCGCATTCAAAGGCTCAGAGAGTATGCATACAGTTATGTGCACAAAAATAAACTTTTGTTTTCTCTTATCTTCTCGCATGTAACCTCCATAAAAGGGTAAAATAATCACCATATAATAGTGAGTTACTAATGTATCATTTAGCTAGCTTCAAATCAAACTATGCACGTGATGCCCCTTTAGATCTGTGAGAATAAATGTCAAGAGACATGGAAGTGATTTGTCCTAGTTCCTAATATAAAGAATTTCATTCTGCCAGATTGTTGTTGATGTTATATATTTTGATATAATGCAAGCTTCATTATATTCATTGCAATATTTATATTAAAAAGAAACAGTGCCAACAGTCGATAAGCTGGATATTGATACTTAAATATTGACTTTGCCATTATATGCATAATAAGGACGTTATTAGCGCTTAAGATCAATTTACAGCATATTGGTAAGGTTAAAATGTGTATATAATACTACAGTAAAAAATCTTTTAGAAACATGTTTATTTTATTTTTAAAGTATTTACAAAAATTGTATCATCATATTGTGATGTCTCTATGGTCCATAATTAAGTAACAATGATATAATCCAAAATGTATCTAAATGGATTCACAGTAAATCCAAACAATTTAGGTAATCCTAAAGTTTGTGAGACCCTTGCAGTTCAAATAAATCTGTGTGTATTTTCAATTTTTACTACGTTTTAACCATCTGAGTCATATCGCTACGATGTCTGCAGTTCATAGCCGTGTCTAGCACTAGGGTACCATGCAGCAGACATGTGGAATCGTATCCCACGTGATCACATCATCCTGACACCAAGCCGAACAGTACTAACATTAACCTTGTACTAACTAAATATATGGATTGGCTAGGCCGTGATTCGAACTCTCAACTTCTCTCATCCAAGGCTGACGCTTTATTTAAATCAATAATTCCCCCCCCCCCCCCGAAGAAAAATGAAATCGCCTCAACATAAGTAAATGACTACACTAAGCCTGATATTTGAGATAGAAAAAAATGTACCCTTAGGTAAACATAACTCATATAAACATAACCCTAAGACGGAACTTCAGAACCAGAATGAGGGGCAAATACGCATTTCCAGATAATTCTACTTGCCATCAAAGTCAAATCATTTAGCAGCAAACCAATCAGAAACTACGTCCAAGGTTTTATTTATTTAATTGTGCCAACCACTAATACAAAGGTTATATTTCTCTGAGTGTAAGTTAAATATTACGATCTTTATCTTAGTTATGAGTCTAATACATTTTGTTTATCATATTCTTTAGGATAATGGTAGTAAACAGAAACGTCAGGAATGGAAATTTCAATTGAGTTAAAGATTTTTTCTTCTTGAAATGCTAATTGTGACCTAGGTCAAGTAGAGGGCTTTATAATAGTGTTTGTTTAGAAAGTAATTGATCCTGAGACCAAATAATTTGTTGTGTTGAGAATTTGATTTGGGCTATTGTTTATTGATTAAAATTATTTATTCAGTGTAAATACAAAGTGCTCAATAATATTCTTGGAAATATATGTTATCTGGGAATTATAGTGAAATACAATTAATGAAAACTTGGATTATATAGCCGTGATTCAACACAGGACTGTTGACATATCATTACTATTCAGGCCATTTCTACATTAGCACATTATGGACTACCGGCCACTAAAGGTACTAGTGTAGAGAAGGGTATTTAAAATAGACCAAATATGAAGTCCATAAGGCCAGAGGTAGAACAAATTAACCTGGAGAGAATAAAACAGAACATTACCAGAGGACTCCTACGTTGCACTCTATTAACAGTGGTAAGCAGCAAACTACAAAAGCATTTCAACATAATTTAATATCATCTAAGAACGAAAAAATTGTACAGGCATTTTGACAGTTTGTTGGGAGCATTATCAGTAAAGCCAATGGTGAATTGCCTTTTTATCAAGGAATAGTAATCAAGCATGTCTTTCGATAGAAAACTGCACTTATGACAAGAACGATAATGATACGAACAGTGCGTTGCGATCTGCAGTCATTGTAATAATCTCAATCCACCAAAATAACAAACAAATAACGGAAAGAAAACAATAACAAGCAAACAGTTAAAATAATATGAAGAGGTCGTAAAGAGAGAGAGAGAGAGAGAGAGAGAGAGAGAGAGAGAGAGAGAGAGAGAGAGAGGAGAGAGAGAGAGAGATGATAATAGCCACGAGACTAGTAATATAACTAGTAGTAGTAGCTGACACTGTAGTAGTAGTAGTAGTAGTAGTAGTAGTAGTAGTAGTAGTAGTAGTAGCTTCTATCAAAGTAGTAGTAAATTTTTTTTAAAATAGCAATCCACTGTAAACGCCTAATGATGATATATGTTTTGAAATTTGAAATTAAAGCTTCATTGTTGCCGTCCCTGCATATCCAACGTGATTTGTTTCATTGTTGCCGTCCCTGCATATCCAACGTGATTTGTTTCATTGTTGCCGTCCCTGCATATCCAACGTGATTTGTTTCATTGTTGCCGTCCCTGCATATCAACTGTTTTTTGTTTCACCGTTGCCGTCCCTTGATATCCACTGTTTTTTTGTTGTTGCCTTCTCTGAATATCTAGGATTATTTGTTTCGTTGTTGCGATCCCTGCATATTCAACGTTAGTTGTTCCATGTAAGCTGAATGCCTGCAATAGAGAACAATTGTAGGAATTGACTTTGTGTTAATGTGAGATTGAAATATGTCATGTTTTATCTGCGGAGTTTAAATAATGTATTTTACTCAGATGCAAATGAGGCATATACAACACAGATCAGGTTAGTAGACGTTCCACACGTTTATTATGATGTGAAGATAGAATTGCGCCAACGCATATTGTGACGAGTGCGATAAAAAGAACAAATTACATGTCGAATCACCATTTTATTGATAAAGTGAAGACTGCAAATTTAGTATCCAAATTACAGGTTTTATTTCCGTAATCACAACTGAAGAAAGGATACATTTTCTTAGATACCCTTGTTTTAAGAAGCCATCAATTGAAAACATTTGCAATTGCTTTGCGAAAATTACCTCGGTCAGATCTCGCTTTGAGTGATGTGTAGCAAACATAGTCGTTTAACATCGACCCACTTCCTATGAGACCGTTGATTTGATGGGGAGGAGAAAACACCCCATAATTATTGTCAAAGTGACAATTATCGAGAGCTGTGCACAGTTTCGATAAAACATTTAAACGTGTGACATGATTCACATTAGTTAACCTTTTCTGTTTATAAAAACTCATAGGAGTGTAATCTATTGTGTGTTATCAATATTGAAGGTAAACGTGAAAGTCTTCGTCGATGTTTAGACCTCTTCCTCTCTACACTCTTCATATACTACGTGGCACTTATACGTGTCAGTCATCAGTTGAAATAGACGTTTGAAGAGCAACAAAAAAAAACAGTATGCAAAAGAACTCAGAAGTTTGACGAGTTGTCTGTGAAATAAAACAGGAGACCGAGAAATCCAAGTAATCGAATCATCATCATCATCATCATCATCATCATCATCATCATCATCATCATCATCATCACTTGACCTAGTATGGTCGTTGAGGCACTGTGCTGCTGAACATCTAACCAGTTCCCTCCACTTGTCTCGATCACGTGCCAATGCCGCAAAACTTTTCCTGGTCCATTCTGTGATGTTGTCAGTCCACTTGTTTCTCTGTCTATCTCTCCTTCTGCCACCCATGACGCTTACTTGCAGTACTATTGTGGATAGACTGTTGACTCTAGTGACATAGCCATACCATTTCACTTTTCTCTTTTTAACAGTGGTGAGGAGGTCTTCATAATGACATACTTTGTGCCTGATGTTGTTACGCACTTCTTCATTGGTGATGTGGTTCATGCAAGAGATGCCAAAGATCAGGGCCGGCTCTAGGAAGTGCGGGGCCCCATTGGAAACATGATGGCGGGGCCCCCCATTTATGAAGTTATGATAATAATACTATAGATAATAGCAGTATAGATATTCAGTGGGTTGAAAAAGTATTTGCCTCCTCAATATTTTTCCATTGACTTCAATAGAATCCAGCTCTCACTCCACCAAGCGTAATTAACTTCAACTCATCCCATTTGTTCTTATAAATTGTGGTTCTATTTAATAAGTCTATTTTATATTATTTTAGGTACGATTAAATGCACGACTCTGCTTCATTTTGCATAGGGGTCATAAAATTGCAAAAGTTATTTGTTATTTACACTTTATTCAATGGCAGTAAAACAAATTTCACTGAGTATTTCAAGTGAAGAATAAAGGTCTGTTATCTGTTATTCATCCCTACCCCTCTATTGCTATTCCAATAGTAGCTGGGGGATGAACACTTTTGCAATTTGTGATCCAAATGCAAAATATAGCATAGTGATATTTTTCAGTTATGCCTGATATAATATACTGACCACCGAAGTCTTGAATCATTAAACAGCACTACAATTTATATGGCTAAACAGATTGTGATGAAGTTACACTTGATACAGTGAGAGCTGTTTTCTATAGGAATCATTGAAAAAATGTTGAGGGGGCCAACACTTTTGCAACCCACTGGACTTGGCAAGCAGAAGTGCAAGACAGGTGATTCACCAGGCCCAGTCTAGGAGACAGCATGTCAATCTGCAAATTATGAACTTAAATTAAACTGTCTAAACAAATACAAAGATACTATATTGTCTTTATTTGATTTATTAATTAATATGTTCTAGTCACTGGGAACCTTATACATTTATATTCAACTCAATATATGGAAATATGGAACTTATCACTTAAGAAAAGCACAGCAACTAGTATCCTTAATACATTAAGCTTTCAAAAGCTAATTTTTCTTGCTTTTTTCATTGCAAAGTCTTTCAGGATTTCCTCAAAGCTCAATTCTCTGGCCATATCACACTCTATTGACATAATACTCAAACTATTTAGGCGTTCTTGACTCATTGTAGACCTTAGGTAAGTTTTAATAAGTTTGAGCTTAGAAAAGGATCTTTCGCCAGATGCAACTGTAACTGGGATGGTAAGGTAAATTCTAAGTGCCACAAAAAGATTTGGAAAGGCTGTAGACCTGTTACTACAAGCTAGAAACTCGAGCATTTTTGCAGGATTTTGTAACAGCTCTAAAGGGAGAATTGGCTTTACTGCTTCTATCTCCTCACAAAGCATGACACCATCAATATCAGCTATCTTCGTTGTTGTAACTCCATCTGCTGCATTGTCAGCATGAACTAATTTGGAATCAGTTAAAGCGATTTCCAAATCTGCAGCACATTTCCTTACGTCTTCCTGGGGCATATCCTTACGATTGCACAAGAATCCAAACAACTCATAGCGCTTTGTCAGCTGTTCAAATCGGGGCTGAAGGGTTTGCACGGCTTTATTCACCACTTGATTAAAGCATTGAATTTGAAATGCCTTTTGGGGGTCTAACAGAGGTTCATCAGTTGATTCGTAGTCAGACACCAAATAGTCTCTCACACCATGACTTATTACTTCTGGCCAGGTTGCATGATCATCAGTTAATTGTGAATGCTCATCATCAATGGTGACATTTGAAGTGGAAGGATCTTGCTCATCATCAATGGTGACATCTGAAGTGGAAGGATCTTGCTCATCATCAGTGGTGACATTTGAAGTGGAAGGATCTTGCTCATCATCATTGGTGACATTTGAAGTGGAAGGATCTTGCTCATCATCATTGGTGACATTTGAAGCGGAAGGATCTTTCGAAGAGTTCGTAACAGCAGAAGCACCCTTAAAGCTGTGTTCATCTTGTAAAATTTCTTCAGCACCACTATCATTATCACTGAATTTCGGATCATTTTCAACTGAGTTTTGCACATTTGTTTCATCAGATTTATCTGATGTATTTCTGTAAACAAATCTGTCTATGGCTCCTCTTTCTCTTTCATCTTGGGCTTTCTTAGCCTTTCTTATTGCCCTTTTCTTACTGCCACTCTGGTACTTTCTGCCTATATCTCTCGGTCTTTTACTCATATTTGAAGGTCAGGAATCTCGTGTCTCTATAACAAAATACAGTGAACACATAATGACTAGTTATAAAGGGCTACAGAAGAATCTACTTGGCACAAAGCAGGGAGGATGCGTACCCATACTCCATCAAAAGCCTAATAGATCCACTGTTGCCCAAATGAAAACCAGTCAAAATCAGCTTTACAACACCTCATATGTGCAAACCTGCCCAAAGAAGTGACAATGAATGCCAGGATAAATTTTGATTATTGTCATGTTAGCTAAATCACACCACTGTTATCTACATTTTTTCTGTGTGTGGTTTAATCTTAAGCAATTAATTAAATAACAATATAAATTCTTATGGTTCACATGCTTCTTGGAGCAATCCAAAGCCAACAAAATTGTGACATCATGAATTTTGTTAGACATCCGACATAATGGAGCAAATGTAATGAAGACACAATTCAACTCGGAAGGAAGAGCACTTCAAGCAGCATGAGTACTGGTCCACCCCTAACAAAAGATAATTGGTCGCACACTTCGCGTTCGACCTATGCAGTGATAAGCACTGGGGGTAGGCAAAAAATGTTTGTCCGGCAAAAATCGAAAACCACGCCATTTCAGGCCATGAACTTACTATGATATTTTTCCACCATGCCATAACCTACGCATTTATGCATTCTGCTTTAGTCCTCGCCTATCTATTTATTCTACGCGGCATTTAAAATGCTCGCATTTCGTCAATTTTTAAGATATCAATACCAAATTTGCACTACAGAACAATGGTGCATAGGAGTATTTACATTATAAATCTTGTAATAGTCAGACAATTTATGGACCCGCCATGGCCAAAACCGTGCGTATTTCAGTCTGCCACCTGGATAGGAAAAACAGCACCATATTATTTCATGAGATTTACACAGAATACAGTTAATATACTTCTGGGGTGCAGAAAAAAAATCAGCTGCACAGCTATAATATTTTTGATGCTAGAGCATTGTAAAGCGTGCGACCAAAGTAGCACTTTAGTGCTGCATTTTTCTTGTTATACTGACTTTTAACTTCAACTAGTGGCTTTCAAATGTTCAACAACTTATTGAAAGCAGAACCACATGATTGTGTATTGTAGGTCAATATAAGTAATGGTAAAGTCTACTTTTAATTATATATATAAAAAAAAAATCATTGTCACTGTCTATACTCACACAAATGGCATCACTCGCTTCACTAGGATTCTTGGCAGTAGCCTGACAGACTTGCAGGTTTTAAATGTTAATATAACTGTATAGCTGGTACTTCTTCACTTGGCACTTGCTACAGTTATCATGTGGCCTGTACACTTAACACTGGCAAAAGATTGTGTCCCTTGACCACGGTGGCATCACAATGCACTGAATTGTCTAGACTACTTGTGAACTGACCCCCCCCAATCAAGGTGCGGGGCCCCCCTAGGCGCGGGGCCCATTTGGGTGCAATTGGTCCAATTGGCCTAAAGCCGGCCCTGCCAAAGATGGTTCTGTAGCATCTCATTTCAAGTGCCCGAATTCTTCGATGTAATTTTAGTGTCAGGGTCTAGGTCTCACATAAATACAAAAAGACAGATGACTAGTGCTCTCAATAATCTGAGTTTAGTTTTCAGACAGATATTCTTGTCTCTCCAGATGGTTCTTAGCTTAGACATAGCTGCTCGTGACAAAATGCTTGCTCTTTATCCATCTTTGATGATTATGGAACCAAGATATTTGAACAGGCCCACTGTTTCCAGTTCATGCTCTCTGACTATAATCTAGCTGAGATTTGTTTAGCCACTATTTGTCATAAGCTTTGTCTTCACGGCGCTTATCTCCATGTTAAATCTAGAAGATGTTTCATCCAGGTTCTCCGCTAAGGTGGCAAGCTTCTCTTGACTGCCTCCCAGCCCATCAATGTCATCTGCAAAGCATAAGCTGGTGATGTTATGCCCTCCAATGCTGACTGTTGCGCAGTGGTTAACCATGGCTTCGCTCATGAGACGATCTAAGTAGATGTTCAAAAGTGTGAGTGACAGGAGACAGCCTTGACGTACTGCAACTGTTGTCTTGAACCTGTCCACCTATAACCTTGAGCAATTACTGTACAGGTAGCCTTGGCGTACAGCTGCTTGATGGTTTTGGTCAGCTTTTGACCCATGTTGTACTTCTTCATTGTGGCCCAGAATGCCTCATGTCACACTCTGTCAGAACGTAAAGCGGAATGTGACTTAATATCAATAGGTGGCTGCGCCATTTAAAGCGTGAAGGATAAGTCTACAGTGTGACCGGAATGATCTGTGACCTTCACGACTATCATGTGAAAAAAGTTACATAAAGAAGGAATTGATAAAGGTATATATAGGTAACTCTTAAGTTTGGCCCTGCTTCCTATTACAGAGCAAGAAAATCATAAAAATATATACGGCCTGGAACTTGAAACTTTGATAGCCTTAGACATGTTTAGTTATTAAAAGTGGAATATGATAACATGATGCCGAATATCAGTAATATAGATAAGGTTATGACAAAGTGTGATGATGCAGAACAAAAAACTGATACAGTTTACAAAATGTCAAGGTCAAGGTCATTAATGGGTGATTAGATGGCAATAACGTTTATCGTATAGCCATGTCTCAACATCAGCCAGTAAAGAACGATGAACGAATTAAACAAGGAAATTAAATGTAAACATGGAGATGCCTCACATCATTTAAAAGAGTACCCTCCACAACTCGAACCAAAAAACTGTTGCCAGACAAATTCACTTGCAAAAGAGAGTGATAAAAAGTATGCGCACATTACAAAATAAAGACAACTGTAATTCGCTACAGAAATTTAAAGCTTTAATTTCAGTTGGCGCTTGATTTTTGTCAGAGATTGAGATTTCTGGATAGAAGTTTTTGTATACCTGACTTTTGTCATAATTGTGATGGTAGGTTTCTATGTTTAATGTTTACTAGAATATAAGTTTCAGAGCTTGTGTAATTTACCATAGGAACTTTTGATTTTCCAGACGAATATATATATATATATATATATATATATATATATATATATATATATATATATATATATATATATATATATATATATATATATATATATATATATATATATATATACTGTTTAATGATCAGTATGCGGAAAAATTTACAGTTATGTACTAATTTAATTTGACTATATAAATTATTCATTGAAATTGCAAAGTGCTCATTGACATGAAATCATTCAAAGACATTCTGTATTATATACACAATCGTAAAAATCGTTATATTCCATCACACTCAGATTTAGTGCAAATAATGTTTTTCTTTTTCTTGAAATATATTACGTCACCAAAACATAGGTTCACGTAAGTTAATTTGGTAAACCCCGTGTTATTAACACAGAATTAATTTTAGTTGAGTTTCGTGTATTTTACTTAAGCATCGGACACGAAACAAATACAGATGTTCTGTTATATTCGTTTGACAGTGGATACCGTGTTATACGTAATGTGGGACCGCTAATGTCTAATATTTTATAATCTATACTCCTTAACTTAAAGCAAAACAGGTTCAACAATTGTCAGTGACGTTACTACTCAGTGTTTTCGTTTTCAGTGAACATATACTTTGTGGATTCTGCTAGCTTTTACATTGTTTAAGTACCATGTTGATTCATACGCAATAGTACTGAACTGAAGGCAAAAGTTTTCCAGATGTTAGTATTAACTTCTCTTCTATTATATCACAAGCTTTTGTAAATGTAATGCTTATTCTGGTACCATTAAATAGGACAAAAATAAGTGCTAAATAAAACTTAAGTATTTAGAAGTTAGTTCGCAATCCTTTCTGTCATAAACTGTAACGCTCCAGTCATTCATAACCTTTCTGTCGTACACTGCAAACTGTAACGCTCCAGTCATTGATAATCTTTCTATCATACACTGCAAACTGTAACGCTCCAGTTATTCATAACCTTTCTGTTGTACACTGCAAATTGAAACGCTCCAGTTATTCATAACCTTTCTGTCGTACACTGCAAACTGTAACGCTCCAGTCATTCATAACCTTTCTGTCGTACACTGCAAATTGTAACACTCCAGTCATTCATAACCTTTCTGTCGTACACTGCAAACTGTAACGCTCCAGTCATTCATAACCTTTCTGTCGTACATTGCAAACTGTAACGCTCCGGTACTAATATTTTGTGCTTAACCTTGACTGAACCTGACATCCATTTCATGCATTTATCGTTCGATCCTTTTTCTTCAACCGGAAATAACAAGCCACCGATTTCATGGTATGCCATTAAATTATTGTATCAGTTTAATAGCATAGCTTCCCTTTGACATGGTGACATAGTTCACAATGTGTTGGATCGATGTATTTATCTCCTTGTTATATTATTTATTGCTTTTGTTCGAAGTTTATTTTATTTCCATACGTTGCCATGCTGGTGGAAATATATATTGCGTCATTTATTATGGCGATAAAGCACCAATAAAGACCGTGACCGCCGCACACGCAATCTTGGCTGTTTAATGTGCTACAAAATTTGTAAAATGTATACACTCTAATAACAATCATTCACAAGTCGAATGAGAATGCAATTGTATTTCACTTGACCATTGGTAGGTACATATAATATCATTTAGGTATAAGTACGTTGTGCTTCTAAATCACCTTTGCAGTTTTGTGAGTTAGACACATCGTATCAGAGAGTGAGAGACGCGTACTTTGGTACATTTTTAACGTTAATGACATAATGCTTTCTGCAGGTTACAAATTGTAAAACGATTCAACTTTTTCAAGCTAATTATTATGACCTGTACAAAATATTGTTAAGTCTGTATGAGTCGTATTGTTAGTAGCTAAGACTTAACTGTTCTCCGTAAAAAAACGCACAATGTGTTACCTTCATTTGACTCACCCACTATGCAAACTACTGGAACTCCTGATGTTACTTCATTTATTTAAATTATTTCATCGATAATATTAAGACGGTAGCCATTTTTCAGTAGTTGTATTATATGGAATCATAACTGCTTCGACAGTTTTGAATGTTGCAGTTCCAAATGTATCAGTTGTCAAACAACCAAGTAGATTCCTCATTAGTGCTCTCTTTCTGGTTCTGTTTAATTGGAGTCGTGTCTTTGACGTGTTGCTAAATCTCTTAGCTGTATTATATTAACATATTTACTGTTGTCATTTTGAATTAAATATTTCCACATTCTAGTTTTTATCTTCAGAGTGCTGTTAGACCTTTTTGTGTTTTTCTCCATCAAATTCTTAACGTTTAGGTTGTAAACTCTATTTCTTCGGCAGGCCGTATATTTATCACCTATCTATTCTAATCTGTATAATGCGTACTTCACATTTGGCACTTACAAACCGTATTTCCAGCGAAATGTTTTTTAGTTGTCTAATATATTTCTGCTATTGGAGTTCACCTAAATAACAAAGCCCCTCCGGCAAAGAAACATGTTTATCACTTGCTTATCAAATGTGGATTCATTTATGCATTTTACATGTTGTGTGTTTGGTTATATCCCAATTAAATTGTTCGCAACTCTGCTATTTGTCTTACAAACTGCACTTTCAGGATCGACGTACAAATGGTTAAATACTAGTCTGGGTCTAGCCCTGTATCGTTCACCTTTAATGAGGCTCCGTCGCCTGAGAGTTAATTTATTAAAATTAAGATATAGAGGATATCTAAATATTTTAGAAAATATAAAACAATATTTGAATTGTAAAAATTATCCTTTCATTTTATTTAGCAATCAACATTCATCAATATCCGATTTCTCTATCGTTTTCATTCATGTTCAATCTACTGTTACAATTATAATATATTTTGTTTTATTGGAGTTTATTTTATTTAGTTTATTTTATTCTTGGATTGAGTTTCCTTATTGATTAATTGCATGTACTTTAGAACATACATTCTTGACATATCTGTTTGTCCTAATTGGTGAGAGAGAATGTGCGAATTATATATATATATATATATATATATATATATATATATATATATATATATATATATATATATATATATATATATATATATATATATATATTTATATATATATATATATATATATATATATATATATATATATATATATATATATATATATATATATATATATATAGAGAGAGAGAGAGAGAGAGAGAGAGAGAGAGAGAGAGAGAGAGAGAGAGAGAGAGAGAGAGAGCAGTGTCATAGGAAAACAAAAATATTGAAATATATTTAAGTATGTAAATACTTATTCTAATACCATACATAAAGGCATATATGGATAATGACGTTGGTTCCAAAAATGATATGTTCTTTTGGCTATTGAAGTGGGAGGCGATATAATCTTGGCTTTCATGGATCTATTTCAGCGTCTCATTATGAATTATGCAATATTGAAACGTCCTGATAATCTATTTATGCAAAATCAACTATGCAAGTAAAACCTTTAAATTTACTAATTTAGAAGGAGTAGTCAATGTATTTAAGCACATTATTGATTTTAGATTTATAGCACATTTTGACACTCCTATTGTTGAATCAAAAACAGGTACAAAATCACTATCTGGTGTTGTTGAATGGAAATTTGTTTCCATATATGATGTTGCTAACTTTGCGAATCTTGAAATGTATCTACTACATTCACAAGATCATTGAACTGTGCTTTAGATATAGCCACATACAAATGTGTATGTTTGTCCACATCAAATATAAAACTAATTCATTTTTAAAATGTTTAACCATATTGCTCTCTTGGATAATGATGATGTTTCTTTCAATGTTATCATTAATTAAAAAGAGCCCCATAACTCATTTTCTCAAACATTGCAACATACTACTATATAAGTATGTAAACTATCTTTAACCATATTCTATTCAATCCAAACGCGTTAACACATATCCTTTATATCTTGGGAATGAGATTATAGCTTGTATGGTAAAGTCGTGAAATATCTACATACCCTGTAGATACGGAATGTTGAATTTAGGACGATAACTTTATGCCGTTATTTATTATGTGCAGTTTTAAAAAGGACATGAAGTATTCCAGCATTGATCTATCATTAATATTCAGCTACAAAACTATGATGCAGTGACCATTGGGTATTTATGTTTAGAAACAATATGAAATGTCCTCTACAAATGTTCTCGGATATTGACATGTGACATTAAATTGTGAAACATAACTGGTTACAGCTTTGTATCATCACTTTTCCAGTACAAGATGACATTTTGTATAAAAGTCTACGAATCGTCCAGGAAACTGGTAGGACAGTGATATAAGATTTTCTTGGACGTCTAAATTCCATACTACATATTCGTACTTTAATTGGAATCATTGATAAGACAAGCACATGTTTCTGATCTGGGTAACAAGTTCGCTTCCTGAACATTCCATGTTTCTAAATAAGATTATGCTTTAAGTCAGATCAAAGAAAACATCTTTAAAAAATGACAAACGTCAGGTAGAAACAACCCTCAGGCAAGATAATAGTCACGTCGTCTAGAACTTTACCCAAATCACTGACAATGGTCAGGAACACAGTATCATTCAAATATACAAAACAATTTATTCTTAATGGCTTACAAACAGGCCTTTTTTAACTATCACTCCTTCACCTCCGAAGCCCATCGTTTAAACAAAGTACAGTTCACTGTTATGGGATGAAATATATTTTATGGAAACAGCAGACAGACTTAATTAGAGTATCTCGGAATCAAAAGCCCCGGGTTTAACGAGGGAGTTGCGTTTCACCCATTTGACCACACAGTTTCGTTGAATTTACGGTAACTATTCAGATATACTATTTCGATACGTGTCCTTCCAACGTTAGCATGGAACATACTTCCAAATTCGAACACGGTGCTATATTAAAGCATCTAAATTAATTCACCGATCCCAATAATCAATAGAAGTGGTTTTAAAAATAATATTGTCTGATGTAGCTTTTTATGTTTGCTTTTATCAATAATTGTTTGATAATCGAATTTACTTTGTTATATTCCATTTTTACCCCATGTTTGCAATAGAGCATACATATCATTCATTACACTTCTACAAGTCGTCATACATATATTTATATTCTTTTCAACATATGCTGGAGTGGGCATTACTGTCAAAGTTCTTTAAACAAAGTTGAATTAAGTATATTATTAATTACATTCAAAATGCCAATGTTCCAATTAATGCAATTATAATTTTATTGAGCTACCTTTTGTAAATGGATCACATTGTTGAAAAGAACAAAACCAGCGGCGATATCGTAGCTGCATCTAGAACAATAACTCCCACGCAATGCATCAACCAATTCCACTGTGTCCGATACAGAGATCTAGCGGGGTAATGATGACTTGTTTATGTCTTGCCATAATTATAAATCGATAAGTTCGCATGTTTGATTATATCGTCTTTTAAAATGTGCCTTACATTTCCGAACACTTGATTCATTTGCAATTCATGCCACACCTATCAAACTGTTTGCAGCTTTTAGTGAATTAAAAAGCAAATCCTCGTATGTGATGAAACAGTCACTTAGTACTTAGATACTGAAGTCATGACTTTGTATGTAATGAACCCAGTCACTTAGTACTTAGCTACTGAAGTCATGACTTTGTATGTAATGAACCCAGTCACTTAGTACTTAGATACTGAAGTCATGACTTTGTATGTAATGAACCCAGTCACTTAGTACTTAGATACTGAAGTCATGACTTCGTATGTAATGAACCCAGTCACTTAGTACTTAGATACTGAAGTCATGACTTTGTATATAATGAACCCAGTCACTTAGTACTTAGATACTGAAGTTATGAATGTATGTAATGAACCCAGTCACTTAGTACTTAGCTACTGAAGTCATGACTTTGTATGTAATGAACCCAGTCACTTAGTACTTAGATACTGAAGTCATGACTTCGTATGTAATGAACCCAGTCACTTAGTACTTAGATACTTAAGTCATGACTTTGTATGTAATGAACCCAGTCACTTAGTACTTAGATACTGAAGTCATGATTTTGTATGTAATGAACCCAGTCACTTAGTACTTAGATACTGAAGTTGTGACTTCGTATGTGATAAACCCAGTCACTTAGTACTTAAATACTGAAGTCATGACTTCGTATGTGATGAACCCAGTCACTTAGTACTTAGATACTGAAGTCATGACTTCGTATGTGATGAACCCAGTCACTTAGTACTTAAATACTGAAGTCATGACTTCGTATGTGATGAACCCAGTCACTTAGTACTTAGCTACTAAAGTTATGACTTCGTATGTGATGAACCCAGTCACTTAGTATTTAGATACTGAAGTCATCATATTTTTGACAAGCCAACTGAAGATCACATTTAGAAAGGTAAAACACGAGACTATTTTTATGATGAATACCGTTCTGTAGGCGAAATTCACCAAATGTTAGTATTTCTTAACATTCCAATGTATGTCGAACTTGTCCTCATATATTGATGTCAGTATTTATTAAAATATAGTTAAAATAATGAACGTTCATTCATTTATTAATATATTTAAATAATTATACGGTAATATAATAACTGGTTTCATTTTAACTTTTGTAAGTTAGGCAAGTATCATTAAAGTGTAATAAAACGCTACAGAGAATTGTAGACAAAGTTTCATGATATTAAACCTTAAAAATATTAAATAAGATAGTTTGAAATATTTCTTTTATGGTTATAAAGCATGCAATATGTTTAAAATGCCAAAGATTTATTTGTTTAACATTGTTTTTAATCATATAGACTTCTTTACATGCAGCACATAAAGTCATTGCATTATACTAAAGCTATCATTGATAGACACCATATTTTTGAAGTCATATTATGGTCACCTTTGAATCTACCTTTTGCAGACCTGTGAAGTTCAAGATAAATTGGTGGAATATATTTCTAGGATACAATGTTTAGTTCTTATTTGAACACAGATATAAATAAAGAAAATGTTGCAGAGAAATGGTCGATAAAACGCCAGTCGTAACCAAGTATAAAGAAAGGAAACACACGCCAATATCAAAACTCTTATAAAGTGTAATAATGTGGTCCTATTTATAATGCGTAGAAGAAAAAAAAGAAATGGCCTTGAAAATGTACATTTCTTTCCCTCAGTGATAATAAACGATATCAAATATATAATAAGTTATCGATGCGTAAACACCACATCCTCGAATCCCCCCATCCACCCCCCAACCCCCAACCCCCCAAACAAACAAAGCAAACAAAAAATACCTTGATTCCGTATCATCATCGATATTTAGCTGATCGACACGGAACACGGTCTTAAGGAAAGATTGTTAAATAGCTATATAACAAAAAGGGGTGGGGAGATGGCACGAATATGAATATCTAACTTGATCCAGATTCAATCAGTCTATCCATTTTTTAAAAAAAACGCGTTTGAATCTTGTACACGTACAACTTAGGAATTCACATAACGAATAATACTATATGGTAGAAGTGTGTTACATTATTGATACCAAATAGACCTAAAGGCAGAAGCACAAAATAAGTCAATTAAAGCTGTCCAATTTTTATACTGATAATAAAAGTTCAGTTGGGTAATTATTACTCTGAAGGTTGATTAAAACAGTGAAGGTCATAGTGTATCATTCAAGCGTCTGCTGGTATTGGAATTATGAATCACCAAAAGCCACATGATCATTAAATAGCATCAGAGATAATAGTGATTTACTCCGACTGGGAATCGGGGTAGGGCGAGGGTTTGGAATATGAAGTAAAACGTATGAGGAATTGACATATGAGCCATTGCAGTTGAGATTTTTGTAAAACGTGCTTGTACTTGCAGTCTGAAGGTTTACAGTAATGATCAATATAAATCATGTAACATGTAAAAGACTTAGCCATATCAAAGACTTAGTTTGTATTACAGTAGCGGTTACAAACATATATTTCCTTCATGAATTGTTTCTATCTGGTTGATTTAGCTTACGGTATATGGGTCTAAATATCATCAGCAATATTTACATTTTGGCTTCATTAATGCCCGTGGACATGATTTTCGCTTGAATTCACTTTTACGTTACTATAAAGCCTTAAGAAACTAAAGTATACATCAATTATTATATTTGATGTAGATAATGTTATTGATTGGTTTATCTCATTTTGATATTATATTACTTTCTAAAATGGCGGTGAGTTAATATTTGTTAAGTAATAAGGATATGTTTTACTTTTGTACAATTTAAATTTATTATTAAATCAACTTGGATACTTGCATCACATATCTTGTAAATATATCTTCAAAGCAAAACATACTATGACATCTGTTACAGTTGATTGTAGACTGTTTCCGTTCGTTTAAAGCCAATATTAAGTTCAGGGCAGAGCAGACTTTTAATGTTGTATCATTTCAATTATATGGTCTTAAACTAATAAACAGAAAAAAGGGAAACCATGTAGTTTTGTTAACTCAACAAATAAGTTAATTCTAACTTACAAGGAGAAAGTGTTAGATGAACTTACAGTAATGCAAATTAAATCACAAATAATTCCAATAATATCTCACAAGTTCAAAAGTAGAGAGTTTTCCAAATGAAGTTTAATCTTGAATCTGCTGATGTACCCGATAGTCTTGAATAGTTGTATGTACCAACAATCTTGATTTGTCATAATGATATAACCTAGAATGTCTTGGATTGAATTAGCATGCATGAATTAACAATATTCCCAATGGGGTAAATCCAGTCAATGAGATGTTTACTAATTCAAGTGAAAAACTTCAATAATTATTTCTCTCAAATTATATTTGAAAAAAAAGTAAACGTGTTTCCACTGACTTAGTAGAAAATAAAAAGGAATGAGTCCATTTTTTCAGGATTTTAAAGAAAATCCTATGATACAATAGGAATGCAATGAAGTGGGTCATTTTCCCGTTAAATTCTTAAACAAGATTTCGTTCTGAAAATACAAAACTAGTATACAAGGTGATGCCATCAACTAAAAATAAGTAAACTTCATGATACAAATTAGGTAGATGATAGACTTTATAACGAACAACCAAGGCTCTGAACTCAAATACATGTTAATGTATGTTTTCAAAATGTAGTATCGTCAGGAAAGCCGAAATGTTTATCTTTAATTATGAATAAAGGTCAAGCACAATGCAAATTAAATACAGTATACATATAGTAGAGAACAAAATATGTGTCATGAATAAGCAAGCCTATCCTGATAGGAAATTTTAAAGAGTCTGCAACTTTTTTTAAATGAATGACATTATATCATATGTGATAATTACCCAAAAAATGATATCCCTTTTGGAATTAAGTGTTGGAAAACGAACGTATCGTATTTTCATAAGATATTCACACTACCAACGCTTAGCTATATTAGCATTATAAGGTTCAACGGAGATTCGTTGGTGATATGGATATTTCCGACTTCTATCATACTTTATTACCAATGTAACGATAATTACAGAAAAGTTGGGGATAGTTGTGGTATATATCAACAGTGAACAACAGATGCTACTAAAACCATCACTCATAGGCACTCAGGTTAGTGAGTACCCGAAACGTAGCCCCATCCCCACTCTCTCTCTCTCTCTCTCTCTCTCTCTCTCTATCTCTCACTCTCTATCTCTCTCATAGTCGAACTGCCTATACGAATCAGCATTTGATTATATATCTACTCGGTTTCAGGTTTCATTTCTTACATCTATGCTAGCTAATAGTCCGTTCCAGGTAGCAATCCTCTTATTATGCTCCAGATATGTACAGACAAATGCAAAAAAGGCAAAGTAAGTTTCACACGCAGTTGATTTCCACCATTTTCAAACCTAAGGAAACCGTCCTTTGATCCCATATTATAAGCTTTGTGGTTTCGTGTCTTCTAATCGCAACGCCATGATTAAAGAACAACAAACCTTTGAAAGCAAATTATGGTGTACACAATAGCAGCCTCAGCTTGTCAATCCTTACTTTAGCGCAGTGTCGCCGAGGAAGCAAGTAGTAATAACATGATTTTGCATTCATCATCTACTCACCATGACTGCAGCTCTTATCATCATTAGCAGATTATGTTTACCTATTATGGTAAAAGTTAATCGCTAGAGGATATATATATATATATATATATATATATATATATATATATATATATATATATATATATATATATATATATATATCAGTCATGCGTAGTTTCTGCGTAGAGTATTATGGGATGTAATGATGTTGTTTGTGGTGTTGTGAACAGTAAATGATTATAGATGGTGCATCATAAGTCCAAAGGTGCAGAGTGTTCCGAACCGATTCCAATATTGAATATGCTGATTTGTTTCCCACTGAACTACTTGATTACAACTTAGCAAAAGAATGTTTCGATTTTATGGAAATAAAGATATTAATATCTGGTATAGTGTGAAAATTCACTAAGTCATATACTTACATGTAGTATATTTTAATAATACATTTTATCAAATCCATTTTCGTCATAATTTAAGCGTTGCTAATTTCACCAATTATTGTATTTATTGAAATAGTTTGTTTATATTATCTTTTTTATGGATTTGAATATTCTTTCTGATACGTTAGAATTTGTTCGGTTCGCTCTTTAGTTCAAATATTAATATGTTCTGTTAATCTTGTTAAGATCAATAATTGGTTGGTCACATACAACTGATTACATTTGCACTAAAACTTATTTTATATTTGTTTCATCTTTCTTGTTTTTTTTCATCTATCTTGTTGGTGATTTCTGATCAAGCATTCTATTTTACAACTATCAAAGAGTATTAACGTTTTCAGTCGATTTATATTCTAACTTTATGATATCGACTTTTCAAAGTTATCAGTCCCTTAAGTATCTATATTGTATTTAATTAGTATGTATGTAACATTAAGAGTGACAGTGGTATTAATTACTATTACATTTTTTATGATAATAAAGAATAAATCAATTACCTAAATAATATTTTGTCATTCATTCTTGGATCTTGTACAATGAAATTTACAACTGTTTTGCCATCAACTCTTGCCGATTCTATGTGAACTTGACTATCACAAATTTTGTCCTAAATCGTAGCTTAAGCTGTGTTTGGAGATGTTAATTGACGTTTATGCCAGTCTTTTCTTACACACCTTCCCAGAGACCGCAAGATTATATTTGATTTGCTAAGTATTCCATTATTTCTAACTTTGAATGGTTTGATCTTACTGCTTTCTCACGGTGTTGTTGCTCGCCACAAGCATTCTCTTTTCAAATTCAATCTCTGTTTCTGTGAATTGTTGTTATCACTGTTTGGATAAAACTCCATGCTGATATCACAATTCTGATTATGAGGACTTGTTGTGTTCCGTTTGTCTTTACATTAATTTATCCGACGCATTTGTATTATAATCCATCCAGTAGGAAGTCTTCCAAAAGACGTTTCAGTAATGCATTTTAACGTGCTTAAAACGGAAACAACAACATGTAAGACAGTCAATACCTCTCTCGCACATTTGCAGTATGTACATCTGTGAATATTCTGATCTGCTCAATTTGGGATCCTGTACCAATAAGAATTTAATTTGTTTTCTTCCTGGAAACTCCTGATCATATCCTAACATTTTAAAGTAGTCTATCTGCTCCTAATACAAGTTGTGAAATTCAGCTATGATCACGCTTCCATCTCATATAATGGACCTGCTATCTATTTTACCAATATTGTAGAAGCGTTTGAGCCATGCGATGAATTCAGATATGTTAATGTTAGGATTTACTATTTTGGTAATGAAATCAATCTTAACATTCAAGATAATGTTAACCAAGAATAGAAGATTATTGAATATGTTAATACGGTTTCCTTCGAAAGGCCTTTGTTTGTTCTTCTGAAGGAATGCCCTATATTACGTATGAAGTTCTGACGAAGCACATTGTATTATGTCACCACCTGTGGCACAACTGCCATCACGATCGTTCTAATCTCATAGAGCCAGGCTCGTCTCTTTTCTACATCCAGTGTATGAGATTGGTGCTTTCGAAAAAATTCAGCTTCAGTTTCAAGTAGTGCCTTTGACGATGTCTCTGCTGTGTGAAGAAGTACATTAGAGACGTTACTTAGCGATACGTGTTATTTTTGTGTCACGTTCCTATTTTACGAACTTCAAGATGTTTCAGAATTAATGTTCTAAATATTACTAAGAGGTTGTTTCAAAATATATTCTCTTTGATGTCAAATTAACTAATACACTACTAGATGAGTCAATATTAGCCAGTTGCTTGCAGCGTTCATATATAGAGAATTTCAAGTGTGTAACGATTTGATATTGAATTTATGAAACGGGTTTAATAATGTCGAGTTTTTGAGACCCTTGGCTTGCAAAAAACTTCACGTTATTTAAGGAGTTTCATAAATTTATGAATAAGTCATTATTGATTTCATAATATTTTTATCACAACATTTTATTTCTGTAGAAATTATTAAGATAGACTCTGTACCATTCATTTTTTGTGTGTCAAAAAGAAAATTGGAATAGTAAACGTATATTATACATTTATTAAAAAATAAATGAAAGAAGAAGCGTCCATCCTAATAAACAGAACTTTTTACAAAAGAAAAAACATTTGACAACACAAAACGCCCAATCATGTGATGTTACATTGATACGTTATAGAGTATTGGTTTGTGTTGGTCTACATTACACAGTGACATTTGATTTGCAACACTAGCCTGTACAGAAGACGTAAGCAAATCTATTTCTAAATTGGACTGGCATCACATATTTACCGCCTGAATATGATGTGGTTGCATGAAGTTCTGTCAGTTGGGGAGACCTGATATGTTTACATTCGTCTATGAAGAAAGGTGAGATTATTTACTTTAGTAAGTTCACATTTAAACCAAGCTTGTTTATAAGGTGGATTCCATGCTACAGCCAAACCGTGTATACATCCTCACCCCCACACGCGTTATCATCTAAGAAATACCTATAGATTACTTGTTGATATTGTTTTTGTATTGGCTTATTTGCTACTTTTCTTGTTATGATATATTATACATAACATCACTAACCCCTGTCGGGTTAAATTGTTATTACTGATATTCCCTTTTGCGAATCGAATACCAAAATGGCGATCAAAAATGTTAAATGAAAAGAAAACATCCCGAAGGCGGGGTTTAAAACCATTTCTCACCATCGCACCAAATCATTAAAGATAATACTGCACAATACTTTCATGGCTCATTTGGACCAATTAGAATCGCAAAAAATTACATGTTCACATGTTATAATATCAAACATATGAAACTAAACAGTACGGGCAAAGTGTACACACTGTGTGATAAAATGACTCGTCGCGCTTTTGTCGAAGTTTGGAGGTCATCTAGTATGCATACTATTACTCCTTCACCAGATGTGTATATGTCTTGGAATGTAATTCAGAATTTAATTTCCTCTTCACTAACTAAACACGTGTTTTGTTCTATGCAAATCATTTAGCTGCACGTTTTTGTGGAAGATTAAATGGCAAAATAAGTTGTGGTACTCGGTAGCTTGTTAGCTATTTACCTATGAAGTTTATCTGATATATTTGAAATGAAATATATACATTACACTTTTTGTGGGTTCTGAAATATAACTTTTGATATATCGAACTAAATCAAATTTTCTTTGCCTCAGTTTCTTTTATGTTATTAAAATACGTACTTTTGTACATAATGATTCTAACGATTTTGCATGAGCGAACTGAATAATCGATGAATTGGCTACAGACACACCAGAATTTAAACTTTACACATTTTTTGGCCTACATTCGTAACGCTTAATAACTGTCCACTACATGAGTGCTATACACACTCCCTCTAAAATAATTCTGCAGGCGCCTCTGGAATTAGTTGTCTTAAATAACCATCAGCCAAATCTTAGTTGTGTTTACTTTTAACACTCTCATTATTTTTCAGTAGCTCCAAATATAAAAATGACACATTATTTTAGCATGTTATTAATGTGTCTGGAAAGCTATCACACGTTTTAGGATGTGTGGCATGACATTAACCCAAGATAATGTTCTCTCTAAACCATTAAAACTTGAAAATCTTAAATACTTCAAATTGTTTGCGTTGGCATATTAATTGTTACTAAAGAAGCCTCATCTGCATGGCTATTCTCCATTAAAAAGGACTAACAGTACAAAATGCCGTCCTTGACTATCTTGCAGAAAATCTTTTTGAGATTAGTCAGTTACAACACTGTGATTAGTCTCACTATACGTACTTGCTGCAGGTACTACGGAACTTACAAGTTGTCTGAAGGAAAAATAAAATGTAACCAGTCTGTCAAATAGTATTAAATGATCATGTTTGGGTACTTTTCGATGTGTAAACTGTTACTGAATCACTCACAAAATTATAATAAAATCATTTTGGCTTTTTTTTTTTTATTGAGTGGTCAGGTAAAATGTACACATCGATAAATATAACACCATTATTATTATAAATCCTTATAATTACATATTTCTTCCGTTCTGTCGTCACATCATCGGACATCTTCAAAACAACATTAGAAAGAATTAGAATTGTTATAACTCACTTCAAACTGCATCAGCCTTCATATCCCCTCTTCGATGGTAAAGACTCATCGACTCCTACATAATATTATAGAATATAATGTTAGAGCAGGTTGGAACATGGATCTAATGAACGTGTTATGATAAGTCTATTCAAATTTCATTTGATTGTTTTTGTTTAATCCAAACTATTTCTTTTTTAACATTTCGCTTATGGCACGCGTTCTGGCAGCATCCGTTGTTCTTGCTTTCTGTGCAGTTCGAGCTTTCAAAGCGAAACTTATTTCCATTTTTAGTCAGGTTCCCTACTCGTCATTTGATACTGGCCTTTAATAACAGTTGGAGGAACACTGCCGACGTGAAATACAACAATTTCTGAATTTATATTGCCTTGTTAACCATACCAAATTCTTTCTATATCATTAGGGTAGCGTGATGAGGCGCTGGAGGCAATGTTTTGATATTGCTTTAACTTTAGCTTATGACTGGACATCACTGGATGCCTGGGAGGTGGCTTCCTGTCGTTATTAATTAGGTGCAAGGCGTTGGCAATGATCAAGCTATACATAAAATGGTCTGGGAACTTGGAACCAATAGTAGTCCGCATAATTTACCGATGTGTAAACGTTTCCGTACCATTATCACCTGATCGTTTATATTCACTCAGATTGCTTTAACCTCAGTCAATAACAGTTTAAATTGTTATGAATTATGTATATATAAAGCGTAAAGCAAGCCGCTTTATGAATAACCTATTACACAGTACAATTATGCAATTGACAACAGAGTTTACATCTTTCCAAAAAAAAAAAAAACAGAAGCACACTTCATTTTATTTTCGTTATAAAAACTGGGGAGTGTCAATTAATCACTGACTAGTTTGTCATACTGTGATCCTCAACAACGATACTATTTCTGTTTGGACTGAACGTATATATCTTGTATTATTTAGTATGTTTGGGCGAATCAATGCAGAAATATATTGTTTGTTCTCTCTACGTAAAGTAGAGAAATGTGAAAGCTGATAAGCTATGCACTTGAGGGCTGTTAGTGACCAACATGAAATATGTTATCAATATCTCGACAGTTAATTATTTTAGTACATAACAGTTAAATGTGACATTTCTGAATTTCGTTAAGTTCAAATTAATATCACATATATGTACACACTTTATAAAGTAGACTTTTCAGTGAGACCTACACTGATCTGATATTTACCAAGTGCAAACTTATTTCAAACTCTTACAAGAAAATTTCATATTTAATATTTCTTAAAAACTTATCTGGGCTAAACAGGAGCAAAGTCATTGCATTTAGCAGCAAACGATTACGAACCCGGTACTAAAGGCTAGTAAATCTATAATGGATTAAAACATAATTAAAAATATATTCTTGTTCAAGTGCAATCAGCATGTTTAGTTTTATTTTTCTTTATTGTTCTAACTAGTAAATGGAAGTTTATTTTGTCACAGACTGTTACAGTATGTATGGCTCATGAAGATGTTACCTATTATTTTGATGAATATAAGGATTCAGGAAATACAATCACCAAAATATCATCACGGATGGAAGCAGAGACAGATTGACAACATCATTGCTGTATGATTCATGAAAACGAGATCCATAAATAACACATATTAATTAAATTAACATTCCGGAATGAGGGTATCAATATTTCATAACTAAAGAGAAAAATAAAAGATTTATATCGATAACAGACTTTAAAATATATATCTTATATCATTTACCTTGTTTGTTTGTTTGTTTGATTAGGATTTTTAACGTAGCTTTAACAATTTTTCAGTCATATCGCTACGATGTCTGCTGTGTGGCAGTTTATAGTGATGTCTAGCACTGAGGCATCATGCTGCAGACATGTAGCATGATGTCCCACCCAGTCACATTATCCTGACACCAGGCCGACCAGTCCTAACACTAACCTCTTAATGCTGAGCGTCAAGCGAGGCAGCTGTTAGTACCATTTTTGTAAGTCTTTGGTATGACTCGGCCGGGGATCGAACCCAGTATCATTTACCAGTTACAGACGTATATACATTTGTTAATTACACAAGGACAGATGTATTGGCATGAAACATGTTAATAAAAAATATATTGCATATTTTGTAACTTACTATAGCTTTTTTCTTTACGATCAACTCATTATTTCTGGCTAGGTGGATCTTTAAATGTGTAGTGTTGGTGTGAATTAAAAGGATGACTGGTTGGATCGTGAAGTCTGTTGTTAAACTAACATGTGGAGGGATGACGAACCTGTTTTGTTCGCTATTGCCTTCATAATTATGTGTCTATAGCTGTTCTAAAATTGACATATCGTCTTTACTTACTTCATGGATAGATTGTTGAATCTCTTTAGAATGCAAAGTAAATCCATACAATCCGCTCACACTTGTTGTTTAAAATATGTATTGGAGGACAATTCTTATATGTTCTGATGAAAGTAACCTCAACATATTAAAACTAATTTCCCTATGCAAGGGTTTCAGTGTAGCTAGAGTTTTTGGCTGTCTTCTTGCGTCATGTCTTCAAAACACTAAATTCTCACATTCTAACAAACGTGGGATGGACAGATGCAGACGCGTTATTTTCTCATTTTTAGTGCTATAACGTTCAGCCACACTGAAAATAAAGCTTACATGGTTATAATTATGGCAAAATAACTGTACTATAATCTTTATTCTTTCTTTTTCAATTTATTTGAAATACATATTTAAAAGAGGATATTAATAAATGGAATACTTAATTCATTTGTTGTCCTATTTATAGCAGATTGGGTTCTGAGGATTCCAGCTCTTTAAGTATCTTTCAAATTTCCTCCTTTCATCGTATCATGTTAAATAAATGATATTCTATTTCATTAACTCTCTCCGCGTCTTTCCCTCGTCGGATGTTGACTCCGCATGTAGATTGTACTATTCATCTTGAGAACGTAAAACACCATTTGTGTGGTTGGTTCTTCGTGCGTATGTTATGAATTAACATCTGTGTTTGAATATGGCCAAATAATTGTTTCTTTTCTTTATATTTCTTAAAATTCTAAGTTATAATCCGTTTTGTACGATTGTGTTGCTGGTTGTTTACTAGTAGTAGGACGCATCCAGGATGTGACCCATTGTAAATGCATCCTCCATACCCCGTTTTCAACAAGACCCCGTTAGGCGAAAGGACTCTAGTAACCGCTTAGATTATTCAATATTCAAAGTCGCAGGTCTTAACTCATTTTGACTTGGGGGGTTTAGGTGAGTCTTTATCTACTTATATATTCTGTCTTTTCATTTCCATTGATCCGTTGGGCAGTATAACTATCTCACCTTTGACGTAAATAACATGTCATCAAATCCACTCACGTTGTACGGCCAACATGTTCACCATGCCCTTGTAGTGCGTTATTAATAATTGCTGGTTTAGGGCGGTCTTGGATCTATATTATGGATCATTCAATTATTTTTAAATTTGTGATGATACCGGCTAGACAGTTTATTGCCTGAGAAGCGGAGTAGAAACATGTACTGTTGAAGCTGTTTGGATATGGGACTGGTAAAAGAATTGATACCTGCAAACGGGAATCTAAGCATATCGCTACGAACAAATAAGACGAACCCCATTCCAAATTATGAATTTAAAAAACCCCAACATAATTTTAACAGTGCAACATATATAAAGGCCCTTGCAATGTTTGGATTAAAAGGCTTCATTTCATAGGTCTTACCAGTTTTTAATAAATGAAGATCTGGAGGTATCTGCATAAAAAAAATGTTCAGCATGTCCTGATATGTCTTAATGACAATTTACATGCTATATCGCATGGTGCAAAAGATTACTACCGCATGTGTTGCAACTTGCTGCTGTCATTACGTTACCGCTGTGATCTGCAGTACAAACGTATAAGCTATTTAGAAGAAATATGCTTCCGATAACTTTTAATATGCTATAATCGATTGAATCAAGGTATTAACGTTTCAAATTTCAATCCCAAAAGGTTGAAAAATTATAAAGGAAATTTATCAATTTCAATTTTCAAAGTTGCTTGGATGTTAGATTCAATAATTCATTATATCTGAAGCGGTGATGTTGCTACTAGAGGAATATTACTATTCATACGATTAATGCAGAAGCAACTGTTATCCCCATTCTACATGAACATATTTTGCTATTGGTTGCGCTCTACAGTTTCATATTTTGCATTAGGATCGCATTTTAAAGAGAAAGAATTCCCCCGGGTTTACTCACTAGTTATGCTGGCAAATTTAAACAAGACCTTGCACATGTAGCTATTGTTCAACGAACCTTAAATAATTCCTTTTATGCTGGTGCATGATTGACCCGTATTATATGGATTATAGGCTATAACAGATTGGCTCAATTCCAGATGCATCTGTCAAAAAAGTGCTAGCTCCATTTGGTCATTTGCACTTCTTGAACTTAAGAGGTACATTGTATAAAAAGAGCCGATAACGTTTTGTTATACATTTTAGGCATTTGGTAATTTAGTTATTTCACTTTCAAAAGCTGATATTGTCTAGTTTGGCAAAATTAATTTTTCCTATTTTGAATAGCTGCTAGCTATATTGTAGTTTAGAATAATTCATGCTGAGTTTGTTAGCACAAGGGGTCAGACGTTTTAGTTAGCAGTGTGCTTAGATCACGTACACTTTCCAAAAATACAATATCCATTGAAATGTCAGCAACATTACATCAGACTAGCATAGAGGTCGGCCAACATTCTCTCAAATGTGCATGTTTTAAATTCATAAAACTTCACCATACATACGTCACTCTCTTAAAAGTACATACTACCTGGTGAACGCCAACCTAATAGGCTCTTTCTTCATCTATCTCTGTCAATTTTATGCTCTGCCTCTGTCATTATAGCATTCGCTCCTCTTTCTAATAAAATTTTGGCCTTATTTTCCGGTTTGCTTTTTATCATCAAAATGCAATTAGACTTTGCAAACGCTACACTAATATCTTTAGGTCCATTAGAACTTTGACTGGTCGCATTTGATATTGAGTTGTAAACCTAACTAATGAAATTTAAATAACTAGCTTTGTGACTGCTTCAGTAACCACGTTTTATGGTAAATTTATGCATTGTTTGAAAACCAACTTTAAAAGCGTGCTGGAACGAACCTCTAATATTTTAATTTAATGCTGGATGGCAAATGGTGCTAATTATTCTGTTTGCCTCCTTTGCTATTATTTGAGGAAAATTGTGCATCAAATCATGTTTAAAGGACATTTGCTTTCGTATCGCATAATTAAATAAACTGGTTGTTCTCTTCTGTACTGTTTATCAAATATATCATTGTTCAAAACATAGTTTTGAATGCATCATTCCCAAACCCAATGCAGCAACGGCAGCACCTAACACGTTACATGTTTTGGTTAAGTTACCTGAATTATGTTGAGTTCTCGTATTTATAATTTTATTTTATCATGCGTTTGCTTTAACGTCACCACTGCTTTCACGCTTAAAAGCATTGCAAACCTTTACCAAAGTTGTTTTCAAGTCCATTGTCTTGTTGAAGTTTGCCTTGTCTGATGATTTTGTGAGCTGTGGAAACCCGGTTGGAAGTGTTTTTGATTCATAATCCAGGTGTCGTGGGTCTTATGCCTACCAATGCCAGTCGAGTCCGCTACTTCTTTGTGTCGTTATAAAAGACATTAGATCCCACTTCTTCGCCAATAAATAAGCAATAATGTATCAAATATATAATTAAAAAAGGAAAACAAAAACAATGGCAGTTGATTTTATAACGTATTATCTTTCATCTTTAAACCTAGGAAATTGTTTCAGTTCTTTTTTCAAGCACGTGCTCACCTCGCTTTCTAGCTTCCACGTGTTACGCAATAAAATACTTAATATGCACACTATTTTAAAATTGCTTTCAAGTTATTCAGTATTCTCTATAACATTATTCAACTTCGGTTCATTTTAAGCACTAGTTTTTAAGTAGCTGTCGTAAAGGTTTAGTAGTACAATTTAATTTAGTAAAGTAGTGCAACCTAAATGGCACCAAGCAGTGTAAAACATTCAACATGAAAATTTCAATCAGAACGTTAAAAACGTTCCATTGTAAACTTGAAAATTTCTAAAAATGTTAGAGTCAAAACAATGATGATAATATTATAAATTGTAAACAAAAGAGTAGAAAATATGTAAATCAGTACCTGAACTGAAAAGTGAAAATTAAAATGAATATATTTCGCAAAACGAAATTGAAAGAGCTCCTGAAACCCAACTTATAAAATACAAACTTTTTATGTTTGCTTCGTGATGTATATATTGGAATTGGTGTGATATGTGTTATGCATGTGACGAATGAGGCCATGTAAGATCACGTAGTCCTAAACGGAAGGGTCCCATACATAATGCAGCTGTAGCAATACATAGTTAAAATCGTTCCAATATATTTAACGAAGGTATTCTGTTATTTGGTACATGTATGTTCCCGGAAGCAACAGCAAACGGTGCGGTTTACGGTCAGGTGATCAGTTTTACGTAATACCGTTTGCACAGGTGTGGTTATCAAACGTAGTCACGTGAAGGATATCCGAATGCTGGGGATAGAGACTCCCTGCATGCTACTCGATGAGACAATCGATCGCGTACCTGTTGCAAGAGTTAAGATTGAAACTCCTTTCTTGACTAAAACAGTTGGTGCGCTCTGTGTATATTATTCAATTTACGACTTGACATCCGGCAACGTTGAACGATGTAAAATCTATGCTACTTTATAATATTTTACACTGGTTATACAGTAATCCGGATTCACTATTTACATCCTACTCAAATAATCCGTATCTACGTTTTCCACCCCTCTGATTGCCTCAACTCGAAAACGATAGTGTTGATATGTTAGCGCCCAACGCATCAACCGAGCTTTAGTGACGTTACCTTTGTTTATGCACAACAATGGCGGAAGGTCTGTTTCTAGAACAAAATCTCTCCCAAAACAATAAGCATGACACTTAGCAATCCCCATACTACAACTCTGAGTACTTTTGTTCCATAGACAGTAACTTCCTTCTGGCATAGGCTACAGGCATTTTAATCTATCTTGTGTTTGCAACAAAACTGCTCCCAACCCATCATCGGAAGCATCAGTTCTGTTAATAAAAGGTTTTCTGATATCAGGTAGATTTAAAATAGGTGCAGTTGTCAATTTGTTCTTCAATGTATTGAATGCCTTCTCCTGAGATAGTCCCAATAACACTTTATTTGGTTGCCCCGTCTTGCTAGATCTGATAATGGGCTAGCAATGACAGCGAAATTAAGAATACATTTCATACACAACCGTCACTGTAAGAAAGAACATGAAGGTGTATGAATCTCATTTGCATTTTACCAATTTGCTTGAGATTATTTGAATCTTACTCTCATACGTGTGTATATGAACCATTTATTTTTATTTTTCTACTTGTGAATGTTTGGATAGAGTAATACATTATTATTATTATTATTATTATTATTATTATTATTATTATTATTATTATTATTAATCCATTCCATAACATTCCATTCTAAATTACATTGATTTTTTGATCCAAGCGTCCGTTCAGATCTATTCTGTTACAATCTATGTATGGAATTATCACAGTGAAGGAATATTATCTAGATTGAATTCCTGAGATACAGTTTGCGACAAGCAGGTTTAATAACCTTGAAATTATTACAAGATTGATTTCAGTAGAAGTCTTTCTGTATTTATATAATTTTCATGCACAATTTGCTGTACAAGTCCTGTCTAGTACATAATGTTGCAACATACACGAGCACCCCCGCACACACATGCACACGCACACGCACACGCACACTCACAGGTTATAGGCCAACATGTGCATGTAATGCCATTTTTCTGTTAACGAAATCAAAGTTATTAGTTTGAAGGCTACAATCAGAAAGCACATAATCTGAAATTGATTAAATATTCAACCCGGATTATAAAGATAGCAGGATACTTGGAAATTATTTAATTTCATCGCATCCAGGCGAGCAGAAGAATGCCGTCTGTTTCAGTCAATCTCATGATGCCTCCTGCCGGCTCCAAACGACATCAAATAACGCCTGCTTCGGATGTTGGTGCGGAAGGTCTATCAACATATCGGAAAAAAATATAATCATTCAATGCCATGCTTTTATTGCTAAAACAGAGGTTCTGGATCAATTAGTGAAAGATAAAACCGACATGATATTGAAATAATTTCTGGTGCCAGTTTGTATGGATTTAGGTGAAGAAAAGATCTCTTGCACTGTGTTCGCACGTTCATATCAAACCTTTACTCCCCTGGGTCAAAACCAGTGTTTTTCCCTCTTTAAATTCAATTCAAACAGATGTAGAAAGAAAATAGGAAACGAACATGAGTTCGGCATAAAATTACAATGCTTATTACAAAGTATTTTTTTTGTTTATTCCAAGCCCAGGGCGAATTGAAGTCTGAAGTCTGCTAATTGTTTCTCTCTAATATGTCTTGTAATGGTAATTAGGATGGCTTGAATTTAAGTGTTAAAAGAAAGAAATAAACTCCCAAAACCCATTTCCAACCGGTGGCGTACTAAGAACAAATGGCTTCCAGCGACGATGACAGTCCAAAGTTGTTTAGGCATCCCCAAGACCTCGAACGGCCATGGTTTTCAGTGCTTCAAGACCATCCACCTCGATCCTCCCCACCCTGTTTATATGCTACTGTTACTGTAGAGACTCTGGCAACGATTGATAAGTCGTATTATATTATTTTGTATATTATTGATGTAATTTGAGAAAAGCGTGTACACTTGAAATTTTAAAAATTCATAAAAATTATTTGGATTACTGTACAGTTGTCTGGTTATTAATTCCTAACCATTGTTTAACTTAAGTCGCTGTATTACTGAAATTTGTCCTGATTGTGTTTGCTTTTATTCGTTGCATAAGTTGATCAAATCGCTTCACATGTCATGAATACTGACTAGCCCATCTCAGTTTAAAAACTGTATGCCTATTTTGCACATTTCTCTACTATGCCTATGTATTATTCAGTCTCTTAAAACAGCTTGCAGTATATTTCACCATAGCTGTCTTGGTAGCTTGTTTTCCATGAGGTTAGGACCAACTCATATATGTGAAATGCTTATCTGTTCATTTCTTTCGCAATCACATATTATTACACTGCTAGGGTCTTGTGCACATAATGGGCGCATTATTGCCATTTTGTTTATATATGTATCGTTTGGTTTCTTGTATGAAGTTTCCGTTGTTCTTTTTTCTGTGCTTCATCTTTTATACTCATTACAGATTCACACGTTATTCTTATTTCACCTAATGTGTGATCCGAGGCGATGTTTATTTTAAATCTTTTGCAGTTTAGAAACTCGTTATCTTTCCAAACCTCAGTAGGTGCATTTCCCTTCTTATGTGATCTATATATTGTTTTTCTTCAGTCAATGAATTTAATAGCAGAATAATTTCGGCTGTAAAATTTAAAGCAATAATAGCTTATAATTTTGATGATATGGGCCTTACAAAACCCTATCTCTTTTTACCACGTTTGATTATTGAAAGAAATCTCCTTTACTTAGAGGTTTACAGTGTGAATGTGTCAAAAAAATTCGTCTTTATTTCCACATCTATATTTTTGTTACGAAACAATAGTATCTTAAACTCAGTTTGTAAAGTGAAAGTGTGATATACATCTAAATATTCGTTGTTATATTTACATGTTACTTATTAAAATGTTTCTTTTTAAATATTCACACTTCTTTTGGTTTCATTTACACTATATTCAGAGTGAAATATATTTTGTTTTATTGAATCTTGTTTGATTTATGTACTATGCATTCATATTCGATGTCAATTTCTAACCGTAATTACAGAGATTACTGTTATTGATAACATAATTTATTGTAGGTCACATATAAACCATCTTTTGCTGGTCATCTTTCAAAAATGGTGACATGACTTGCAATGTTAATTAGAATCACATAATTTGTGTTCGTTTAATATTTTTAAATAAAAATATTTCCTTTATTCTCCGTCTTAATGTCTCAACACTTCTGTATTCATTTAGTTTCTTCAACATTAGGGTTCAATTTAAGCCATTAATTAAGACGATTCACTATACTGTCTTCCTTGTCATATCCTACTGTCTTCGTGTTACCTGGACGACGCTTGAGATCAGGCAGGAATGTGTAATGGCCTTTTGATTTGATAACTCATCCCTAATGTTTCCGGCAAAAAGTCTTCACAAAAGAAATTATATTCCGTACCGTTTCTCCGCAATGTATTATGGGGTCGCATCTGATTTACCTCTTTATTAAAAGGTAATGTGTCATAATAGTGTATCGACCAGTTAGAATAATTGAAAGGGACTTTCCGCAACCATCATTGTATTTGTTTTGAATGTAATTAATTAGTATTGTCCTGGTAATAATCAAGGTCTATCCTAGTTCTCCATGGCTTTCAAATGGTTGAATTAGCACCTGTTCAAGAATATGCGTAAGAAAACTAACGTTATATATATATACATTACTGTGGAGCGAAAGGAATATTCTGAAATATAACTCTATATATATATATATATATATATATATATATATATATATATATATATATATATATATATATATATATATATATATATATATATATATATAGAGTTATATTTCAGAATATTCCTTTCGCTCCACAGTAATAAGTAGTTATATTATTTGACCAACAAAAATGGATTACTCTGGGAAAAGCAATGATACGTTTTGAAAGGTCCGTCCGTCAATAGCTGGATAAAACATCTTGCTTTGATTTAGCAATAACACCATATTATATCCATTATATTTTTGGAAAGAAAGAATTATTTTGAGATATCAGAAAATAAAATATCTCAACTGAAAAGTAACCGTTCCCCTGATTCTGAAAATTAAATGTTCAGTACCTTTTTGGACGCATTTGACAATTTGCCAATATTAGAGAGCTTGATGCGTAAAAAATGAAGTGTTGTCACTGATAATTACAATTTATTAGTTATATGACTGAAATAATACACAAGGAAACTTTGAGTGGGTTGCTGACGATCGGTCAAGATATTTATCAGATACGGTCAGTAATCATAAAGTGCATTTTTTCACCAAATGAAAAAACTATTGTGTGAATTTTCAAATAGAAACCAAGTGATATCCTGAATAACTTAGGATAATTGACATCCTTACAAAGAATAACATGTAATTAATACATTTTGTAGCATCCATTAGTGATTAAATGATCATAAATAACAGGGAAATCATTTTGTACTAATTTTAAAACATTAGCTTGTCATGAAAATTGAAAAGATGATTTAATATAGACTTCACGACACGATTATTCAAGAATTATCGTATCATTTTCTCGACCAAACTACGGATATACTGGTATATTGAAAAAGTGTTTTAAAGATGCTACATCTCGTGTTCTTTTGCAAGAATGAAGTCAACATAATGAAAGCATGGTGTTTTATATGTGACACAGTTGCGACACATCTTGGAATTTGTTACGTGCTTATTCTCGAATAAACAGTAACATAGAAAGAATGAAATTAACAAGCTTGTAAAAAAACTTAATAAACAATTTATTGAGCACAAATGTTTTCCAGAAAAGAAAAATAAACTTACGGTTTTAAGAATCAATTTTTAAATTAATCCCAAAATAATTCAACATATAATCCACTAGAGAAATTGCAAAAGTCCTGGTAATAAAATGTCCAAATAATTTCCAGTTCGAATCTTAGTGAAGCATCCACGATGGAAGACGATGTCACGTGATAAAGTCAGTTCTTGGTAATGAAATTCAATGAACACAATTATTTTCCAGATAAATAACAAAATAAATCCTCTTGATCCAAACGAAGTGAAATAATTTCCAATACAAGGTAATTTAAAATAACTCAAAACGACACAACTTAATATTTTAACAGCCCAAGTTCTACTAAATAGTTCGCTCCAAAACATAATTTATAGACCTGTTTTTTACGTAAACAAGAAAGGGTTACGTGATCTTCTAGAATCTTTAGAACAAATTTACGTTCAAAAAATCTCGTACACACCGTATGACCCAATTAAAAATAGAAAGCTGTTTATAACAAAGTTCCATAATGTCCTTGGAATCAACCAATCATTTAAAAAGCTTGTTTACAACTCTGAAGCAAGGTGAGAAATGAGGTCAACACCTGGTGTTTATTTGTAAAGTACAGGTCATCTCCCAATGAATGAATCTTAAATTTAAAATGTCAAATCTGACAAACAAACAATAACACTAAATGACCCAAATCAAATACACGTAACAAATGATATGTAAGTTTTGTTTTAATTTACTTTGATAATGGGTCCGTGGCAAGTTTTTATGGCAAGAACAGTTTAGCCTCTGTTAAAAAAAGTGAATAAGTTACTGTTTACGTTTTTTAAGTACTTTCTACGCATGGTGCCTATAGTCCTGTAACCGCGATGAAGTATTTTACCAGCTTTACAATGACTTTATCATTTTACCGATGCTTATTACGTTGACAATCTGAATAGTGTTCCTGCTTCCTAAATGCAATATTGTCACTTAAGTAAGTCATTATTATCCTGATTCAAATCTCCAGTTACCCTTAGAACACCTCTGACACAGTTTTAAGATTATTACGTGTTAGCCAGGTCAACCTTTGCACTAAATTTTGGCAAATTGTTACATGTTTTTTTTTAAAACTATTTCTTAGACAGATAATATTGATAGTGTAGCATTATTGATTTTAAGTGGAAATTCAAATCTTCTCAACGTTAGTGAGTGCATAGAAATAATATTTTCAATAAACTTTGAACATAGGTAAATACAGTATTAATTAATTCAAACTATAATCATGACAATGTCAATTGGTAACAAAAACTATGCATCCACTGCCAACAAAATATCTACTTTTGCTGAAGTAAAATCAGTGTTCGTCCAAAATTGATTTTTCAAAAACCTTGTAAGTACCTATTATACAATGAAAATCTATTTTGTAATATATATATCCCTGTTTGAACTTGAGCACCACAGCAAAAAAAACCCATAAAACAAAATATTTCAATCGAGTTTCGCTAATACTTCTTCGGTCAATACTTGCAGAACGTTCCATCCTATATTGCAATCATATGTTACCAGTGAGCTCATTTATCAGTCAATAATGGTATCCCGCATCTAATAATACCTGCTTTATGGCTTTAACGATATATGCATGCGTATGATTTCCAAAATCCTGATGTACCACTTTTTGTAATGTCCAGTATGCAAGTAGTTTATTATATATAAAACATTTTAACACTAATGTATCTAAAGTAATGCATTGACTGCATGCCAATCTTCTTTCTCAGATTATGTAGAATTGTTTCAGATTTAAGAATTAAATTTTGTTCATCTGTTAATGATATTGCACATTCAGACATTTGTTGCAACCGTGTAACCCGCATATGGATGTAACTGACTCTGGAACCATCATATGTTAAATGACACTAAGATACTCTGCACCAAGCTGTTGCCGTTCATAATGACCGATTTAATTCATTCTGTCAGATTTGCATATCATATAATGCTTTATGACCATTACAGCAGCCATTACTGTCAAGTCATAAAGTATTTGTATAAATATATTGTATGCAAACGAGTAATTTGTATGTAGTTCACTGGTATCTATTATCTTTTTAAATATTTATTAATGTCTATGTTAGCCAAAACATTAAGCTGAGAACCAGAAGATACTGTGTCACTTCTTGTTTTCTTTAACATTCTTCGACCGATTATTGTTATTTATAAGCAGCTTCTTCAACTAAATCATACACTAAAGGACATTTTCTTGTTTATCGTCCTCTAATTGTTGATGTTATTCCATTTTAGCTGCGTCTAGTCACAAATAATGCCTCTTTCATCCTAATTTTATTTCCCAATATTTGTCAAGCAATATATTTTTTTCTCTAATATATCACACTGGCATTTACACTTTGTATCACTTATGTAGAATTAAGCCATCATATATCCACCGTAAGTCCATTTTTATGGTTATTGCTGACATTTCTGAATTCTTTTTCTCGGTTACCATCTCTTCAGATTTCCTCTTCTGTTGTTTGTTATTTTACAATTGTCACGTTTAACACTTTCCATTTATGTACCTGACTCAGTCTAATAAAAGCTGAAATAGTAGAACGATTGACGAGGATTAGCAGTCGCTCCCTGAATAAAGTGAGGCAATATGAAAGATATTCCAGTAACCTTCTTCTACTGCCATGCTTTATATTTAAAAAGGGCAAAGCTCTCGTTATAAAAAATGTCAACAGTAACCGAAGAACGTGGTTCATATTGTTTATCCGTCTTACTCCTGATGATTGCAAAAGTGCCCAAATGTCGGAAAATCATTTTTTCATCGTATTTCACTGACTGCGTATGAATACAACATAATTCACATTGAATACAGAAACAGCAAACTAACTAAGGAAGATTTAACATGTCAACGTAAACTAATTAAAAATCTTTAATTAAAAAATGTCGTGTAATGTAGGCGTACGTATTGTATTGGATTGAAACATAATAATTCCTACGTTACGACTCTAATACATGTTTTTTTTTTAGTCATTTGTGAGCATTATTTTATCGATGTAGTAATATAGCTTGTTCAAAGTGTTAATCATACTGAAACAGAATTGAAAATACTAGAGCCAATCAACCAAAAGTATGTATGTATGTATGTATGTATGTATGTATGTATGTATGTATGTATGTATGTATGTATGTATGTATGTATGTGTGTGTGTGTGTGTGTGTGTGTGTGTGTGTGTGTGTGTGTGTGTATGTATGTATGTATGTATATATATATATATATATATATATATATATATATATATATTTTTTTTTTTTTTATTGGTATCTATATACATGTATTTTGACTCGATTATGTGTTGCATAATAAATACCATTTTTCATGCTGGTACATGAATAAATAATCTGGGAAGCTTGCTGACAAATCATTAAGTTTGATAGTATCATAGAGTATTATAATACTAAACGAAAGTCGTCACTTTTATCATAAAATGTGAATTAAATTGGTATGCTTCATATTAGTGCAAATATCAAATTCCCCAAACGTCAAATGATACCTACTCACACCAACCAGGTTTGCCCTGAAAATACCTTTCACAAACTCGAAGTGGAAATATAAAACGTATAAAATGTTTACATTCACGGAGAGATGGTTATGTTAGGCTATCATGTCAATAAATGTTGCAGCAGAATTAGTCATTTCTAATTAACCAACATCATACAGTTCATTTTTGGTATCATATATCATTTCATTCACTACTCATATTCCGCAATTGCTTCTACGAACCAGGTCTAAAATTTGCCCATTGTACCACTGCGTGAAGCTATTTCTCCGATCAATAATCTGCACGTTGCATGCTGGTGCAAAGGTTTCAATAATCAACAACAGTCCTATCGTATCACTGATTTGATTGAACAGTATAATTGATGGGTAATTCGAAAACCTAATTCTCTAGGTAGGAGAAAAAAGAATATATATATATATATATATATATATATATATATATATATATATATATATATATATATATATATATATATATATATATATATATAATTGGTCATTTTTGTTCATGACTGTAAAGTGTAATGATATATAGTTATGATATTATATAAACAATTCAATTTTTTTTAAGATTCTTTAAGACATTAGGAATGTAGATTAGGTATGACTTTTAATAGTTGTTAACGAAAATGTTTACGAACATTAATACTAATAATAAATCCTGCTGATAACGGTTTTGTAATTTCTCATTGGCTGCAGGGGTCAGGTGTGTTCTTAGACGAATTATTTGTAATGTCATAGAGCAGGATAATTTCAGTCATTTTTGTTTGTTGTGTTCTTTATGTGACATAGAGTGCGAATGAGTATTTGATATTGTGTTTAGATATTACTTGTGAGGAAACAATTGTTTATATTAATCGTTGGAACCACAAACTGCCAATTGGATTAAAATATTGATCCGGGACTATTGTGAATTATTCAGATGAGTTTTGAATGAAGCCATTTTGATAAATCAGGACTATAGATACATCAGTGCAGTTGAGGATCTGAAATTCATTCGGAAAATTCAATTATTGCAGACCTGAATACAACTTTTAAGTATTATATTGTATTCAATCTTACTTGCTCATTTTATAACTTTTGATAATGAAATCAAATTGTTTATTTCTAATATATATATATATATATATATATATATATATATATATATATATATATATATATATATATATATATATATATATATATATATATATATATATATATTGTATGATGTATATGTTTCGATGTCAACTGATACACTAATTGTACAAGGTCAGAATTGGTATGCTGTGGAATGGAAGATAAAATTTAGTTTTCCGAAATCAGTCCTGCCACCTCAAAGGCGGACATTCAAAGGGTGGCATTTATCATTTGACTCTATGTATACGATCAATTATATTAGTCTCATTCTTTAATACAGTCAGCTGATGAAAATTGCAATGGTAGATGCAAGGGACTAAAGAAGAATATACACTGGTATCGTCTGGGCACAGTTCCAGATGACGCACATACTATGCCATGTCTTATAGGTGTGGAATAATGTTATTGTGCTTTTCTTTGTAACTTGGAAACATACTGTATGTAACCAAAATCACAAGAGTATATATCATTTCTTTGTATGAAATGAACAGCTGTTTGGAATCAAGACAATTCAAGCCTATTTACATGTATTATGTTAACCATTTAAACCAGATGAATACCTAGACCGAATAGAATCAATGAAAATGAGTCAATACACACTAAATGTGTCTTTCAGACTGTCATCCTGACAATTTTGAATTGTATACGAGGATGGTCAGAACAGTGTGAAAATATTACATTGATCAAAGACAGAGAGATGTTGTCATTTAAACCTGTATTTCAATATCAAACAAAATTGTTGAGTTATTTTAAGATTATTCATTGTTTTGTTCATATTAGTGGAACCCATTTTTTCTGATGACTACAAAGGACAATTCCTTTAATGACCATCTGCCTTATGGATGATATTACGTCTTCTCACATACAATCAAAGATGACAAAATAGATAAGGACTGCATTATTTTATTGTGAAAAGTCCTACTTCTTTGATTGGTAGTCAAACATGCACAATAGTGCAATTTGAAACAGATGCATTAATGAAATTAAATCCTATTAAAGCTGCCATTTTTGTTCATGACCTTTGAATTCCCCTAAAAGAGAATAAAATTAATCCATTTACATCTAATACTACTAGGGGAAATATGTTCCAAAATGGGCACGCAAAACTGAAATTGCTTTAGTTCGTTTAAAACTATGTACAATATTTCCCCCGTGATATTTAAAAAAAATAACTATATGCCCAACTATAATAGTCTTGTAATGCCTTGCACAATACTAAATATATCGACGACTTTCACAACATTTATAAGACAGCATCGTTTCCCCTGTCTCTCTCTCTCTCTCTCTCTCTCTCTCTCTCTCTCTCTCTCTCTCTCTTGGGAGAGATAGGAAGTTCTCCAAAGCTTAATAAAATATACAACAGTATTTACCTATTGCTTGTATGAAATGTGTGTACGCAGACAAAATTGTCAAAGAGTAGACCAGCAAAAATGATGTTTCCTTTGGTGCTATTAACATTATATATTGTACTTTTAATAATTAGACAGGTGTATTTCACTATTACATTACCCACTTCTACGACGTTTCAGATGCTACACTCTTAGTTTCTTTCACTATAAACGAGTGCTCAGATTGAATATAAAATTCGAAAACAGTTGACCATAGACAAGAGCGTTTACCTGATGTTTAGGAATGTTGTCTTACGATGTTGCCTAACCTGGAAGATATTTTGCTTTTTTATTTATAGTTTACAAACCTGGCAGTAAGACTTTAATTTTGTTTGTTGTTAGATAGCGTTGATGTTCTTCAGACAACTATGTTTTTCCAAAATCTTAGACATATTTTTAAAATAGATCCTACAGTAAAGGCCACCTCTGCATTACTTGATTGTGAAACAACTTCCTTTCTTGCTCCTTCGATTTGATCCTAATGCACACATTGCTGCTTTTTTCAATCGCTGGGCTTGGGGGTTTGGCTGATTTGTGGCCAAATCGTTTTCTATGACAGCCGGCAGCTTTCTCAAGTTAACAAGAGCTGTGACACAATTATTTTGCCTGACATGGCGAAGGCATTGAAGAACAATAATCTGTCTCACTGCGTCACAGTGACATATGGGATGCCATGCGTCTTGTCGCAAAACATTAAGCATCTATTAACACTATTTGCGTCCACTAATTTTGTGCTGTAATTATCCATGGGCTGTCAACTTAAAGCTGTTATTATGTATAACAACGCATACTTATTCCTGCTAGTTTTTGACACGACTAATTGATAACAACTAAAAATAGGCTCGAAACAAGTCATTAGAGTCTTACTGCATTCGAAACTCATACATAATTCTAGATTGTACCATTTTCAATATTTCCTGGTTGTTACCCAAACGTACTGGGTCTACACTGCATTTCCCACGAACTGGTAAACACTTATTTAATATTACTGGTAATTATACCAGCACTAGCAGAAGGAATGGGACTGGGATCTAATGTTATAACCATAAACGTCGATCCAAATTCAGCAGTGAATTTTTCAGAATATTTATATACATGACCATGTCGATGACTGTTTAAAGTCGTGTAGCAAAGCAATTTATACCTGTACGACAAATGTCAGAATACATGAAATAACTCTTATGTAATAAAATTACATGTTAAAACAATATGAATATTTATATACATGACCAAGTCGATGACTGTGGAAAGTCGTGTAGCAAGCAATTTTATACTGGTACGATTAATGACAGAATACATGACGTAACTCTTATGTAATCAAATTACATGTTAAAACAATATGAATATTTATAAATGCGTGGTGTTATATATATTCATTTCATATATATTCATATTATTGTGTGTGCTTGACCTTTGTTTGTGGGGTGCACGAATGGCTGAGTGGTCTAAAGCGCTCTCCGTTACGCATAACTGCCATTTCACCGCTGTCTGCGTGGGTTTGAGTATCAGACTTAGCCAGTTTGGGTATGTAATAAAGCTTGCCAGTAGATTCTCGTGGGTCGGTGTTTCTTTCTGGGGGTCTTCCTCTACCATTATCACTGGCCGCCATGAATAGCCTCTCATGTGCTGAAAAATGGCGTTAAACCCTACAACAACATTCGTTTGTGATTGCGATAGAGTAGTTGTAATCTAGATTTCAAGGGTTGTTGTCGCCGGGTTAGATGTGAAAGATAAGCACCCACTTCCCTTGGAAAACCCTTAATGGCTTGCATGATAGAGCCTTTGACAACCAAATCCAGCTCTAGGCCTTGACGAGTAGCTTAACTAAGTCCGGCGGGACCTGTTTAAACGGACTGGAGAAGGGATGACGGGCGAGTTTCTGGCGCCTCAAAACCAGACGCTTACGGCAGATGGGGCTCATTAACATTGGGTGGTCACCCATCTAGGAGAAGTTAAACTCTGACTTCAAGCCTTCGCTGTCTTGTGACTATACCCTCTCATTGGAAAGGCTAAGGGAGTAAACCCTAACAGAAAATTTAGGAGACGGAGTCCCTAAGGCGACTTGGTGTTGTTTTCAGTGTCATCTCGGAGACTTCTACGACGCTGCTGGCGCCATGATGTATCGGCTTGTCCTTTTCTGCGTGGAGCGGATGAATCAACAAAATGGCCAAAAACGTTTTCTCCAAATCACCCTGCCCATGCTTGTGCACTGGAGAAGACACTCCATGATCGCTTCACAACGTCGACACAACACTGGAAACTGCATTTTACTCGTTATAAGTCATCGCTCAATTGGTGTAGAGTCTGACGCCAGGGTTGACTTCCGACCGTAGAAGAGATAAACAGGTCTCACTGGACAGTTACCGCCCGTCTTAATCTAGGCAGCCCCATACAATTTTGCGCCGTCCCGCAACAGTTCGTTTGCCTTATACGGTGCATATGGCTTAAGCTACGCGAGTACCTGACAAAGTGTACTGCAACTATGTCAGCAAGAAATTTAAAACGCAAACCAACAACGAAACCTCCAATCCACAAGATAGGCACCTGGAATATTCGCACCATGCTGACGAAACTCTCAGATAATATCCAGGCAATCAGTGATGTTCGAAAGATTTCAGTCATCAATAACTAACTTTTAAGACTCAATGTCGACCATGCCGCACTACAAGAGACACGGCTACAAGACTTCGGGTCCCTTAGAGAAAAGAACTACACGTTCTTCTGTCAAGGTAAGAGCGCTGACGAAGCCAGAGTTTTTTTTTTGTTGGATTCGCTGTCTGGAACTTTCTGCTGGGGATGAAATAACTCTACTAACACGGAAATGGAAGACTCGTATCCCTCGGCCTCCACAACAGAACCTGCCCTGTCAACATTATCAACGTTTACGCTCCCACACTAAGCGCCATCTCATATACCAAGGATGAGTTCCATGACGAATTTAACTCGCTCATCGACAAAATTTCCAAGGACGAAAACGTTAAATTACCGGTTGACTTCATCACTATGGTGGGTGCTGACCATGACGACTCCTGCTCTTCCTGTCGTAGCCAGTTTGGCATGGGGAAACGAAAGAGAACGGACTGCAACACATAGAGATGTGCTTGTTCCACGACCTCAGAATCGCCTATTCATTCTTTGAGACAAAGTCACAGCATAAAGTGTATCAGATGCATCCCAGGTCCAAACGATGTCATCAACTGGACTTGATCATTATGAGATGGTCTGCAATGAAGGGTGGGCTTCGTACCCATAACTTTCACAGCGCTGACTATGACTGTGACACATCAAAATGAAACTTTGACCAAAAGATGATAGGCTGCTTAAACAAGAGTGTAAACCACGCTTTGGCGTGAGCAATACGTCATATCCAGACAGGCTGAGGAATTCGCTTGTGTCCTCTTTAAGATGTCGTTTGATTCAGAACCTACCAAGAGCAGTGCCAAGGAGAGATTGGATAATTTTCACGTGGGTCATTGGTAAGTAGCAATCAAAAGACAACGACTGGTTTGAGGCTAACTCCGCCAGTCACGTCTGGAATAGAAGATCGTTGCAGCGCTCACCTGGAATACAAACGATTACTCTGCCACATGACTCTAAAGGCATACTGTTCTACCAGAAGAACGTACAATGAATACTGGCTTCAGTTCTGTCTGATCAACCATTCAGAAGCATATATCGGAAACATCAGAGGTATGTACGATGACATAAAGAAAGCAATAAGTCCCACGAATAGGCGCCGTTTGCGATACCATCCACGACAAGGGCAAGCAGGTGGAGTGTTTCATGGAGTACTATGAACTGTACTCCATTGTGAACCACGTGACCAACGATGCCTCAACTGTTTTGAAAACCTACTGTTGCAGGATTAAAGAAGGTCTTAGAGACAAGATTCTTAAGTTAAGCCCACGGTAAATATGGCATCCCAGCCGAAGTCATCAAGTGCGGTTGTTGCGTGCTGCTCACACACTTGCACGACCTCTTCTGCCAGTGCTGAAATGAGAGTCCAGTGCATCAGGACATGCGAGACGTCAAATTCATAACCCTGCACAAGAATAAAGGCGATAGAAGTGACTGGAACAACTACAGGGGCATATTTCTTCTCAACATTGTTGGTAAAGTCATAATCAACAGATGACAGATACTTGCTGACAGAGTGTATCAAGAATCACAGTGCAAGTTCAACGCAGAGAGGTCCACAACTGAAATGATCTTTTCCATCAGGCAACTGCAGTAAAAATGCAGAGTACGACACAAACCCCTCTTCCTGGCCAGTATAGACCTTACGAAGGCGTTTTATCTGGTCAGCAGAGACGGACTCTTCACAATCCTGCCAAATATTGGATGCACTACAAAGCTGCCAAGCATAATCCAGTCCTTTCACGATTACATATAAGACTCAAAGCAGTACGATGGCTCAATGTCCGACCCCTTTAACATCCCCAGAGGAGTAAAACGAAGTTGCGTTATAGTCCCTCGCTCTTCTGCATGTTCTTCGCTGTCCTGATAAAGCACGTCTTTTGGGACGTCCACAGAAGGGATATACCGGTACACGCGATCAGACGGCAAACTGTGGAACCTGGCACGACTAAAGGCAGAAAGCAAAGTGCGTGAAGCAACCATCAAGGACATGCTCTTCACAGACGATGCTGGCCTAGCCACTCACACATTCGCTTAGTTACAGCACCAGGAGGACATCTTTTCTAAAGCATGCGATCAGTTTAGACTGAATACACTGGACAACAAATTTTTACAAAAGTCATGTTACTGAAATAAAATTAGTCAATTCTTATCAATTTTTATGTGATGAACACGAATATGACAGTCAAATTGCAAAATTGGCTCTAGTTTTTTTGTAATCTGCAAGAAATTAATGTTTACATAACGAAATGCATTCCAATAGTAAAAGGTCAACTGTAATAGCCTACCTATAAAAAATCAAGTCATTGACTACATCTTAGGTTTCTTCGCCTGTCTCTTGTACAGCTGTTTGGGAGCATCTCTGAGGAGTGTCCAGCAGTAGTCAGCCAGCATTGTAGTGGACCATTTTCCTTGGTATATTTGTTCCATTGTTGCGATATCTTGATGAAAACGTTCGCCGTGTTCATCACTAACAATACCACAGTTGCTAGGAAAGAAATCCAAATGGGAATGAAGGAAGTGAATCTTTAGAGACATATTGCAGCCAAGTTTCTTATACATCATCAACATGTCTTCTACTAGTTCCTTATAGTTTTCTGCCCTAACATTTCCGAGGAAGTTTGTAGAAACTAGGCGAAAAGCATTCCACGCTTGTTTCGCGTCACCTTCCAGGAAGTTGTTGAACCGGTCATCTTTGAAAAGCTCTCGAATCTGAGGACCCACAAAAACTCCTTTAATCTTTGCTTCGCTGAGTCGAGGGAATTTTTCATGCAGGTATCAGAATGCTGGCAAAGTCCGGTCAATGGCTTTCACGAAGTTCTTCATCAAACCTAGTTTGATGTGAAGGGGTGGTAGCAAGATTTTCTGAGCCTCAACCAGAGCTGGGTGTTGGATATTCTTCTCTCCAATGGCTACAATCTGCCTGTGAGTCCATTCCTTCCTCATGTAGTGCATTTCCCTTGCTCGGCTATCCCACTCGCATAAGAAACACATGTATTTTGTATATCCTTGCTGCAGTCCCATTAAAAGGGCAACTACCTTCAAATCACCACAGAGGTGCCAGCTGTACTTATTATACTCAATGGAATTCAGTAGCTGCCTTAAGTTATCGTATGTCTCTTTCATGTGGACAGCATACGCTACTGGAATAGATGGAAGAATGTTTCCATTGTGCAAAAGCACAGCCTTGAGACTCAGTTTCGAAGAGTCCACAAATAGTCTCCATTCTTGTGGATCATGAGTGATTTTTAAAGCATTCATGAGGCCCTCAATATCGGAACAGAATATCAGATTACTTTCCTTTCTGAAGAAAGGCTCCAATTGCTGGTGGCGCTTTCGATATGCAGTAATTGTGACATCTTCTAGAAGATTCCATTGTTGGAGTCTTGATCCTAGCAATTCTGCCTTGTTCTTTGATAAGTCCAAATCACGAATCAGGTCATTTAGTTCTTCCTGTGTTATTCTGTGTGGGGTTGATGATGCACCACAGTGAAAATCTGGATCACTGCATGCTGATGGACCAGGAGAAGAACAGGTCGACTCACCTTTGTCTTCGTCAGATGAATCAAGAGAATATTCTGCTGGAGGTTCTGGAATAGGAAGTCCCTCACCATGTGGAACTGGTCTCAATGCAGACAGAATGTTTGGGTAGACTATTCTCGACTTCTTTCGCTTCGTTATTCCGCCGGAAAGAGGAGGAACCAAGCAGAAGTAACAGTCATTTAGGTGGTTGCTTGGCTCTCTCCACACCATTGGGACTGCAAACGGCATTGATGACCTTTTGCAATTCAACCACTGTGAAAGCTGTGTTGTACATGTAGCACAGCATATATGCGGAGCCCAAGGCTTGTCTTGGTCACCAACCTTGCATCCAAAGTAAAGATGATATGCCTTCTTCACTTGAGAATTGATACTTTTCTTCTGGTTGGCAAATGTCACTTCCCCACAAATATAGCAAAAATTGTCCGCGGTATTAACACACTTTCGAGGCATTGCTGTTCTTTATTGTACGTAAATGGATAAAATAATAAGTTTTATGTAACAGTAGCTTGAACTGTCTCGCACAACGTCTAAAATATTTTAAATGCTGAACCTATCTGATTGGGCTTTATAGTACACTGCTTACGTCAGCTTCAGCAGCCGCCTGGCATTAGTATAATAGGCCTACACATGTATAGTACACAGCTGACGTCAACTTACTTCAGCAGCCGCATGGCATTAGTATTGCATAGCATCAGAAAATGATGCAATCAACTGTGGATGATGTGAGAATGATGGTATTATGCAATGTTACATCATTATTCCGGATGTTGCTGCAGTCCTACTGGAGAAATTTACACAGTGAAACATAGAAAATGAGGTATATGAATATCTTCAAAATGAGAGCCAATACAAAATTTTCACGGTTATATTCGTGTTCGGCACACCAAAATACTACAGATTAGGGCCTTTTCAAGTCAGTAATGATTTCACTGTTGACCAGTGATATCAGCCCAGATAAAACAAATGCGATGGCCCAGAAGGTGGATCACTTAAACATCATCATCAACATCTACGAACGTAAGTTAGTCAGACAGTTCATGTACCGCGGCTCTACCATCAACAACAACTTATCGCTCTATGCTGAGCTCAACATATGGATTGGAAAGGCATATACAACTCTCTGCGTGATGTCGCAGAGAGTGTGGAACAACAGCCTGCTGACACTGCATACTAATATTGATGTGTACCGTGCCTGCTTGCTCAGCACACTCCTGCATATCAATGAAATCTGGACTCTGTACGTCTCACAAGAGATGAGAGGAGACGGATCGCCTTTCACATGCAATTACTCTGACACATACTTGGAATCTCTTGCAGTGATCGAGTAACAAATAGGTCATTGAACGTGCCAACGTTCCCAGGATGGTTATATTCCTCCGTCAACGTCACATCAGATGATTGTGCCATGTAAGTCGTATGGATGGCAGACGGATCCCCGAAGACCTTCTTTTATTCTGAAGGAAGTTTGCAATCTCGACATGAAAGCCATTTACATCGATATCAACACCTCGGAAGAGCTTTCTCTAGACAAGCCCACGTGATAACACTGGCTTGAAAGCCGGAGAGGACAAGCTACGCGTAAAATCTGATGAGAAGCGATCTTGAAGGAAGAAGAAACATCTCCAACACACAACCGACACAACTTTCAAGTGCAGCAAGGACTGCCACGCCGTTGTTGGGCTACATAGCCACTACCAACCGGGACATCTCTCATGAGTGGAATGTCATCGTCTCTCGAGATTTACGGATGCATATAAGTCATGGTCTACCTTACTGTCATAATTGTTTTACTTGTTTGCTAATATCTGAGTTCAAGGTTTAGATTTATTTTTAAAAAATAAATGTTCTTAAAGCGGATTTGTGACCCACACTCTGAACATTATATTGTGTCTGTTTTTATAGAAAGGTTTGGTTAACATAATTAGTGATTTCCGTTGATAAGTGCAGTCAATAGAATCGTCTACTGTTGTGTTCATCTATAATTTGAAAGGAATCATTTATTTAAAGATTATTCATTGTAATTACAAAATGCTCATTGACAGTTTGGCAAAGAACACTACTATGAGATTATTACGAATTCAAAAAGAGCCATTCTAGATTATATTATTATGTATACATCAACACTATTGGTAGATCAACATATTCAAGACTACATCAGTATATTTAATATTAAAATTCAATTCTATACTTTTGGACTTGTAATAGACGTTTTATGATTATTGGGGATTTAATTCACATTAATGTAACTTTGAGAAACATTAATTATTATTCTGAATCTTTTTGTGTATACGATCTACAATGACATGCCGATGATTTACTGTAATATTGTCATGTCGTACTGCAGTTGTCAAATCAAATCTTTTACTTTGGGATGAGTTCGATGCCGTTTCACAGCTATACACGATTTACGCACAAAATAGTCTCTCTCATTGAAAATGGCAAGTTGAAAAGAAATCACGTTAACACTTTATCACTATTATGTTATTATCTGTTGTTTTATCTATACACATATAGTTTGTTTCTTCTTTTCTGATGGCGAAGTTTCAACTCCTTCACAACAGTCAGACTTTAAAGTGAACATGATATAGTTGCATCGTGCTTAATGCCATTCGTGAACGTAGATTACTGAAATCAACCCATCGGAAATTTTGTCGAGCTGTATTTCATTATTCAGCATACGGGTACAGAGCGATAGAGAAAATATGTTTTAAAATTATTTGGTTAGTAAAGTAATAAACACACACACACACACACACACACACACACACACACACACACATCCCCTGACTATAAATTTCAGACTAAGAATTATGTGTGATTCTCACCATTTGTTTCTTTACAAATCCCACGATACATCTGGCGTTGAGCGTCAAGTACTAAAATAGATATAACCGAGCTAAATCTTCCCACGGACGACACAAATCACATAATGCAATTAAACGTCGTAACAAATAAAAGCTATAACAAATATTTTTTTATATTATATCTGCGACGTAATTATAACTATAACTATGGACATAAAGAGACAAAATTTTCATCCAAGAACGTAAATACAATTCTTTTCTCTATATCACCTTGTATATTCTTGGTTACAAAGGATCTTAGGAAGATATCAATGTATTTTAAAACTATCATTCTTTCCATGGCTTCTAAACCAAAATTTTAATATACATTGTGTGCTCGTGCACAAAAATGAAGTATAAACGTTGATCAAAACGCATTGCAAAAATGTTATTGCAACTGCAATTTTTTGTATATTGGTTTTTTAATCACTCGCAGAGATCTACGGTCAGGGTTCCACAATCCATGTTCATCTTGATCATGGCCAACACACTTGAAGCATATGTTCAAAGTTTGGTAATTAGGTGTGTATATAAAGTGGATATAATTATGAACAAATAGACAGAATATAGATGACACTTTATTCCTCACCACGACACAGTCAATGAAGTATGGAAATAAACGTCAATTTTACAAATACATTATCAACATATATTGTATATGATTACAAAATTCATGATTAAATTTCTGTTTGTTTGCTAAATAATTCATGCACTGTGAATAAACTACGTCATATGATGTCTTTCCAAAATTCTATTATAATATATAAATATAATCCAGAGAGAAACAGCAGCAATGGTGCAGATCTGAATTTTCACAACGAAATAAATATATTGCATGTTGATTAGTTATTGATTTCACCAATGTAATATCAAATTAATTAATTTGAACGGAGCTACTTATATCTAACCAAAGAGTCCCTTGATTCATTATTTTGAGATGCAAATGGTACCTTTTCTGATAATTTCACTGCTTAATTGACTATGAAATTGTTATCTCATTTATTTTTATTTACTGGTATGGGAACGTGGGAAGAATTCTACAATATAATTCACTGTGTAGCCTATACCTAAGCATAATGACAGTGAGTGTGTATAATTATGCCATATAGATCATTGTGTAGCTTCTAACCATGCATCATGTATAGTGAATGTGTATAATTATGCCATATAATTTACTGTGTAGCCTATACCTAAGCATAATGTCAGTGAGTGTGTATAATTATGCCATATAAATCAATTTGTAGCTTCTAACTATGCATCATATTCAGTTAGTGTGTATAATTATGCCATATAATTCACTGTGTAGCCTATACCTAAGCATAATGTCAGTGAGTGTGTATAATTATGCCATATAAATCATTGTGTAGCTTCTAACTATGCATCATGTACAGTTAGTGTGTATAATTATGCCATATAAATCATTGTGTAGCTTCTAACCATGCATCATGTACAGTTAGTGTGTATAATTATGCCATATAAATCATTGTGTAGTTTCTAACCATGCATCATGTACAGTTAGTGTGTATAATTATGCCATATAAATCATTGTGTAGCTTATGCTTATGCATCTTGTACAATGAGTGTGTAGAATTATGCCATATAATTATTGTGTAGCTTATCGTTATGCATCTTGTACAGTCAGTGTGTAGAATTATACCATATAAATCATTGTGTAGCTTCTAACTATGCATTTTGTACAGTGAGTGTGTAGAATTATGCCATATAAATCATTGCGTAGCTTATCGTTATGTATCTTGTTCAACGCGTGGGTATAATTCTACCATATAAATCACTGTGGAGCTTATATATATTCATCTTTTCAGTGAGTTTCTTGAATTATAGCATATAAATTATTGCGTATCTTACACCTATGAATCTTGTACGGTGAGTTCCTGAATACTTTACCAGCGTTTGTCGATCATCTACACTCAGCAACACCCCACAACTACATAAGTGTTGCATGGTCAATCCACGTTGTGTTACTTTTTACTTTTTGTATGAAGTTTGCTGTATCGGGATTCCTCTTGGACATCAAGTGTTATCCATTTATGAAGACAATATGCGTGCTCCTCTAAAGGTGAATTGACAAATATCATCATCGTGATAAGTGCTTGATGATATTTAAACCTAGTGCTTATTACGTCCATCATGGCAAAAATGTAAACAATTAAATTTAGATGAGATAAATAATGGTTAATGATATTGCTATCATGGTAAAGTAATCAAAATCTATCATGGTAAAGTAATCAAAATCTATCATGGTAAAGTAATCAAAATCTATCATGGTAAAGTAATCAAAATCTATCATGGTAAAGTAATCAAAATCTACCATGGTAAAGTAATCAAAATCAGAGGCGTAGCTAGAATGTTTGGCGCCCGGGGACAATATTCTTTCCCCCCCCCCCACCTCAACTCTGAAACCCATTATTTTCATCAATAAAATCACCATTACCCGTTACAACCTATTTCAAAGCCCATTTTGGCGCCCCCACTAGTATGGCGCCCGGGGACATATGTACCCCCCTGCCCCCCCCCCCCTCCAGCTACGCCTCTGATCAAAATGCTGTCTCATTATCGTACGAGTCGCACTTTGGCTGATTTGAACATTTTGTGTGGAAGTTTGTAAATTGGATTGTCCGAAATTATCATTTCTACATTTACATCTTTAACATTTACATGTTTAGATGACTCTAACTTGATGACATCATTCTCTAAGACCAGCATTTCTTAAGTCTTGGCGAAAACACACGAATCCCAGGCCACAATTATATTGTACCGTGTTATATCTCAAACTAAATACTATATCGGTCTACTGGAATCCCGGCCCATTTATGTCGCTCTCCATGACCTGGCTTAACTCTTGAGACGTCTTATAGTAATGTCGGTAACAACTCATTAGAGCTGATGTTGAAATGATTTTTGTCTCCAAACCATGCCGACATTAAATAACTTATGCTATCTTGCTTATGTGTTAGTTGTGTGCTTTGCCTCTGGTCTGCAGTATAAATAACAATGCTTATTACGCATGTCAATATTGAAACGTTTGCCTGTTATGCAGTCGATGATAACTGCAGTAGCAGACATATCATAGGTATCCTTTGCTCAAGTCACAATCAGCAAGAAACACACTACATGTAAGTTTCTATGTGATAACGTCAACCTCAACAGCCACAACGTGTCTACCTCAAAAACTCCTTTCCACGGGTCACCAACCTCACGAAAAAAGTTAACTGCTTCTTGCATAGTGCGTCCATTGTAAATAGGAAATGATTCCACTGAGATTTCCTTTAATATACTCCCAAACTGCTTGAATTGTATGTCAGAATACGACTACTCTCACATTCTGAACAGTGCATTATTGTTTTTCTTCCCTCGTGTGACTTATGTCTGGCGCCATATTACCTTCGAATGCGTTCATATCATATACTCTGCATAAAGCCCCTTCATGTACGTAATTACGTGGGCATTCTTCCAACATACTGTAAACGCAGTAGACCTTAATTACAACACATTTATATCCTAAATAGGACATTTTGCACTGATCGATCTCGGTCCACCTACATATTATATTCTCCAGTTTCGAGTTGAAAAAGTCGGTGTAATATATATTTAAAAAACTTTATTATATCTTTGTTCGTTTTTTAATGAAAACAACTGAATTAAAGATTCAAGCTGAATTGAGAAATATATTGTATTATTTTGTCTGTATACTTTAACCCTTATCTCGTTAAACATTAGGTTTAGATATGATTGCATTTGGCTAATTGTATGATGTATATGTTCCATACATGGTTCGGACTGTGTGTATGACACTTTCTTCATGTTCATAACCACTCATCGTTAAACAACACCATGTACTTTAAAGTGATTTGATATTCACAGTAAATTGTCAGTGTAAACAATAACTTGCACACTATTAATGTGATGTAGTTTTCAGAGACTGTTCTGCTATTTGTATTTGCAACAGTATGTTAATTAACAAAACACCCTTTTGTTTTCGATCCTGATGTGTCGCTCACGAATGTAAGATTCATTATGCATCGGTGAAAGATAGGAATTTTCACACTCGAGATCACAAAGTTTAAAATGTGTTTGTACTACATCGATGCGTATTAAGGTTTCAATTAATGTGTTCCATGTATACTCTTGGGTTCGTCTCTAACATATGTGTTTTACCTCCTCTTTGACATGTCAAAGATAAGATGGCGTATGGCCACATGGCCGCTGTGGGTTTGATTTCTTGACAAGATTATCATGTGAATGTCCATGACAATGGCTGCTTGGAAGGTAGTAATATGCACTTGAATTTACATATAATGTTTTTGTGGCTTTTATTAATTACGGAAGATTAAATAGTCAAGTCATAATTTTATGATGTCTCAGACCAGATCCAACACTTTAAAAATTATATAACGTGACGGTAATGTGATGTCAGTGGTATCACAATGTTCATTTAAAACTGGTTTGCCTATTTTCTTCTAGTGAATGAATAAGCTTATAGAATGAATGTAATCTGTGATCCATTTACACATGAATACATTCTAGTCTAACTTTGTTTCTCTGTCGTCTACTTCTATGATGCCCCCTCCCCCAGAATCTAAATATTTAACAACTCATTCCCTTTCTATTAAAAGAATAAATGTAAATGTATGAACAATTATCAGAGTTTAGATAAAATGAAGATTGATATATATGATATATATGGACTGCTATTTTTTATTTCCCAGGCGACACAAAAAAGGAATTTGATTTATTTATAATTAAATATAAAATGAATAGAATGCGACTTCTACATTATATTACACTGCAGATTACAAGAAGTATATTTCTTTGTCTTGCATTCTAACGCATTCGACATAAATAGGTATTATGTAGGCATGAGCGTAACAGAAGTACCATATTAGTTTAATATAAATTTTCTAAACATGCTGGATAATAAAACTATTTTTAAAATCAGTTTTATAATTCTGAAAACGATGCAAAGGAACTGTATGCTTAATGTATTCATTCTAATTATGAGGATGGTGTAAACAATGTCAGTCCAGTTGCAACCGAGATGTTAGTGGATTTATTGTTTGTCTAATTTGTATATACTATTTGTCACCAACGTTACTACCACTACTCTTACAATTACTACTACTACAATAATAATAATAATAATAATAATAATAATAATAATAATAATAATCATACTACTACTACTAATGATGATAATAATAATAATAATAATAATAATAATAATAATAATAATAATAATAATCATCATCATACTACAACTACTAATGATAATAATAATAATAATAATAATAATAATAATAATAATAAAATTAATAATAATAATAATCATACTACAACTACTAATGATAATAATAATAATAATAATAATAATAATAATAATAATAATAATAATAATCATACTACTACTACTACTAATGATGATAATAATAATAATAATAATAATAATAATAATAATAATAATAATAATAATAATAACGATGATGATGATGATGATGATGATGTTAATAATAATAATAATAATAACAATAATAATAACGATGATGATGATGATGGTGTTACTAATAATGATGATGATGATGATGATGATGATGGTGTTAATAACAATAATAATAATAATAATAATAATAATAATAATAATAATAATAATAATATTAATAATAATAATTTATCCAGAGTGACAATGTGCTGACAGCTAGTTTACATTATGACCTTGCAAGTAAAGCAGATACAAGTGTGATCAATAAAGAATATACACGGTTCACCTCTACTTCATTACAGAATACAAAAGTGTCAAACGTAAATATAAACTTAACAAGGTTAAGTTCCTGTTTTGATACACCATAGCTGCTACTTAAAAATATTTTGCAATCATATTATCAAGATTGCATTTTAATGTTATTTGTAGCCATTGTTTTCGCTCAGCTTTGTTCCCTTAGTTTTACTATATCTTACCAACAAAAAAATCCTATTAAAATATTATGGCGCGATTTTATTTAATACCTTGAATGTGATAATTTGGAATTAATGTAATGTAATTATTAACCGTCAGAGATCCAAGATTGTGTAAAACAGATGATGGACATGCAAACATATTTTGTACATTTCAAATTAACCCAGCTACTTTTTTGTATGCTATACAGGCTCTGTATGGAAACCTATTGCGTTCTTTTCGCCACACAGAACAACGGTAGATAAAATATGAAAAAACAACGGTATTGAATAAATTTAGGATCAAATGATCAGACATTAAAACTCTATTTGAATAAATCTTATATTCTTAGATAAAAAGAATTTAAAGTGGTTGGACAAGGATGAAGTATTACGATAAAATTTACTTATAAGTCGTGCTCATTTAACAATTTAAATTGCATTTCTATAATCTCTCTACATTTGGATGTTCGCTATGCTGTGCAGATACTCATTGCCAGAGATTACGTTCTGTTTATGCTACGTTTATTTTCATATGTTCATTTTATATCCGATTGCAAACTTTCATTTAGTTTGCTTTCAACAATGTTAATATCTTTAAGGCTTACATATTGTGATGTATCATCTGCCTCTAGACACTGACAAAAAATAGTTGTGACCGTTTTGAATCATTATTTACACTGAAATGACAAAGACACTGCTAAGAATTGGTCCATAAATGTTAAATTTCTTACAATCCGTGACATTTTCTCTGCAAGTAAGAGTTAGTAATGCTCTACTGAGATGAAAATCATCTCAATTGGGATTTGATAAACTATTTGCTGATAAAATTAGGTAGAAACACTTTATGACGAACAGTAGCAAAAGCTTCACATGGGGTTCAGACTAAAACTATCACAACATCAATATTCCTTCACGAGTCATTAATCTAACTAACGCATATAACGATATGGAGTGATTGACACGGGGAAGTCAAATTTATTATTTTTCATTAATATAAATAAGTGCTTTTTCACTTCTTGGTTCCTGAAATCGTGAAACATTATATACGACCACATAAATATTATACAACTAAATTTAATGCAAATTACCATGACAACTAATGTTATTTGCTGTGCATTTATTAGTTTAACTTTTTACATAGTCTTTGTTTTGCTAGTCAATGGAAACCATAAAACACTGTTTTGGTTTGTTCCTGTCGATAGCTGATCTTTCACTTAAAAACATTAGGTGAGTCTGGGCGTTTAATTATTTCTCATTTTCCTCCATCTCGTATTAACATGCGCATGTACAAATAGATTACAATCATTTACTAAGGTGTACATATTACTAACGTGTACATATTAAAGTCCACTGGACACCACGATTAAATAATTATTTTGTAGGTATCGTCGAAGTGAAGAATCTAACTCATTTTAAATATTTATTGATCAATGCCAATCATTGTTTGCCTTTTCTGATAGTGAATGTGTTTTTCTTTCTATTTTATCTTTTTATTGTATTTGTACATTATTTACCTCTTCGTACTCCATGTCGAATCCAGATAGATAAAATAAGTATATAAACCTATATATGTTTTTTATTTATTATTATAGGGTATTAATAATGGAAACAATGAAACTGATGTTTCGAATTGAATCATTTAAAATAAATAATACAGTGATGTATCAACTCTACAAGATGCTTGATTCAACACTTGCATGCTAGTAGATTTTTCACCATACACTTTTTGTTGTCCATCTTACGTTTAAAAATGAGAATTGTTTCCAGGTCCCATTCTCAGGAAAATCTGCCTTTGTATGTTAATAGATGTGACGTTATTATTGAATAAAGTTTAAGAATAGAAACTTGGTACATATTACCACATTAATAAAAGTTTCATTATTTTAGTAAAAACTCTTCATTTAACTTGGAAAAAAAGAATACATTTTTTGGGCATGAAACAATTTTGCAAACCTCCAGAGTCAATAGTAATAGACGATAACAAAACATTGCATAAGGTAATATCAAAACATTGCATAAGGTAATCAACCAAGAATAAATATCTATGAATTCATTTTCCTATAAATTAAACGGTATGCAGTAAAACAGATGGATAAACGCATAAATAGAAAAGATGAGAAAGACAAAATTGTGTGAGTTATGGATGTTGAGACTCTTTGGCCTTACAATAAGCAATAAAATACACAGCTAAAACCAACTAGTTTTGTAATCTAATAATGTATTCCTGTCAAATACAAAATGAAAAAACAAAAATAGCTTTATATAATTCCTAATTGTACTAAATAGTTATAATAAGTCCAAAACTATCGAGTAATCCAAATGAGTTCCACTGGTACTCCGAATGATGTTCACTAATGCTATTGTGTAACACAATTAATTAGCGAATCACTTTAATAATATACGCTCTCTTTAAACAAATTCACAGCAATAGGTATAATTCAAAATCTGAAGAGTTCGATAAACTTGTAATTCCACTGAATGATTGAAATAAATAAATGAACCCATCAAGGAAACACAAGTAAATAATTTCGAAGACTGAAATTATTATTAGAAATATGCTGTTTTACAGTAAACATGTCTAATAGACAAAGCTAAGACGAAACTTCAGAAACAAATGAAAGAGGGGTATTCTTTCTGGAATGTTTTCAACTAGTTGATAAGATCAGCTGTTAGCCTATTAGAAAATAGGTCATCCACGGAAAGCCTTTCAAGGACTTATTTCTTTGTCAGATCAAGCGATGTGTCCTTGAAAAGCTTACAACTCAACGTTAGAACATTAAGAGTGAATTTAAAAATGCTTAATTTTTAGGGTGCGGATGTACGATAAATAAGAAACTTACTGCTTAAACATTAAGTATCATAAAAAAATACATAAAATATAAATATACATAACATAGTAATACATATAAATATACATAACATAGTAATACATATAAATATACATAACATAGACCATTACCTTTGGATACATACGAATACCTTATCTTTAGCATCAAAGTTCATCACATAAAAGACTCAGAAATTTAGAAAAGCTGAAAGTTGTTGAATACTTTACTTTGAAGTGTGCAAGATAATAAACCTTTCTGAAGAGTTGTTAGCGCATTATTACCAGTTGCACAAAGTACATAGTTTACACGTTGATGCTTAAGCTGTTTATTATTGACCACTAGATGCGCTACTGACTGAATGAATATAAGTTACACAGCGATTGATTTTTATCTGTTCGTGCAAATGAGATTATGTTTCTTTAAAGTTTTTTTTCCTCAATCGCATGTTATTTCCTTTCATCATAATACATTGATGATCACGATGGAACAAATATTAATCAGTGACAGTTATTTAAATTTAACATAAACATCCACTCCAATATTCATCATTTTCAAATCTGCTTCATTTTTGAACATGGGTTTGATCACTATGCATCGTTTGCCACCATTCAGAACATTTGAGCCTTTCTGAACGTTTCTTAATTATTTAGCAAGACGAGTGGACTGCGATTGGCAGTGCTATGCAGACTATCAAAGCAACATATGTTGATTACTTAGCGGACCAATATTGATTTGTGAGTTGTTTGTAGAGTTGAGTTTATTATTTCATCATGCTCAAACAAATTATCCTAATATGTGTCGCAAGCTCTGTAAAAGTAAAATGAAACGTGGAACAAAGGGACTTAAATATACCTCTCTGTACTTCATTTTATTTAAATTTATTAAAATATGAACAATCATAATATAAAATTCAAGCGAGGCTTTACACTATTCTATAAAGGTTTTCCTGGTGCAGATTAATTAGGGCTATGCAAGAAATAGTAACATTTTCTGTTCTAAGAATAATGTATATTAGTACGAGTAAATGTATATTCAGGTAACTTGGTGACATGAATGTCACATCCAATTTATGTATCGACCTTCATCTGCGAGGCGTGAACTCAACCCTAACGTTATGTGCAAACCTAAAACTCCCACTGAAGTAAAGAACAGAGGGTAATATGCTAAATTTGGCGAGGGAGTGTTCCAGGAAATAATTTGAAGAAATTATAGTGTGGTTACTTCTTCTTAAACCAAGCATCCAAGACATACAAGGTATTTCAACCATAAATGAAAAGCAAAAATTGTTTTGAATATGTGCCAAACGTTATGCAAGTTCATACTAGTGAAAATCAATTAAAAGGCTTATTCAAAATGGTGCGACACATCGTCTTTACTTGTACACACATGATGTTACTTTCCGGAATAATAATGCCCTTAGATTGTCAGAAACCTATCTTGCTACATGACAATTGACAGAACTTCCTGCTTTTAAACATCCATAAAATGCACAAGCTGTACAGTACGTGAACAGAGACTAAACATTATTGACAAAGTATACCAGATATAGGGATACAGGACACTAGACTTGAAAACAATTTGATTTATCGTGAATAAAGAGGTAAAACGACCCCACTTTATATTGTCATTGTCTTAATGTAGCAAAAGGGACAACAATATATTCAGTTTGGATTTCGACAACTATTAAATCATTTTATCACTCTAATAAATGAGAACGTAATTCACCACGACTGCCACTGTGGTGCATTTTTGTTCTAACCATAATATATAAAAAGAATAAATAATGTATATAGAAACTTTTTTCTAGAGGTATATATTAATTGTTAAACGCACTCGAGTAACTGCTCGATTTATCTTTAAAATATTTGCACTAGACAATTCAATGTAGAGAAATTTAATTTTAACCCGAAGGGTATTTATTTTGTCATTTTGGGAAACGTCATACAATTAGACAATTGTTCAATGTATATTGTATTGTTTTATATTAGTTAAAATTATATATCTAATGTCAGTTTCAAGATATCCACAACTAATATGTTCAGAATGTATCAAACTATTTTGTCTCTTCCAAGCTTATTTTTGGGTTGAAAATGTATACAATTTGGGCTCAACAAGTTAAAAGCAGCATTCTCCGTTCCAGGTTTTCGTATTCATCTCCGTAACAGGTTACAGCTAAAACAAAGCAAAATAAAATAAGGCTCCGTAACACATAAATAACGGTGTAGCAAAGCAGTACCAAATTCTATATCGAATATTCTAATCGCAAATTATATTTCTGCCATAGTTTAATTGTTTTTTTTATAACGACTCTAAGCAAACCGATAATCTATATTTCTACCTTTTCTTTAGGAAACCAGTCATGAGTCAGCTGATCATATGAAACACATGCTTCTAAAATCGTTGTCCTCACTGTAATGTTCAACGTGTGACAACGTGGAATATTTTTTGAGGCAATAAAGTCACAAAACAAAACTGATATATGTCAGTATTAAGGCACCTTGCATGCACTGACTATGGTTCAAAATAGATTGAAGAAGAACTTACTTCCAATTTATATCCGACAGAGCTTAACCGGTCTTTCATATTTGCCAATTTATCTGGCTGGCCCGTAGCTAGAAAGCGCTTAAGTAAAATCGATTTCTGTAATAGGATCTGATGAGTTCCTTAATAACGTTCTACGGAAAAGCCGGTGCGAATGAATTTCGTTGGTATTAAGATAATCCCAGGAATTTGCTTTATGGCAAAATGACACGACAATGTTGTATAGAGCGCATAGTGCACAATACTTTATGCTCATAAAAAACATATTGAATTTTTTGTCATGCAACATTTCAGTATGACGCAGATTTATAGTTAAGGACTAAATAACAAAAACAAACTAATATAAAGCAGATAAGTATAATGCTTTCTTGAATGAGGACACACAAGTAGATATGTACGGTACATTCTGAGACAATCGAGGATTAGTGCAGACTATAGCAAAATTGCTACAATTTTAAAGTCGTTTTGCGACTGTGATAAGTTTACATCGAATATTTTTAATTCCAGAATGGTTTTGATGTGTCGATTAAAAATATTGAGCTCAATGTCATATGGCGGAGTAAAACTTAATCATTCCCTTTTTTTATTTATATACTTCAAATTAAACATTTGATTTGTTGTGTTCTGTTGAAGGAATAATACAATTGAAATAAAATAGTCTTTCATCATAAAATAGAACAGTTAAAAATCGATCATGCATGAATGAAACCTGAATATCGTGCAATAATAAATATTACTTTACTCGTACGGAATCTCATGCATACCTTAGGGGATTCCCATTTTAATAAAAACGAAGCTAAGCTTTTCAAATTTTCAAAGAAGATGGAAATGTAGATATTAAGAAAATATGGCAATACTTCAATGGAAATTGAAGATACAATTAAAACATATTAGTCAGAAACGTTACGTCTAATCTGTGAAACCTACCGTCTAATCTTTTCGATTGTCTTTATTCGTTGTTTCTCATTTTGACGATATGGTGTACTTCAGAATTATTGTCTGGGTAATGTGGCTTATCGGCCTTGAAGAATTGACCCAATATCCAATTATAGTACAATCAATAATATATATATATATATATATATATATATATGATTTTTTCATTAAGTTGTCATGTTGAATTATTATTATTATAATACTTTATTATATATTAAATAGAAGGGGGCTAATTTAAGTTGTTAGCAGTTGTGCCCAGGCCAATGTATCATTATGTGGGAATAAAGTATGTCTAAACTATTTTATACATAATACGATAATTGTCGAGTAAGTTTTAAAAACTGAAAAATTACATTAGAACATAGAACGAAATTCTCAGTATTGTTCATATTGAAAGCAAATTGTTGTATTTGGATGACTGTTCTATTGGGTTATCTAAAACGAATAAATATGTTTACAAGTCACATTTACGAACGGGATTCATATCATATATAAGAACCTGTTACATTTGCTAAACATATTTATATTGTAGCATATATTTTTACCAGTCTGATGTAAGTAACTCATATTGTATTATTTATATCTAATACAGAAGAAACTTGCCAAATAATTTTACCAGTTTTATATATGATTGGATGATTGCAGATCATACCATCTCGTGTTATCGGTTTCGTACACATGTGACAACTACTTAGGCACTGAAAGACACTAAAATAGCCGGATGTAAGATTAGAGGAAACTTCTGAAAATTTCATTAAACTGGTTAAAGCATTTTTAACTGATATGGTATGGACAGATCACTGCAAAACGTGAAATCTCCGAACGAGTTAAAGATTTTCCAAAGAATTAAAAGAAAAGAACATTTTGCACTACATTACGACGTTTCACAATTGGCAAAACCAGTGTGATAAAAAGGACAACAATGGTGGTATTAAAAAAGTGCAAAACGTTTAGACGGATATCTAAGATAATTAACTTGCAAGGGACGTGAGTGGATGGACCACAGAATAGGAACAAAATTATCGATGAAGTTTAAAACAATAAGCCCTGACAGCCTATGGGTAAATTGTATCTGTTATGAAACCATTTAAACTGAGATTTTTTCACAGTGATATTAGTTTTACATTGTAGCGATTTTCTCCAAAAAAGACTTTGATTGCATGCCACTCATTAACTGAAGCATAGCACCGAATCAGAGAAAGATAGGACTAATTTGTTAATTGCATTTGGTTTGACAAAACAAAAGAAACACGGGTGTATCCTGTTAAGCAGACACAGCCTAAATATCGGTCAAAACTTTTTGTTTTGTTTCTTTTGAGATTTAAGCCATTTCTCAGCGCAAGACAGGCTCTATATGCGTCCTGTATAACTGGAGGAGGAAGAATCCAGGAAACCTCTAGTAAAACCGAGAGTTACTATCATCATTCTCAAATACCAGAACTTGCCAAGAGTGGAACCCATGCCAACAGAGATGGCAGTGATTGGAAAAGGCCAGCGCTTTAGACAACTCAGTCACCATTGTTGTAAGAAGACAACCAATACAAATCCCCAAAATGAAGTAATTAGCAGAAGCAACCGTTTTGCGAACAGAACAAACGATGTTACTAATAAACTTAACATTAAGTACGACAAAATGTTCAAAAAATATGTTTCAACTATTAAAAGTTAAAAGGATGGAAAAAAAAAAGTATAATCAGTGAACTCTGACGTCGAAATAACATTTGATATGGATGATAGCTCAAACTGACATAGCCTAGAAAACCTATTCAGATGAAAAACTGTATTGTAATACCAATTGAAAAGGGTTAGGAGTATAAAGAAGGACTTGGTAGCATATTTAGAGTACTATAATGAATGTACAGAGAGGACTTACAAAGAATAAACGTTAAAATTAGAAATCATGACCGTTTGAAAGGCTGAAACATTTGTTCAAGTTAAATTAGTTGTTTTTAACATAGACTGGATTAAAACTATAAATTATGTTAGCAGGTAAATATCTCTGTCGTTGCTCAGATACATTGGCTCCATACTCTGTATTTAATTCTAATGGATAAATAATGAATGAAATCATCTCTGCTACTATTACGAATAAAAAAGAATGCATATAACTTGTTAAAATATGATGATGTGGTCAACTAATTAATGTTAATGTTCAAAATGTATTGGAATGCAATATAGTTCAACATTCCCAGATATATCATGTACAAACAAGCACGAGTGGACGACGTCTCAGTAAATATGTTGGCATCACGATCTTACTCAATGATTGTTTTAATGTGTTCTGGTTTGCAGGACTACTTCATTTTTTTTGTGTTACGTTAAATTTAGATTGGCAGATAAAACAAGTTACTGGGTGCATTTAGTTTTGGTATATTTACCATATGCCATTGTACATAGATAAAAGGCTAACGTATGTAGAACGACTTAGTATACATAAATATTAGCATCTCTTCTACAGGAAAAGAGAGAGAGAGAGAGAGAGAGAGAGAGAGAGAGAGAGAGAGAGAGAGAGAGAGAGAGAGAGAGAGAGAGAGAGAGAGAGAGAGTTGGGTTTATTACATAATCAGGAGTTTCGGGCTTAAGTTTAAATTATCAAGAAAATTCGGAATGCAATCCAAATTACATTTTAACGGCAACATTAAAGTAAAAACCATATAACAATATGTGATCTTTATATCATATTCATTTATATATTCCTCCATAGATTTCTTTCAAAATGCATAACTTGATAGTTAACAGTATTTTAAGCTGTTTCTGTTGTCTTCGAAACACTCTTTAATATTCTCCTAATTTTGGTGATCCATATAACACTGCAATTTTTACTTTCTTCGTTGGAAACCAATATACACTTTTGAGCCATTGCAATACATTATTTATGGTTATGCTAGAGGATATGTAAGTAATTTGTAGATTAATGTGCATATTATATGTGCCACAAAGATTATACTCCAATTGTAAATTGCAATCTTTACGGCACTAGGGTGCCTGCTCGTTGTATATTGTGTAAGCTGTCATTTCTCTCCAGAGGTTCACTGACGACAGTTTGATGAAACATTGTCTCCTGGGTGTTACCAGTCATCACTTTAAATCTTATTCACTTCAGATATTTAATACGCCAGTGAGACTAGTAAACAGAGAATGGACGATGTTGATAACTTAAGAGTGGCAACATAAATAAAATATACAGCGTTGAACCTTTGCAATATATTGATTTCAGTTATGCTAGGGGAATGATAAGTAATTTATAGATCGCTGTGCTAGTTATCCATACAAGTGCATGCAGTATTGAGATGAAACGTATGTGGTCTTTAAAAGAGAAGGGTCAATGTTTGTAGTATTTTGTGAATCCTGTCATTTCTCTACAGAGATGAGAGATTTATGAAACATTGTCACCATGTTACCAGCCATAACTTTCATTGTGTCTACAAAAGAAAAAAAAAACACCTTCAAGAAATGTTGTTATATTTAAATCAAGTCTGTAACTGTCAACAGCATTAGTAATTGTTAGACAAACCTCTAAATCGATATAGGGTAAATACTGACAAAAGAAATTGATAGGATAATTACGATACTCTAACTTGACATTCGACTTCCCGATACGACAATACCATTTCATATTTACTTGTATTCCTGAAAAGGTTGGAACGCTATCGAACGTACCAAGGCGGATCCAAATGCAATAGCGCTCCGCACCTTCTGCCCACTCTTACGATGTTCTCTCTCTCTCTCTCTCTCTCTCTCTCTCTCTCTCTCTCTCTCTCTCTCTCTCTCTCTCTCTCTCTCAGGACATTCTTAGAAAGATACCAGCAAAAAGATTTTAAGTAGAGCAGTTTTGTTTATGTCATGCTTTACTCGTAAAAGCATATAACGACATTTTGTAGCAGCCACAATGTGCAGGACTGTGCAGAGTTCATTCATTCTGTATAGACACAGCAGCTTGTTGTCAATCCGAACTGCATTGGAAACGCAAGTATGTGTATTTGTATGTGATATAAAAAAAATATAAGTATAGTATGTACCCTATCTCATTGTTATACAACTTATATACCTTTTTTATTTCAAGTAAAGTGGGCAAACATTAAAGGACACTAGGCTTGCCCAAGTTTCCTTTCAATTAAAAATGTATACAACGAGTGGTGTATCATTGATACAGTGTACATAATGTATATATATATTTGTCTTTTTGAACGGAGTTCAGATTTGCTAGTCATTTGTGTATAGACCTTTGCCTTTGGATAATTGTATATATAACTCGAAATAATTGATCATTAGAACATTATTGTATGTTTAAGGAGCAACAACAGAAACAAAACATTCAATAGATCACAGTATGTGTACCACGTAACCAGATAATATATTGTATAATGCTGACACGTCCTACAAACTTGTATCGTTGTACATTGTAGATAAATCCCAAGGATAACGCAAACGTATCGTTACGACGAACTATTTTATTGTAGGTTACTTGGTGTAATTTCTATGTTAAACGTATCGTTACGACGAACTATTTTATTGTAGGTTACTTGGTGTAATTTCTATGTTAAAGTTATCGTTACGACGAACTATTTTATTGTAGGTTACTTGGTGTAATTTCTATGTTAAAGTTATCGTTACGACGAACTATTTTATTGTAGGTTACTTGGTGTAATTTCTATGTTAAAGTTTTAATCCAGCACAAATTTCTTCATCTGTCTCATTCCACATTTCTGCTTAGTTTGACAATTATGCATGAGAGGGGAGGGGAAACAGAAATCAGAAATGGGTGGGATAAAAATGTGTACCATATTAAATTCATTGAGAAAAAGAGCATTATTAAAACATTTTGTCAATATTTCCATACGTCAGTAATAATTAATGTGTGGAAATTCATCATTGATCATGTGTGTGTGTGTGTCTATATATATATATATATATATATATATATATATATATATATATATATATATATGAATATGAGAGAGAGAGAGAGAGAGAGAGAGAGAGAGAGAGAACAAAAAATTGGTAATGGAGCAAACTACTTTAAAATAATTGATGCATTTTTAAACTGATATAGTACGGTAGAAACACACATGAGACCTTAACGTTAATTGGTCTGTTAATGGTCTTGCAGTCAATTTATTATTCCGCATTAAGCGGCATCTGCTGTAGACAATCCATTCAGTATTTCTAAGCCAGTTAAACTGAGTGAACATATCAACAGTTTGTAAACAATGACGACAGTTCAATAGTATGTGCATGATACGAGTTTATAGGTTTTCGAATTATTCCATGCAATCAAGTCTATGACAGACTATTCCAAATATTTAAGCAATAATTGCTACGTGGAAGAATGAGAGTGCTCTTTGCATTATTTTCTTTGTATATGTTGGGATGAAGGTGGAAATATGTTTTAGAATCCCACTAGATCTATTTAATTTGCCATGTGGCTTTCTTAATTAGTATTCGAAGTTAAGTTCTTATCACAAATAATACCTATGTTGTCAAAGTTCTCCAGTCTTGATACTACATCATTTCTGATTTAATGAGATATGATAATGGCAACAAATTGTGATTTTATTTTCATACACTATTTCAGTATTAAATTGTCTTTCTAATGTAAATACCTAATTTGTTGGCATTTAACCAGTCGAGGAAATTGGAAAGATCTGACCGAGAACTGAAATTATGTTGTCAATATTTTTGCCAGCAAATATCAGCTGCGTGCATGTTTGATTCTGCTTCTTTAAGGGAAATAGCTAATTTATAAGCAAAACATAAAAGGTCACGGAATGAATTGTCGCGAAACACATGCATTGGCTCTCTTTGAGACAGAAAGGTTACAATCACGTTTAGGAAATTGCCTTCTATTTAATAGATATTCACGAAGGGCTACATGTGTGTGCCTTTAATGATATAATATTTACGGTAATCACCAATAATGGAGTGAATAACGTTGTCAAAACTTGGCTTAAATCCAGCCTGCAATTCGATCAATTCCATCAAAGAATTTGTTAAAATATATTCACTCACTCTATGGATTCAAGATTAAGTGATGTTTGATGTTTCCTATAATGCATGGTCGAGGGAAGATCTTTATATTTAACTTAGGACCAAAATAGAGAACGAACAAATCGGAGACATACAATATGTAACTGGATTCTATTTGAAAAATTTCTGAAAAAAGGCTAAGCACCTCAATTATTCCAGATATTTGAATGTTTGCCTCTTCTGAATGATTTAATAGTAATTCGCCTGTAAAATTTGTGTTTGCAAGTCTTTGAGAAAAACATTTGGGGCATATATTTGCAGGAGTTAGTTTGATAGTCTTGCTGCTATTCGTTAGAAATATTATTCAATAAATATCTTAGGAAGAAACTTAAGAGAACGTGCAGTATTGTGAATTAAATCCCCAAAAGTTCTAAATTTATTTATCACAAATAATTACTTCTTATATATATCATGAGGAAATTATATCGAAACAGTGACCATACCACTTTTGAAACGACGTTATTCTTTCATTAAAGAAACATATCTGAACTATTCAACGTTATTTTTCTTCAACTACACATTATATACTCTCTCCCTTCTTTACACGTCTGTATGTTTGTCTGTCTGTCTGTCTCCCCCTATTAGGATGAATATATTTTAGCTTTAAGTCAAGAATGTAGACCATCAAGTATAATTTTATATACTAGATATTAATAATAAATGCCTAAAAGCGAACTCGAAAGAATAAAACACAGGCTTCCAATATTAACATATTTTAAATTAGTTTATGTAAGTAGTTTTCAACATGAATCATGCAAATTGTCAGTGACTGCTCATGTGACTTGTTTTATTCGATATTATAAATAATACCCAAAGCGTATCGTACGTTGCCACTGTACCTCAATCAGTACACTTGTTTAGAAATTAGTCTTTATTAAATACAGTAATATATATTTGTTTAAGTGCGATTTGAACTCTTATCACAATCATTATCATGTTTGTAAAAGATGAAGATTCTGGGAATAGTGGGTGTCAATTGCAAAACTATAGTACTGCTGTGGTTTGGACACCTGCGCCCTTCCTCCAAAACACCTTGTCTCCGGCGACGATATTTCTACTCAAAATATGCCAGTACTAAGTGTACCTTCTTCATTGCCAGCAGCGAATGTCTCCTGAAGACACACATTCATAACACTATTTTGTCTCTAGTGCTAGATCCGACAATTAAAACGCAAAACCAATATTGACTGAAAAAAATAATTAATTGTATTGAGAGTATTTGTTGCATAATCTGAAATAGTTTCCTTTTGAATTAAATTACGCACCTCTGATTATGCTTGCTGATCTAGTAACTCCTTCGATCACAATGTCAAAGAGCAAATCCATCAATATCAAGCAGATACAAAATCATATTCAGCAAGAACATAAACAATGTATTACACACAAGAAAGCAAATTATCACGCCATTAATAATTCAAGACATTGCACTAATGCTTTTCTAATAAAATAATTATCAATAATTAGTAAGAATCTTCTAATTTGTCAATTAATACATCTTCGTAGCCTCTTGATGAAGCAGCTCCTCTGTCACGACCAGTTACAATACCTAACACAATGTTGGAATTGACATAAAGAACTATTGATATTGTCATACCCAGTGAATTTCCTATAGCAGCTACTGTAAAGTCATTTTCTTCAGTAGGAGTTTTTGTATTTATCAGAGACAGAATTTACTTCTTACAATTTATGTTATTTGTTTCTTGTAAATATTTATAATATGTTCCATCTTTCTGCACAATCTATCTTGTCTGATTCAAATTTTAATATATTTTCACGATTATGTTTTGTCGTAGTTGTTCCTTTTAGTATGTTTTTCATGAACGAGTGAATGTTGTACTTTTTTCTGTCACAAAATAATTAATCTATTTCAGTTTCAATTATCTTGTTTCATTTCTAAGCTGTCGATTTATATGTTGTGTTTACTCAGGTGGTTGTCTTTCTGCAACATTAAGCCGTGTCTCTTTCATATAATCATAACTAGATGCCTCAGTAGGTTACACTCAATTAAAAGACACGTTCACGCTTTTATCTCATATAGTTATTGTTGTTATTTCATTGATATTTATCTATTTTACGATTTGTTTCCTCCCTAATTGATAAATCTGGATTTTGTTTTAGCCAATTCTTTTTAAATAGTATTGTACTTCTTTCATATAATTTCTTTCTTCCCTGAATAATCAATAAGTCTTAGTGATAGGTGTTCCAAAACTACCGGATGTAATTTTAAAATGTCATGTAAAACAGATAGCACGACTGATTTACAGTCTTATCCGTTTTCATTTGCGCTTGTGTTTCTACGTCATCATCCATATAAAATATCTTCAAAATCAAACCTTCAATATCATTAACTAAATCACCCTTATCTCTTGGTCATTATTTTATGTTTAAATATCAAAGGTAGGCGCATGGCACAGTATGACAAGAAGTCACAATTTATCAAAGGTAAACGTTACAATAACTCGATTTCTTCCGAACTCGAACAGTACACTGCAGCAGTTGTATATTAGTATTGCACGTGGAACGTACAAATACTTAAGGAGAAACATTTCGATTGATTAGTCAGTTGAGTAAGATTAATGAGAAATAAATCAAGAAGACATTTGAAATCTTTACAAATGCCTGTGTAATTAAAAGTTTGAAATCATTGTCCGATTTTGTAATGTACAATGTAACATCATTGATTACGAAGATTATTCTGAGCGACATCTTTGTTTTCTGACTCAACTGGAAGATAATCATCTAACTACAAATGAGATTGTATGTTTCACTGGATTATAATTATTTAAGATCAGTATGTCTCTATTTGCATTGAATACAAGTTCTCTAACATTATGGCATAACAATTCGTAAAACATCAAAGAAAAAAGGAATTTGAGACTACTGAAAATAATACTTGCTGTGTTTTTGATAAATCTGATACAAAATTGACTTATATTCTTTTATACCTGTACCAGTACACTCAGTCAGTGAAATCCGTATTATTAAACACGGCAGACAACAACAACAAGAAATAAAGAAACGATGCAAAGAACTGTCATTAAGACTCTCATAATACAAATAAAGTTAGTCTCCAGGATAATACATTACCACTGTTTGCGTAAGATAGTGAAAGTGTCTTTACGTACGTGTTGTTTAAAACCGTATTGGAAGAAATTATCGTCATTATTTGACATCATCCACATTTAAATCTTCATGGCTGACCCAATCGAGTTTATTGAAGTTTAGCTATCTTTGAAATAAGTCCATACACAGAACACTGAACAGTTTTGACGTTGATTCTGATTTAAGTTTTCGATTTAACGCTTTAAATTTGGGCCTCTTATCATTCTACTTTACGTTTCCAACGCTCACCTAGCATGCTTCTTGTATTTCTTCATATACATTTTATTTCTTTAAACGTCCTGCTTTGTTGTCGTTTATTGTAAGTTTTCTAAATCAAATTTAAACTTTCATTTCTGTGAATATTTTCCATATTGTAGTCCAAGTTCAGCTCTACATAAATGTATTTGCCTTTGTATAGTTACCTTGTAGCTTTTGAAACCTCTTTCATCTTGCTTATAAGTGGCACGTTTTCCATTTATTCAGAAAGAAAACTAATATAGATCAACTATAACCTAAATCAGAATAGATGATAGTTTCAAGAAGATTTACAATGTTACTCACAAGTAATGAACAATAATTTGAAATGCAATGTGGTACACAAAGCAGATGATTTTATAAAATGTTCCATCAATATATGTTTGATACACGTATAAACTGATTAACTGTCGTCCTATAATGAAATAAAAAGAAAAAAAAGAAAATACCCGAATCAATAAATATAGCAAGTTTCATGACCTAGATGAGTCAGTAGTGTTTAGAATATTTCCATATGTGACTTTAATGTATGAAATGTAGCTTCTACTGTAACGATTGTAGCAAGTGTAATTAATTAAAGGCACGAATGAATCAATACTACGGAAACAAGTACTCCTATTTATTGTAGTTTCGGCTGATAGTAACAACCTAGCTCAGGTGGCAAAATAATGTGGAAGATTCAATTCTCAGTAGTATTTGTTATGTTCAATGTAAAAACTGTTGGGAAATAAAATTCAGCTAATAATGTGTCACTTTAAATAATTCGACCATTTTCTTAGCTCTAGTATTTACAAACATTTGATATATCTGTTTAAGTACCAGTTTTCGAACTCCTTTGTAATTTAATATTTACTTGTTATCACTTTGTAATAGCTTTGTCCGGTTGATGTTATCACCCTTCCATTGCTAGAATGAATGTCATTGTAATTTTTCTTCGAAAGTTATTATTCCCTTTTCAGTGGGAATTTATTTAACTGTTACTTATTAGATAATTTGAAAATTAATTTGGTCGTCTAAAGAAGGTACTTTTATGTTCAACAATTTACCTTTTTTCTTAAAATTTCTCAAACAACTTAAAAGTTTTGGATTTATTTCAAATTTGTATGCAATTGTACTTTCTATGACTAGCTCAAAGGCAACTCCTTCATAAACTGTATCAGTCTGTGCTGTTTTAAAATCAAATGCTGGCTCCATAAATTCTGTTTTGTCGTGTTATGCTTTAAATTTAACCGTTTGCAAATTTGTATGATTTTCAATATGAAATACATTTTTTTGCCTGGTTTTTCCTTACATTTTGCTAATAAAACTGCTAAAATGAATATATATTTTCTCATCGTTGGTAATTAAAAGACTGTTTACCTGGTGTGATCAATTAAAGATGATCAAAAGGTTTGTGATGATGACGAAATTGACAACGCGGAATCGAAAACATCATTGTGGACAAAATAAGCAGGTAAACACCACATGACATGTTCATGTTTTCTTCTTTTTTTCCCTCTAACGTTATAATACATGACGGATTGTTTTCTTTTTGATCACGTTTTCTTTATCTTCAAATAATTTGTGAACTCTCAATTGGTGTATAATGCGAATGGTATTAAGTTTTGGTTCGCTTCAGTGACGCCATAATCGCCATTTTACGACGATTACGTAAAAGAGGATGAAGCTGGTAACTGTTAAATTTGGCCGTGGATAAGGCGTTTACTCTAAAGAGTTTCAATGAATGTCATGGCACAAATGAGTTAATGCCCGCTCAATATGACTTTGGGTCTTTCATCATTTGAGCAATATGACAAATTAATGTCTCTTATCTGAAGAAAGATGTAATAAAAATAAATTGTAGCGAATAAACATTGAAGAACACACACGCACTTGCGCTTGAGATACTTCTACGTTATGTTCACCGTGGATTTGCTTTCTTAAAAGAAGTTGCCCAATACACATAACGGCAATGTGAACGTTTGTTTCTCATATATCATGCAACCACAAAGTAACTTACCTTGTGCAAGTAACTTGTTTGATTTGTTCTCTTGTCTTGTCATTTTCTCTTTTCACTTTCGCATGTCTCATGTTATTTACCGTAAACATGCAAATTCATGAATACAAAAGGTAAATTAACAAGAGAGTACGCCTGTGAATTTAACGAAACATAAGTATTTCTGTTGTTCCCGTTAAAGGAATCTGTTCAAATTAAACACGGTTCCCTGGTTTTACGATTTTAATTAAACATGTGAAGAATGAACCAACAAGAAAATTATGCAGAATGCCGAGGCTACAATACTTCGCAAGTATATGGTTGAATTACTTAACAAAGCCAGTTTTGCAATAAAAGTAGATATTTGCCGCCACAATTTCATTTTTATGGAATCTGACCCATAAAGGTGAAAGTACACATCAAGTTATATGGTCACACATGCATCAAGGTCTGAGGTACATCTATCTGAAACTAAAAGAGATTCTGTCACAAGGTACATGTATGACTTCTATATTCATGTACGTTCTGCATGTAGTGATTTCCCCAAGAAACTTTCGCAGAGGTGGAACTGTTGTCACTGCAAAGAACTACTTAATCCGCTCTCTTAAGTTAGCATTTATTTTCGACTTTGGATTGTTTGAATAGGTCCATGCCACCCTCACAGTAATGTTTTGCTGCTAATATTCGTAATGAAAATGTATGTATATTACTAAGGTGTGCCCATCCTGTCAGTCAAGCACATTTCGATGTATCGACACAGACACTGCCTATATCTGACTTATAGATGATATTTGAATTATTTTTAAATTAAGTATTATGTTGTTAGTACACATTTGTTTTTAAAATGCAGTTATGCACAATTCCGCCAATCAACACCCAATCCCCACCATCTTCTTACACAGTTGGCAGAAAGATAATTTGATGCCATCATTAAAATAAATTCTTCTTCGAGACACTGTTTTCTTTGCATTGGTTGTACCGTTAGTACCATTCATCTAGTATAGTGACTCTATATTGTATTTAAAACGGAATATAAAACCATCCAGTATCGATATGCACGCTGTTCACTTTACACCCTGCATGCTGGATAGACCTTTAGCATAGTATAGTCAACATTTTGTTTTCGAGCTGAGAAAGACAGTTAAATAAAGAAGTACTCTTTGTCTTCAAGAAATAAAAGAACACAACATACCTGTCTATCACAGATTAAGCTTTATAAAGAGGACACTCATAAGTCAAATGAGAGCGTTATTTCTGTATTCAAACTAGCATAATATACTATACATTTGATACAATTGCCAATTGAGTACTGTGATGAATTCGTTCATACATGCGTTTCTAATGAAAAAAAAAAACAAAACATTATAAGCTTGAGCTACGTCAAAAATATTGGTTGTCGTCATCTTACATTTATATAGGGTTATTTGGTTTCGTTTCGATTGCATGGAAATTAGTTTAATATACTTGCATGTCCATTTCACTGTCAAATAATATTGAAATTATAATGGATATCAAATATAGTACTGTCATTTCAGCCTAACATGCCAAACAATGAGATGGGAAAAAATCATCAGAAATAACATCCTAGCTATTAAATAACTGTCATAAAACTATAAACTAAATTCTGCTTTTCTATCTCGGCAGCAGGTTCTCTGGCTGTGGCTTGGGCTATAACGGGAATTCTGAGCGTGGCCATTTGCTCCCTCCTGCTGGTGCTGGCATGTTTGCGATTCCCGTTCATCAGGTCTCGCACTTTCTGGGACAGAGGCTTTAAGCGTGTACTTAGGAAAGTCTACGGTAAGTAATGAGGCAATCGCTCTTTCTCGCGTTTACTGTTGCACATTGTGTTACCTAATCTACTGTCAGTCTATTGTGCCACATTATATCACATTTATGGTTTATGATGTATAAATTTCAACATTTTAATCATTAAATATGGACTTAGTTTTTTGTTATTGTGGTTTTCATGGGATCAAATATCTTGTTGCTACATATTTGTATTTAGTATTTCAGTTACCTTTACATCATGACATTTGAACATGCAATTATCACACACACACACACACACACACACACACACACACACACACACACACAGAGGAAATAAAAACACAAGATAACAAACAAACATTAAACATGAAAGTAATACAATATTTTATTCAACACTATTCTTTCTTTGAATCATAAATTATTTTTCCCGAATGATATTTTTATCCTAAAACAGAACAAACGCAACATAATCATGATTATTTCAGTCCCTCTAACATTGTTTAGAACAAATCGTGGTGTTCGTCATATCTACCTGACAATATAAGGATGTTTCTCTATAAGGACAAGGAAGTGAATTCATGGGGAAGGTATCTGTTCAATTAAGCCAATCGATCCTTTCTTTGGTTATCACAGTGAATATTTAATTATTTAATTTATATTGTTTGTTGACTATTGGCAATGATGTTATATATATATATATATATATATATATATATATATATATATATATATATATATATATATATATATATATATATATATCATGTCAATAATGTAAATTATCATAGACAAATATGCTGTAAACAGCTTTATATAGCTATCATTTCTCTGTGATTGTGGGATAAATAAGTAGCTCATTTTTAATAGTAAAGATGTTTACATTGGTTTGAGTTAAAGATACAGTCTTCGTCCAGACCTTAGAATTTTCAAGAATGAAAATTTCTCAAAGTTTTGACAGGGTATTTCCGGAAGATGGTAATTTTAAAATAGATGAAGAGTAAGCTTATTTAGCCTTTTTTTAAATTGAATATAAAGGTGATATGTCCCTCATTTTTCTCTAGTACTGATACAACTATTTTTGGACACCCCTTTTCTGGTGAAACCACATAGTCTGTTCATTAAGTTTGAACCAGTAATACACCCATGTCTTCATGGTAATCTAGTATTGGCAGTGAATTTTGCAAAGAGTGAAAATTTTACCAGTAGATACTTTTCTCTCAGAAATAATCTGAACATAAACCAGTGAAATAACTGTTTCAACATGTTATTAGTCCTAGTATTAAGATGGCAATACTGCACAGAAGAAAGTAGGTGAAGTCTGATTCGATGGCCAAATCAGTTGTGTACTTCCTATGTAGACGCAGACATCTGTTTGAGAAGCCGTGCACAACATCATTAATTTGCAGCCAATAGTTTTGGTACTAAGCCACATACGAAATAATCAATAAATCGAGATTAAACGTTTTGGTTCAACCGTGAAGAGCAATAAAGGTTTCTCAATCATCTTAGCGACTATATCAGTCTATGGCAGAGATGTAATGCACAAAATGTAAGTCAGTAATTATGTCTATTATCTTAAAAATGTTGGTGCTCTTGCCAAATATTTTGACAGTCCAGATATACAATCGTTACATTTCTTTTTTGTTCTTTGACCTGATGATAGTATGGACAACATGTGATTTATTTAAATCTAAATTCAAATCCGTTCTATATTCATAGAAAGTTCTTTTAAAAAGAATTGTGACTTCTATAAAACATTGTGAGAATTTCTTATAGATATTAAGTACTAGTTTTGTCACCGAATAATAAAAAAATATTGTCTGTTGTATGCCTTATAGTAAATCTGTTTTACACGAATTAAAAGACCTGGGACAGGGAGTTGTGATCTTTTTTTGCTGTTGCATTATATGATCAATGCATGACATCTGTTTTTTGTATGCAGAAATCAATCAGTCTCTATTTTTAAACATAATGAAGGGGGAAACATTCAATATTACACTAGCACGTGCAAACAATTGGACAATACACATTGAAGTATCGGTTCACTTGGTTTCCTCGATCCGAAATCATAAAATGAAAACAAAGGTAAGAAACCACACATAACAAACTGCATATTGAATATTGGCCATCTGTTTTGTATTTATTTTATTAAAATTTTAACACTTCAAGAAAATGACATTTACATATTACTATATATGTATGATCGTATTTTCCATTGCAGAACAACAAAGGGGAACATCCCTATCATACGAGAATTCTTTCACAATAATCAAGATACGCATTAATCTGCATATATTTGCACCCTAACACTTGCAGTGGTTAACGTTGTTCAGAAGACAGGATGTTTTGCGATGATCGACATATTATATGTACAGATTCTGACGATTCTGACGTCATTTTCGAGTCTAAATGACGGTTCTTTTGTCTTTCTTGAAACACAAAACTTAATCATGCCAAAGATATACCACATGTCAACGTTAGGCAACATTCGTATTTCCGCAAACTAATAAGCAATACTATTTTATCAGTGTGTATAGACGTGAAAACATGAAACTATACATAAATAATTAAATTCCTTTCCACCAACAACCAACTTCTGTAATGCTTCACTATTTAACTATATAAGTAATAATAAATATTCAAAGCGAAATGACTTGTTACCGGAGCAAAGATACATGCGAAGCTACTAACGACAGAGAAAAGAAAGCAAAGCGATTATAAATACAAAGAGGAAATACAATTTCACCTAGAAAATGGTGCGTATAAGGAAATAACCGGTAAAAACGTAATAAACTGGAAGTTGGATAAAATTAATTTTAAAGAATTCTTGAAAACATAACAACAATGTGAGATCAGCTATATGCAAATGAATTTGTCGGATGAAAATACTTTTAAAAAATTGTATCTTTAATAAGTATAGACAATTTAAATTACATACAGAGCTGAAAGAAGATTACTTGTCAACAAACAGAATTAGAGTATTCTACTTGGCTTGAACTTTAAAGTTTTCATTGCCTAATTTTATAAGTGGAGCTAGCTTGATAACTTTAAAGTATTAATTTTAAGCAATCAATAAAGAATGAACACAACAAAGAAGATATAATCACTACAAATAAAGTCCAACAAATTGTTACTAATTAGGTTAAGATTATAAGGTTCAGAAATCACCTGAAAAGTAAAATTACACAAGATTAAACATCCTCACAGAGTTACCTTAGAGGGCAAGTGAAAAGAAACGTTCGCATTGCAAGAAGTTACATGATTTATAGTCTCTGATCTTTAGTTACTGTGGTGCAACGTTACTTGATACTATTTGAAAGGCTTTCTGAGTTAAAGACATGCCGTGATGAGATATTCGTATATATTTTAATTTCCACTGAAGAGTACTGAAGATGTGCTAAAAAATGGAATAATCTGTAACGGATTACGTCGTGGGGAAATTGATATATTTACTGAATGAAACAATGACAATTAGATACCTAAGAAAGCTTTTAACATATAAAATCAAATAATGAAAAGCGAACAAAAATAGAAAAGGGCGGCAAAATAACACTCAACGAAATTTAGGCGAAGCCAATAGAAAACAGGACTTATATAATTATTGTTATGAAGTCTTTTAACAAATTATCGTGAATTGTATCCTATCTGTAACTCAGAAAATTGCACGTGAGCGTCATTAAATGTAGTTAAAAGTATCGAATTTGTTTCAACATCTCCGTATAAGATAAACGGGAATATTTAGTTATAATTTTATTGCATTTACCTGAAAATGTATAAAGTTACAGATAGGATAAAATTCGCGATGCTGGAATGAACGAATTATGAATTGAAGATAGCGAATGAAAGGAACACTTATGTTTTTAGATGGAGTTTGCAACATAGAAAAAGTCGGATTTAAACTTTATAACTACTACGAATAAATGCTATAAACAGAGTCAATATTAACATTACAGATATTGAATGAAAAATAGAAGATTTTCATGCTACGACTGCATTGTATGCATTACACCTACCTACTTGCAGAAAAGCTTTTAACATTGAAAATCAAAATATTGATAATCGATCAAAAATAGAAAAGTGCAACAAAACAATGCTCAACGAAATTACCGCGAAGCCAGTAGAAAACATGAATTCTATAATTATTGTTACGAACTGAGTAAGACAATTGTGAACGATACAATATAAATGGATAGTCTTGATATAATTGTCTTTTAATTGTTATCTGTTTTAAGTTTCGAAAGGAAAGCCTTAATACTGTTGATAAACAATGTAGAAAAATATGCTATCTAAATAGAGTATCTAAAAACATAATTAATTATATTTACATGGAAATTATATTGGATAATTAGGTTTTGCAATATTTAAAATGTGGTCAAAATGTAATACTAAAACACAATATATATTGAACCCTTCGTCGCGAATTGTATCATTTCTGTAAATCAGAAAATTTGAAATATCAAATGTAGTTAAAAGAATCTAATTCGTTTAAAAATCTTCGTTTGGGCACATTTAGCTATATTTGATTGCATTGACCTGAAAATGTATAACGTTTCAGATAGGATTAAGGTCGCGATGCTGGATACAACGAATTATGGATTGACGATAGCGAATGAAAGAAACACTCTTATGATTTTAGATGGATTTTATAACATAGCAAAGGGAGGGATTACACTTTATAACTACTACGAATAAATGCTATAAACAGAGTCAATATTAGCATTACAGATATTGAATGAAAAATAGAAGATTTTTATGCTACGACTGCATTGTATGCATTACACTTGCGTACTTGCAAAACGTAAGTGAGCTCAACCAAGAAGCTGATAATCTGCGTTAAATAAATGACATTATTATATTTAGGATGTCACAATAACTACTTTGAAACAAATGGAGAAAGATGAGACTGATGATTCGCTAGACAATCACTATATGTAATTTTAGTGTCAGATTCCAGGTCTTACATAAAATACAAAACGACTGAGATAACTAGTGCTCTCAATAGTCTGAGTTTAGTTTTCATATATTCATGTCTCTCCAGATGTGTCTTAGCTTTGACATAGCTGCTCGTGACAAAATGTTTGCTCTTTATCACTCTTCGGTGATTATGGAACCAAGATATTTGAACAGGCCCCTTCTTTCCAGTTCATGTCCTCTGACTTTAATCTTAGCTGAGATTTGTTGTGCTACTATTTGTCATAAGCTTTGTCTTCTAGGCGCTTATCCCTATGTTAAATCTGGAAGATGTTTCATCCAGGTTCTCCACTAAGGTGGCAAGCTTCTCTTCACTGCCTCCCAGCCCATCAATGTCGTCTGCAAAGCGTAAGCTGGTGCCGTTATGCCTTCCAATGCTGACTGTAGCACAGTGGTTAACCAGGGCTTCGCTCATGAGACGCTCTAAGTAGATGTTGAAAAGCGTAGGTGACAGGAGACAGCCTTGCCGTACTCAAACTGTTGTCTTGAACCAGTCCCCTACAGAACTTTAAGCAATTACTACACTGATAGCTTTGGCGTACAGCTGCTTGATGGTATTAATCAGCTTTTGACCCATGTTGTACTTCTTCGTTGTGGCCCACAATGACTCATGCCACACTCTGTCTAAAGCCTTTAAGAAATCTATGAACAGATGATATATGTCTTGTTCATGATGTGAGTACTCTTCACACAGAACCCTAAAATTGAAAATTTCTTCTGTTCTGCTTCTTTCACTCCAGAACCCTGCCTGTTCTTCAGCGATTATTTCTTCTGCTTGTGGGTTCAGTCTGTTCAAGATGATCTTCAGCATCACCTTACTAGCATGGCTGATTAAACCGATAGTTCAGTACGTTTTGCACAATTGGAGATTTCCTCTTTTGTGGAGTGTTATCATCAGTGACGGTAAACTGTGTTGACCAATCACCTGTCTCCCAGATCTTGTTGCAAATGTTTGTTAGTAGCTCTATCACTGATTCCCCACCATTCTTGATAAGTTCAGCTGGGATATTGTCTACTCCAGCTGCATTCTTCAGTGCTCTTATTAATGACGCCATCTCTCTACAGACACATTATTCAAGATATTTTGGATTAAACCAGATGTATGTCTTTCAAAATATAAATCGTCAGTAAATGGCAGAGAATAAACTCTAAATCAGTCATACTTTCGAGTGACAAATGTCACAAGTTTCTCTATATTTAAACGTAAAAATTGCGCATCCTTTTGAAAATTGGCCAACATAATACCATCTGATTAAATACAACTGGCTGTAACTAATTCAAATAAAAAATAATATAAATTTTGAATTTTAAACTATTACACTTGACCTTTGATTTATCGAAAGCTAACTCAATAGGCGGCTGCCTTTCCTCGAGTTCAATGCATATATTGGTTAATATATAAATTGTGAATCTTGAGGAAAGAAGTTAAGCTCCAATGATTTAGGCTGAAATTAAGAATACAGATAGTTCTACCCATATGTAGACTACATATGAAGCTTGATAACACTGGATGTAAAAGCACGCGTTATCGAAATGAGACAAAACAATTAAAATTTAAAATTGAAATGACCTTGACCTTTATCATGAGAAACTCTGAGTAAATAAAGAGCTACTCCTGCTAAAGTATATTACACATATGAAGTTTGATGACAATTAGGCTAAGCAAATTTGACTTATCGTTCGGAAAGGTAAGTCATAGTGTCAGTCCAAGTGAACTTGGCATTGAACCTAGCAGATCCGGAATCTTAAGACTTCTACATCTTGTCATGGTTTAAGCACATATGATGCTTGAGTATAAAAGAAAAACCGTAATAAGTTAAAGTTATGCATCCAAATATGTGTACAGACTGACAGATTTACCAATTGGGAGACATTATCCTAACCAGCGCCTTCAACTGCGGATAGCAAACATTTTTAAATCTATATGTTGCTTTGAATGTTAATTTTAAGTTATACATAGTATTAGCAAAGAGTATCCACAAAATGCCTCAATAATAATAATAATAATAATAATAATAATAATAATAATAATAATTCTTATGTATGTCTGATTTAATTTATCTTTATATTAAATTAATTGTTTGTTAGTTTCAAAATCTTTTTATTTTTAATTTCATTATATGCAAAACCAGTGTAACTTTGTTTATTAGCTATTTGACAATTTTCAGAAATTTGTTTGACCTAACCGTTCATTAGTAAACAACTAAGTTTAACCTAGATCCTGACCTTAATTCAAAATTCGTAACAGCCACGTAAACAAGTTTTTGTTTTATTAATTTTTTGTGAGAATAATAAGAGAGAGATCGAGGTTGTATTGTATACGTGCCCCTAAACTTGTCAATAATTTTCGTGAAGTAAAGGACTTTTTTTTATCTTATTCTTAGAGTAAACCGGTTGTTTTTTGTCAAGGTAATACGGGGACTAGGTACTTTTAGACGTAACTATTTCTCGAGAGATCTGGTAAGTTGAACCTTATCCGGGAAACTGTTCTGCGTTTCAAACTACTGTATAATCTTTGTTTATACTCATATTTCGTCAGTTGTGGCTTTCGCTTTACACTGGAAAGTGTATATTGTGTCAGTTGGGAGTTATAGTTGTTATTCAAATTATTTAAATTCTAAAAGAGTTTTTCTTTTTATGGAAATATTTGAGTGCACATACAGAATTTTTAGACAAAGACAATTATTAAATATTACAAAACGAGAGTGGTTGTTTTTTTTTTAACCGTAAATACAGCACATTACAGGTTACAACATATGTCATCGTCTTCATCAGGACGCAATCATGAATTTATTAGAACAATTCATTACTAGGACATTGAAAATTGAGTTCGTGGATTATTTTAGGGTTATTTTTGGATTTGATTCTTAAAACTGGGAGTTCTTTATTTTTAATTTTGCATTGTTTTTTCCAGAGATATAAATTATTTGTTACATTTTACAAAGCTTTTTTTGTTTTCACTTCTTATGGCATAAACATGTAATATAATACCAATACTACTACTAATAATAATAATAATACTTTATTACATCTCGGTCGATATTTGTGCAGAGTAAACCCCCAGCTTGCACTCATCTTAGTTCTGGAAGGTTTCCTTTTAAGATGTTTAAAATATTTATCAATGTAAATGTATGGTCCTTTACTTTGTGTAGATGTTAGAAAGAAAAGTTCTGAATTACTGACGTCATCCACTTATTGATTGGTTGCCTTTTTGTTCTATGCGTAATCCATATATTTTGTTCAAATTCAAAACACCGGAAGTGAATAGGAAGTGTATGGTAAAGAAATTTCTTATCGGCGTAACGGATATGATACTACTCTCCGAAAATATACCTTTGCGGGAAAATGTTACAATATAGTTTATGAACAAAAATAAGCCAAGCGATACAATATTACATCAAATAGAAAGTTATTTGAAGATAATATAACTGGTTAACATCTAGAACAAATTTATATGATGACATAATAATCTAATATCATCGATATTGCTTTTGTGCAATTAAGTGGAATCCAATTCAATAGCACATTATAAGAGAAGTGGAACATATGCAGGCTGTAATATCAGTTTGAATGCTGCTACTGTTTGCTCTCTTTATCAAATATCTTCCAACTGTTGCTCTTTAATACTAGTTCACTGTGTCTGTTTGAATGATGTTAGATAATACTCTAGTGGACCATTAACAATATTGAAAAGATTATTTCAATCAAATCCTCATATACTTTCATCAAACATTTATCTTAAGGCCATGAAATTTCACATTATGTTATCAATGTGACACTGTATTTGTCGATGTCGTTCATTATTAAGGTTTTTTTATTTCGTATTCGTATCTTAAGGCATCCTATTTCTGTCCAAACATTATATCCCTCGGCACGTTTGTTTCTGTAATAAAGACAGCGTAATGTCTCTAAATATGTTAAAGATCATAGGCAATTATTCTGTAAACAGCTTTATATATAACAAACATTTCTCTGTGGTTTTGGATTTAATATGTAGATCATTACTAACTGTAAACATGTTTGCATCGGTTTGAGTTAAAGATGAAATCTTGATTCTGACCTTAGAAGTTTATAGAATGGAAATGTCTCAATTTTTTGACAGTGTATTTCCGGTAATTTTAAAAAAGGTAAAGTATAGGCGTAATTAACCTTATTTAATTTGGATTTGTCATTCTTGCCTTTAAACCTGAAGTAGAATATCTTATTGTTGTGGTTGGCGTTTAATATGGGCGGATTGATTTATTCAGATTAGTATTCACTGGAATTATAAAATACTCATTAATATCTTGTGAATGAAACATTAATTTGGAATTATATTAAATTTGGATAAGCACATTTTGAATTATATTATTGTCATACATCCAAAGACGTATTCACATACCAGACCATTGGCACATCGCAAGTTTTAAACAACAGGCACATAAACACATTCAATAGTGGAATTTATTTGAAATACCACTAAACTTCAGTTTGAACTCCATACGTTTGAACCTGTGATGCAACGTCTAGAACTCTTTTGGGATTTTAATTCACAATGCTGTCTAACAATTCTTTTTCAGTGCTTACTTTTTTGTTATTGGGAAATAAATTACATCATAAATTTTACAAAACGTTTTGGGTTTAGTTCTTTTATGTTACTTAGTTTTAGACCATTGTGTCGTACCCCTTAAAGTGTTTTGTTTCCACAATTACTCATTTACACGAAATGGTATTATGTATATAAATTATTGTGAAGTCAGGAACATTAGTCGATCGCAAGAAATCTCGTAACAGCAGCAATTGATGATTGCTTCAGACACTAAAATCATGTCTGTCTGTCTGTCTGTCTGTCTGTCTGTCTCTCTCTCTCTCTCTCTCTCTCTCTCTCTCTCTCTCTCTCTCTCTCTCTCTCTCTCTCTCTTAGTTTATACGCATTGCAGTTTCCCCACTGAAATAATATAACGTTTTCGAAATATTGTTAACAAGTCCAGTGTCTGAATCTTTCTTACACTTGCATGATGTTGACTAGAACTTCAACATAATAACTTCAGTGTATGATCTTTTGCGTTTAGATATGCATTGATGAATCATAGCGGCAGACAGAGTGTTAGTGTCATTTAGGGTCAAACATAACCTTGCTAGTGTTAATGATACATACAACCAACTAAAACACACTGACTCATTATTATTTTGCAGATAATAATAATAATAATAATAATAATAATAATAATAATAATAATGATAATAATAATGAGGACTTTGTATAGCGCTTAATCTTTCGAAGCTCTAAGCTCTTTACACCATCAATAATGATATGACTACACTACAGAACAACAAATGACAAAAACAATGAAATTGGAAAACATAAAAACATGCTGAAAACATATAAGATACAAAACATGATTAGGTCGCTAAGTTTGTCCCTGCAGTCAAAACAGGTGAGTCTAAGACCACTCTTAAAAGGGACCACTGTGTCTTTGTGTCTAATTTCAATGGTCAATTCGTTCTACGTCGCCGTACCCTGGTGTGCAAACGAACGTTGTCCATATGACTTTGTTTTCACCTTGGGAACAATGAGTATACAATTATCAGAAGAAGAGCGTAAGGATCTAGCTGGTGTATACACATGGGTGAGACTGGATAGGTATATTGGACTGGAGTCTGTCAGTGAAACATAGCACAGAGAACAAATTTTGTGTTTGATTCTGTATTGAATTGATAGCCAATGTAGGGTACAGAGCAGTGGTGAGGTGTGCTCTGATCGAGGTACTCTAAAGATGATCCGTGCAGCTGTGTTCTGAACTTTTTGAAGTTTCTGGAGTAAATATTGTGAAGAACCAGACATTGAGTTACAATATTCCAGTCTTGAAAGTACTAATGAACACACAAGTGTTTTAGTGGCATCAACTGAAAGATATTTACGAATGTAACTGATGCGTCTCAATTCAAGATATGCAGCCTTGCATATGTTCGTGACATGTTGGTGCAATGTGAGAGTACTATCTAGAGTCACGCCAAGGTTTCATACTGACTGTGAAAATTTAATGTTGGTGTTGCTGATATTTATTGTCTGAGATAAAGGATGTGAATGAGAAAGTCTTTGTGTTGTGATCAGAATAGCCTCAGTTTTATCATCATTCATCTGCAGCTCGTTACATGTCATCCATGATTTCACATCAGAAATGCACTTCTCTACTCCATGGATGGTAGCATCAACTTCAGTTGGGTGGCTAGACTTGTAGTTTAGGTGTCATCAGCATACAATTGGTGCGACACTGGGTGATGATCTATGACACTTGAGAGCGGCTGAGTATACAAAATGAAGAGAACAGGTCCAAGAACAGATCCCTGTGGAACACCACAACATACGTCAACTGGGCTGGAGTGTATTCCATTTGCAGATATAATTTGTGTCCTGTTGACTAAGTAGGACTTGAAGTAAGGCTATATTCTGAATGCTAAATACATGCTGGAGACGGTGAAGTAATATATCATGGTCTATTGTGTCAAATGCTGCAGATAAATCCAGGAGAGTGAGGACTGTAATCTTTCCACTATCCAAAGCAGAGAGAATGTTACTAAATACTTTCAGAAAAGTAGTTTCCGTACTGTGGCAAGGGCGATATGCAGACTGTACATTGCTAAAAAGATTGTTTGAATTCAAATGAGATACAAGTTGGTTTAGAACAACAATTTCTAAGATTTTTTATATGAATGGGAGATTAGAAACTGGGCGGTAGTTCTTTAAATCGTTTTGGTCCAGTGTTGGTTTCTTCAGCAGTGGCTTTATGATGGGAATTCCCCTGATGAGAGAGATATTAATAACATCAGTTAGTGAAGGCAATATTGGGTCTAAGCACTCAAGCAGCAGTGATGTCCGAATTGGATCAAGTTTGCAAGACTTTGGTGCACTTTTCATCACGATTTTCCGTACTAAATCAATATAAACAGGTTCAAATGCTCCTAACGGTTGTCGCTGAAATTCTGCATCATAACTGTATGGTGACGAATCAGTTGAAATTGTGTTGTCAAGCGAATATCTAATGGTTTGTACTTTGTCATCGAAGAAATTTGGAAATTGGTCTTGTAGGTCTAGTGGAGAGAAGGTTGTTGGAAGTGGTGTACATTTGTTCCTTGACATTAGTTTGTCAGATCCAGTAAGAACACTACGACATAGTGTAGAAGTTTTGGTATGAATACCAATTTTGCAAGTTTCTTTATTAAAACAATTGACATGTTTTAATTTTAATATACCACCAAAATAAATTTTATGTACATTTTATTTTTAAAAATGTACATTAGTTTGAATATTCATTGACTCAAGTATTTTCGAAGGATTAATATATTTACGGTACATACTGATCATTTCATAAAGTTACAAATTATTTAAATGTTCCCATTTAAGTTTACATTCTACAAACAGAGGATACATTAATAAATCACATAGTCGTTAATAAAATTGAAACATGTAACGTCCCAAAACTGTACCCATTTCATAGCTAGTGAACACAAGATATCTATCAATAAATGAACCTTCATAAATTGCAGTTTTTGCTTCAATACATTACGTCAATATTGATTCTCTTTTGTGAACTGTTTCTTATAGAGTTATGGATGAAATTAAATATGTGAATATTTAAAAATATGGAGTGTAGATTATGTCTAGACAGTTGTGTGTGTCACTTATAAGCCAGGCTACTGAATCACACTTGCACATTGCTAGAAATTAAAGAACTAGCAGACGAGTCATTAATTTATCGACAACTACAGTTTGAAAACTGAAACCCAATACATTTGACATTAAAGCCAGCTAGATGTTCTAGACTGTGATGGTAATAACTTTATTTCAGCTGTGGAAAACTCCAAAGTTTATTGGATAAAGATGTTTAGTCAGGGTTCGAAAAAGGCACCCGGTCAATGTGGACAGGAAATTTTAATTTACATAATTCATTATGCGCTTGTCAAAACAATAACCATATAATACTAATTGTTAGGTAACCATCCATATTTAGGTAAGGTCTCCTGAAAGGCCCTTAGGGTAAAGTTGAAATCAGACGTTTAATTTTAAAAAAACGTATATTCCAAAAATTAGTCGTCATGGGAAAGGAATGTTCGTCTTGCGTCAGTGTGTGAATATAAGGTTATTTAACATATATTTGGGAAATTATGATGCATATTGGTTTCATATTTCAAATAACTCTATCCTTTCTCTCACTTGATTGTAATATGTAGCAAAGTCCAAATACAAGTTCAAACTAAGAACCACATTATCAACATAAACAATAGCAGTAACGGGGACGACGAGCATTTTAGCAAAAGCTGAACTTAGACTTCATATAAACATAAGTCAGTTAAATTTATATATAGAACGTACAAACTCAGTTTTTGGAGAAAAAAGATACAGATGATGTGTTGCTTTATGTAACAAGATGTTCGCTCTTCTCAACTCCTTACACGCTGCAAAGGTTTAGTAGCTTTTTAATTTCCCCAAACACTCTCTCTTCTGGAAATTAGCGATGAACTGCTGGCTGATATAAGGTAATTCAATTTTACCGTGGGATTTCGTGCAGAATACAAAATATGTGCATATACCAATATTATAAACTTAATAAATTACATAAGTATAAATATTATCGAGATAAATTTACTGTTAGAACCATAATCTATTCATATTACTTGCATAAAACCCTTTCCATGTAAGAATAGAACACATTTTGCGAGAGAAGACAGCTATTACATAGCTCTCATTCATCAGAGTCCAATTTTACACGGCCATGCAATAATCTGAAAACTGGATGGACTAGTCGTCAAATGTAAGTATTCGAGGTTAAGAAAACTCACTAAGCAAGCAATTTAACAATCAGCATTATACAAAAATATGCAGTATTTCTATTGAGAAATGTGGTGTGTATACATTGATCTATAATTATTAACTGACAACTTTAAACAAAGCTACAGCATGTGGATTCCACGTTATCTGTTATGAAACGACATCATATGATACAAATAAAATTGACTGTTACAATAAGCATTTTTCATTCCGATTAGGTCTTGTCAGTAAAAATTGGTATCGATCAGTCAGAGTAGGTATTGGTCAGTCATAATGGCGTCTCATCTTCAAAAGCTCTAAGCGCTTTACAGCATATATAATGATATGATGACACTATAGAAAAACAAAAAACAAAAACCATGAAATTGGAAGACAAAAACATGCTCTAATCATATAAGATACAAGACATTATTAGGTCTCTAAGTTTGTTCTACAGTCGAAAAACATTGAGTTTTAAGAGCGCTCTTTAAAGGGACTTCTGTGTCTTTGTGTCTAATTTCAATGGGCAATTCGTTCCACATCGCCTAACCCTGGTATGCAAAAGAACGTTGTCCATATGACTTCGTTTTCATAGTGGATACAATGAGTATACGAGTGTCAGAAGAGGAGCGTAAGTATCTTGCTGGTGTATACAGATTGGTGATGCCGGATAGGTATGTTGGAATGGAGTCTGTCATTGAAACATAGCACAGAGAACACATTTTCTATTTGATTCTTTATCGAATTGATAGCCATTGAAGGGTACAGAACAGTGGTGAGGTTTGCTCTGATCGAGGTACTCTAAAGAGGATCCGAGCAGCTGTGTTTTAAACGTTTTGAAGTTTCTGGAGTAAATTATATGAAGAACCAGACAGAATTGAGCTACAATAGTCCAGTCCTGAAAGTACTAATGAACACACAAGTGTTTTAGTGGCATGAACTGAAAAATATTTGCGAATGTAACGGATGCGTCTCAGTTTAAGATATGCAGCCTTCCATATGTTCATGACATGTTGGTGCAATGCGATAATACTGTCTAGAGTAACACCTAGGTTTCGTACTGACTGTGAGAATTTAATGTTGGTGTTGGTGATAGATAAAGGATGAAAATGAGAAATTCTTTGTGTTATGATTAGAATAGCCTCAGTTTTATCATCATTCATCTGCAGTTTGTTACATGTCATCCATGATTTCACATTAGAAATGCACCAATCTACTACATGGATGGTATCATCAACTTCAATTGGGTGGCTAGACTTGTATATCTGGGTGTCATCAGCGTACAATTGGTGTGACACTGGGTGATGATCTATGACACGTGAGAGCGGCTGAGTGTATGGATGGAATAAAACAGGTCCAAGAACAGACCCCTGTGGAACAGCACAACATAGTGTTACGTGCTTAGGCTCAAGTAAGCAGCAACACAGAAAGAAGTGAAAATAACAAGCTTGTAAAATTTAACAAACAAATTTATTAAGTACAATTATTTTCATAAAATAAATAAACTTACGGTTTTAGAGAATCAAATCCAACATTAATCCAATATAGAATTCACAAAAGTGATCCACTAATGGAATTGCAAGAGTCCTGATAAATAAATGTTCTAATAGTTCCAGGTTCGAATCTTGACGATGTAATCCTAAATGGCTGACGATGTCACGTGATGCAGTTCTTGTTTTATAATCATCCAAATGAAATTATGAGTACATGTTCTTTTCCATATAACTAAAATAATTCCTCTTGTTTCAACGAATTGACACAAATTCCAATATAACTCAAAACACAACTATTAACTTAAAAGCCCAGATTCTACTAAATTATTCTCTCCCAAACAGTAATTTAAATACCTGGGTTTTTTTTACGTAAACAAGAGATCACGTGATTTTATGGAAGTTCATAGACGGTCATAGAGCAAACGTACGATCATTTAAACACGTGCAAGGAAAGATCTAGATAAGAACATCAGTCATTTCCTACCCCCCAAGAACTAAAAATAAAAAGATGTCCCTGGATTTTAGCCAATCATTTTAGAAGCTTATTCACACTGTCTGAAGCAGGGTCAGAAATTATATCAACAAGCCAAGGTCAAAAACATGTTTACAGATAAAGTATGGTCATAGAGATTTTTCTAGAATAATCTCCCAATTAATGAATTTTAAAACCCAAAATGACAAATTTGGATCTGACAATTAAAAATAAATAATTTAAATCCAATAGATGTAACAATAGATCATCTTGGCTGGAATGTATTGTGTCCTGTTGACTAAGTAGGACTTGAACCACTGTGAAGCCATATTCTGAAAGCCAGATACATGCTGGAGGTGGTGAAGTATTGTATTGCTAAAAAGACTATTTGAATTCAAATGAGATACACGTTGGGTTATAACAACTTTTTTTAAGATTCTTTTATATGAATGAGTGATTAGAAACTGGGCAGTAGTTCTTTAAATCGTTATGGTCAAGTGTTGATTTCTTCTGCAGATGCTTTACGATGGCAATTCCCCGATGAGAGAGAGATATTAATAACATCAGTTAGTTACTGAAGGCAATATTGGGTCTACGCACTCAAACAGCAGTGCTGTCGGAATTGGATTAAATTCACCAGACTTTGGTGCACTTTTCATCACGATTGTCCAGACTAAATCAATAGAGACAGGTTCAAATGCTCTTAATGATTGTCGCTGAAATTCGGTATTATGACTGTATGATGACGAATCAATTTAAGTTGTGTAGTCAAGCGAATCTCTAATGTTTTGTACTTTGTCACGGAAGAAATTTTCAAATAGGTCCGGTAGGTCTGCTGGAGAGACGGTAGTTGGAAGTGTTTTACATTTGTTCCTTGACATTAGTTTGTTAGTTATCTCGAAGAGATATTTGCAGCTGGAACTCTTGGTGATCTTGGTACTGTAGTGGGATAATGTTGCTAAATGGACTATTTTTAGTGACTAGTGAGACAGAAAAGGTGATGGTCAGTCTGAACTAGTAACATACGAAATGTCTAGCTATCAGAACATTCGAAGAAGTATTGATCAGTCTTAATAAGGGTCCGTGAACCGGAAGAGATGATGGTCAGTCAGAAATGGTGATATTTAGAAAAGGCGTTTAGTCGGAATAGATTTAGCCACTGCGAATAGGTAATGTTTCGTCAGAATATCTGTTTTGTGATCAGGCAGAATAATTGTTTATTAATTAGAAAAATGTGTTAGTCTGACAGATAATGTGATGCACTGTCAAAACATATGAGTGAACATATTTTTTGCAGTCATTAAAAGTATTTATAAGAGATAATAGGTACTAGTCATTCAGAGGGAATTCTTGTACGTACTTAGACTGGTTCTTTTGCTTTCTCCCTCTTTATAACAATAACACTTTATTAAGTATCTATTTAGCAACAGGCATCATCCTGATCTTCAACAGTTAATCAAGGTCTAACAATTGATTAAGGTTATCTGAGTAAACTGAATCCGGAGGCATTTATAACTTAAAACTTATGCATTATTCTTAGTGGTAAATTGTAAGAGTTACTATGAATAACATTTGCGTGGTCATGAACAGACGTAGCCAACTTAAAATAATAAATAATCCTGTAATGAGATATCTATATACAGTCAGCAGATATAGATAAGATGTCAGGTGGATTTTGCTTGATCGACGGTGAACTCCACCGAGTGTTGACATTTTGCAAAAACAATTGTCAGATGATATGTAAATTTGCACCTGATATATCCGCTCATTTATGTCTTCTTAGGTTGGTATCTCTGCAATCGTTAATTATTTTTTTTTTCTGTACTAAAGTACATCTGTACACCACGCACATTTCTTTACATATACAGAAGACATTCTCATGCTACTTACCCATGTATTATTCAGTAGGATGATTCACGCTGTATCTAAAGTTTTCGACTCAATCAACGGTTTTCTAGCTATTTCTGCCTAATGATTAACACTGGGGTATTATGCAGAAGACATGTAGTATGATATCCCACCAGTCACATTAACCTGACATTAGGCCGGCCAGTCCTAACACTAACCCCTTAATACTGAACGCCAAGTGATGTATTGATGTTAATGTCACATGTTTGGCGTAGATATTCCTAGCTACAAGTATATTGATATATTTTCCACTGATAATTAACGTAGGTTCCAGTCACACATGGAAAGAGAGTTGAACGGTGTTTATTGTTTTGGAAATTAAGAATTGCTTGATTCTTATCGCTACGATGAAGGCAGTGTGGAAGTTTATTGTGAATAGTGATGTTTAGATATGGGACATCCTGTCCCACCTAGTCATATTATTCTGACACTGACCAGTCTTTGCAGCAGTTAAAGATAGACAGACATACAGACAGACATACAGAAAGAGAGAGAGAGAGAGAGAGAGAGACACACACACACACACACACACACACACATATATATATATATATATATATATATATATATATATATATATATATATGTGTGTGTGTGTGTGTGTGTGTATGTGTGTGTGTGAGTGCGTATATATATATATATATATATATATATATATATATATATATATATATATATATATATATATATATATATATATGTATATATATATATATATATATATATATATATATATATATATATATATATATATATATATATATATATATATATATATATATATATATATATATATATATATATATATATATATATATATGTATATATATATATAATTGCCGAGGAGTGCAGACAGCTACATCTACCACCAGCAGATGAATTCAAAGGCGAGATCGGACTGGCGGTCTAGCCCCAATATCCGATACAGAAACATCCGCTCATAATTAATTAAATCGATGTTCAGTGCTAAATGGTTTTGTATTAAATATATGATACCTAAGGAGACATACACTACTCTTTTGAAGTAGTTTGTGCAATTGTTCCACTATAATCGACATAATGACATTGTATGTATATATATATATATATATATATATATATATATATATATATATATATATATATATATATATATATATATATATATATATATATATATATATATATATATATATATATATATATATATATATATATATATATATATATATATATAGAGAGAGAGAGAGAGAGAGAGAGAGAGAGAGAGAGAGAGAGAGAGAGAGAGAGAGAGTCATGATTAATTTTTCTTTAGTACTGATACAAATATTTTTGGTCACCCATTTTTGGGTGGACCACATAGTCTGATCATTAAGTTTTACAAGTAATACACCCATGTCTTCGTGGTAATCTAGTATTGCCAGTGAATTTTGCAAAGAGTGAAAATTTTACCAGTAGATACTTTTTTCTCAGAAATAATCTGAACATAAACCAGTGAGATAACTGTTTCAACATGTTATTAGTCCTAGTATTAAGATGGCAATACTGCACAGAAGAAAGTAGGTGAAGTCTGATTCGATGGCCAAAATCAGTTGTGTACTTCCTATGTAGACGCAGACATCTGTTTGAGAAGCCATGCACAACATCATTAATTTGCAGCCAATAGTTTTGGTATTAAGCCACATACGAAATAATCAATAAATCGAGATTAAACGTTTTGGTTCAACCGTGAAGAGCAATAGAGGTTTCTCAATCACGTTATCGACTATATCAGTCTATGGCAGAGATGTAATGCACAAAATGTAAATCAGTAATTATGTGTCTATTATCTTAAAAATGTTGGTGTAATTGCCAAATATTTTGACAGTGCAGATATGCAATCGTTACATTTCTTGTTATTTGACCTGATGTCAGTAGGGAAAACATGTGATTTTTTAAAATCTAAATTCAAATCCGTTCTGTATTCATAGAAGGTTCCTAATAATTTGCGACTTGTATGAAACATTGTGTGAGAATTTCTTATACATATTAAGTACTAGTTTTGTCACTGAATAATGCAAAATATTGTCTAGTTGTATGCCTTATAGCAAATCTGTTTTACATGACTTGAAATAAGGGCATGGGACAGTGAGTGTGTGATACTGTTGCTGTTGCAGTATATGATCAATGCATAACATCTGTTTTTATATGCAGAAAACAAAACAAGGTAGGAGGACACATTCAGTAGTACACAAAAAGCAAACAATTGGACAATACACAATGATGTATTCATTTGCTAGTTCTCTTCGATCAGAAATCATAAAATATAAACAAATATAAGAAATCACACATGACAAACTGCAACAATTTATCTAAGTGAATATTTGCCATCTGTTCTGTATTTTTATTCAAATTTCATCACTTTAAGAAAATGACATTACCTATTCACACCTATGTAAGATCGTATTTTCCATTGCAGAAAAACAAAATGGACCATCACTATCACACGAGCATTCTTTTACCACAATAATCAAGATATGCATTAATCTGCAACATATTTGCAAACTTGCAGTGGTTAACGTTGTCCAGAAAGCAGGATCTTTTGCGTGGATCGACACAATACATGTACAGATTCTAACGAATCTGACGTCATTTTTTAGTCGAAAAGCCGTTTTATTGTTTTTTAATTCATTTTTTTTCTCTCGAAAAAAATAAAAGTTAATAAGACAAACATATCACAAGTTAATGTTAGGAAACACTCACATTTCCAAAGGAATTTGCAAAATAGAAAGCAATAATATTTTATCAGCGTTTAAAGACGTGAAAACATGAAACTATATATAAATAAATCAATTCCTTTCCATCAACGTCTGTAATGTTACACTAAATTATTTATTAGAATTAATAAATATTTAAAGAGATATGACTTGTTACCGGAGCAAAGATACATGCGAAGCTACTAACGACAGAGAAAAGAAAACAAAGCGATTATAAGTACAAAGAGGAAATACAATTTCACATAGAAAACGATGCGTATAAGGAAGTAACCGGTAAAAACGTAATAAACTCGGTGTTGGATAAATTAATTTTAAAGAAATCAAGAAAACTTAACAAAGAATTGGTGAGATGAAATAATACTATTCTACTTGGCTTGAACATTAAAGTTTGCATCGCCTAATTTTATCAATGTAGCGAGCTTGATAACTTCAAAATACATTAATTTTAAGCAATCAACAAAAGATAGAACACAGCCAAGAAGATATAAACATTGAAAAATAAAGTCCAACACATTGTTAGTAATTTAGTTAAGATTACAAGGTTTAGAAATCACCTGAAAAGTAACTTTACACAAGCATGAACATCCTCACAGAGTTAACTTGGAGGGCAACTGAAAAGAAACGTTCGCTATACAAGAAGTTACATGATTTATAATCTCTTTGACTTTTAGTTACTGTGGTGCAACGTTAATATATACAATTTGAAAGGCTTCCAGTGCTGTTTAAGTTCTGAAGATGTGCTAAATAGTGAAATAAGCTGTAATGGAATAAGTCATGAGGAAATGGATATGATATATATTGAATAAAACAAAGACAGATAACCTATGCGGTTAACAAGAACGCTTTTAATATAGAAAATCAAATGGTGATGATCGATCAAAAATAGAAAAGTGCAACAAAATAACGCTCAACGAAATTTCGGCGAAGTCAATAGAAAACAGGAATTCTATAACCATTGTTACGAAGTGATTAAGAAAACTGTGGACGATCCAACATAAATGGAATGTCTGGATATATTTGTCTTTTAATTGTTATCTGTTATAAGTTTCGTGTCTTGAAAGGAAAGCCTCAATACTGTTGATAAACAATGTCGAAAAATATACTATCTAAATTGAGAATACACAAATAAAATTAATTATCTACATGGAGATTATGTTGTATAATTGGTTTTTGCAATATTTAAAAATTGACCAAAATGTAAAACTAAAACACAACAATATACGTATAACTTAATAACTACTACGAACAAATGTTATAAACAGATCCAATATTAGATTACAGATATTGAAAGAAAATTAGAAGATTTTCATGCTGCGACTGCATTGTATGCATTACAACAACGTACTTGCAAAAAGTAAGTTAGCTAAACCAACAAGCTGTTAGCCTGTGTTAAATAAATGGCATTATTATATTTAGGATGTCACAATAACTACTTTTAAACAAATGGAGAAAGATGAGACGGATGAGTCGTACGACAATCACTCAGCAATCCCTTAAACTTGAATAACAACCGTATTAAAGATCTAGCCAATCCTATATAAACAAAAAATGCAATTGAAATCTGTTAACATCTATTTTAGACCTGTGAACCAAGAAGGGATATTTACTTTAATATCGGATTAGGAATAAATATAATGTCTGCACTATATCAATAAGAAACATTATAATAAATGGTTAAAGATCAGAATAAAATAATCAGAAACATTGGGAAGAGTTTAGGGTTCTTATGAATTTAACAACTGTGTTACCATAAATAGAGGGATAAATGCGAACTACGACAGGTGGCAATACCAGAAGTAATAATCGGCTTAATATTTACACAATGTATATGAATCTATTTTATGAGGACCGAATAATAAATGATTAGGTCTTTGGAGAATCATATACAAACCAACGAGTTCAATGACAGACAACAAAGTCAATCGATTGCTTAAATCAAAGATATTGAGAACACTGTATAATTACTCAGAATCTACATTTGTAATTTTTTTTATTAAGAAGCATAAGTATTAAACAAGGAAATATATTTAATACAGATAACTTGTCGCAGGAAGAAAACACATCTTCAAACAGATACTTCCGCGCAGTGTTTAACAGTTTCATCCCAAAACAGATTGTATTACAAATATTGCAAGTGGTATAAAATCTAAACAAGAGGTTAATGCCTTTAGTGTAATATATATGACTCGTCTATTTTTGATCATTATTGTTTTGTTACATAGAAAGTGTAATAGAGATGATAATGTTTTTAAGTTCAATGATTTAATGTCCGTAAGATTTAGGACACTATTTATGAACATTTCTGGAAATAAATTAAATTAAATAAATAATCATCAATTGAAAATTGGGAAATATAAAATTAGAAGTGGCTAATGCACACATCAGTACTACAAAAGCTGTCAAAAGTATTGCCTACAGAACAAAGTTAGAATGTGACTTAATTTTCACATTTTACCAGCGCGTCCCCTCTGTTTATCTCGATCTCAGACTTACCATTATATTGACATCCAAGTTCATACAAGTGAAAGCATTTATTGTGAACTGGATAATATTTTATACATATACACATATATAAATGCACGAGGCGCTTTTATATTTGTCAACTTTTGATATCCCATAAAAAAAGAAAAAAAGGGGAAGGGGCTGTTGCACCTAAAGAAGGAATAACGTATGGGAACGTTTGGGCTATCCACACAAGGGTTAAGTTTTCACATTTGAATTATAATATATATGTCTATCATGAAGGAAAGATGAAGCCGAGAAAGAGTACATATTTGTTTTTATGTAAAATGTCCCCAAATTACAATATACAATTTAAATGCAATCTAGTGATATGTTTATTCATAGTGAAAGTATGATTAATGAATGACTAGTGGGAAATGTAATGGTGGATCATTTTTTAAATGATCTCTCTATCCTACTTACGTTTACCTCATTGACATTATTCCTTTACTTCGCTATTGCGAGATCCTTTATTTATCACACAAGTAAATGTTCAAAAGCCATATATAATACCCCAAAACGACATTATTGTTGACACAAAAGGTTCACAGGGAATTGATGGGTACCGGCAACTACATATGGATGTTTCGTCTGTTTGGCCATGATGATAGTGATGAGAAACTGCTTGAGCTTTGTGTTTAGGAATTCTCTTCTTAAACTTTATTTGGAACTAGAACTGTTTTATCAGAGATCGGTCATTCTTTGCTGATGAATCTGACTAGTGAATTTATGAGAATTCTATCTTTTGCAATCAAATCTGTTTATTAGTGTCACTGAATTACCAAAGGAGACTGCCACGGATGAGAGCCGATGTTAATATTCTGACTATTTCTGTTAAGAATGCGAATGGCTAAATGTGCTGAGATGAAATGAGATCTTTTTGATTGTCGTTTTTAAAAAAATTAGGTGAAATAAATACTGTCATTGGTAAGGTATTAGGGTTATATCGCAGTTATAGAGAATCGTCCGTGCACGATGCTATGGGAATGTTTTAATATCATACTTGTGATTGTATTTAAATTGTCAGATACAAAATTACTTACATCACTTCTCTGGTGGCCTCGTGATTAGAGCGTCCGTCTCCAATCCGGAACGTCGTGGGTTCGAACACCGACCGAGTCATAATAAGACTTATACAAATGGTACTAACACCTGCCTCGCTCGGTGCTCAGCGTTAATAGGTCAGTGTTAGAACTGGTTGGTCTGGTATCAGGATAATGTGACTGTGTGGGACAAGGAGCTACATAACTGAGGCATTCTAGACATCACTTTAAACTGCCACACTGCAGACATCGTAGCGATATGACTAAATTATTTTTAAAATCCACACTAACATTCTAAATAACACACACACACACACACACACACACACACACACACACACACACTTATACCATCAAGTGATATAACTACCTCTACATCATTCTATTTCTCACATTCTCGCTGTAAATTTTGCATCGGTTTGTACATGGCGTGGTCAGATTTATAGTTCTTTTCGTCATAAGAATAATATTAAATTTACTTCATAAGAAAGCGCACTAAATATACCTCGTTCTATAGATGTTCAGACGTAGGAGAAATATGCGACGACTGATCAAATATGCCTTTATTATAAACTATATTAAAGAATGTGTTTTGATAGCTAATTAACATACTATTTTCGTTGTTTACAAAAATTGGTTTCCTTACCACGATATTACAATCGGGAACGAAAGTGAGAGACTCGTAGCGTTTGTTAAATGAGGAAAGTGTTACGCTCCAATGCATCTACCATTATAGCATGATATTTGAAGCTTCGTCCTGACTAAGGAACAGACGTAGAGATGAAACCTTTATGGTCCCATATATTTCCTCTTGTTTTACAACCCACCTTTAGGGCGACCAAATCTTTTTTCTTTTCTTTTTTCGTTTATGTTAAGTTATCGCTTCAATGTCTTTCACATCGATATCTACTGTTCTTAATCATTATTTAAAACGGGTCATAAATGTAAAAATAATTATATCCCACTTCATGCTATCTAAATTAAAAATGTTAAACCAGGCTTAATGTTTATTCTCTGCTACACTCTAAAATATTTTCAATATATGTTATCGCTCTACAGACAAATTCTTCAATATATCTTGGATTAAACCTGATGTATATCTTTCAAAATATAAATCGTCGGTAAATGGCTTAGGATAAACAATAACAAATATATCCTTTTGAGTGACAAATATCATAAGTTTGTCCATTTTGGAACGTAACAATTGCGCATCATTTTGATGTTGTTGTAGGATTTAACTCAATTTTCCAGCACACAATAGGCTATACATGACGGCTAGTATTACTGTGGAGGAAGAACCCGGGAATACCTCCAAAAAACAACCACCTACCCACGAGAAGCTCTTCGCAAGCTTTTTGATATACCCACATTGTCCAGTATCTGAGACTCTAACCCACGCAGACGGAGGTGATATGGCAGTGATCAGTAATGGAAAAAGCTTTAGACCACTCTCCCACTCAGGGCCCCTTCCATCTTTTTGAAAAATGGCCAACATATTGACATATGATTAAACCCAACTGGCCGTAACTAATTAAAATGAAAAATAAAATAATTTTGGAATTTGAAACTTTTGCACTTGACATTTGATCATCGATAACGGACTCAATAGTCGGTTGCCTTTCCTCGAGTTCAATGCATATATTGGTCATGATATAAACTGTGAATCTTGAGGAAAGTAGGCTTATGATATGAAACCCAAAACTGCAGTAAAAGCTCTAATGACCTTGTCCGCAATTAGGAATATATATTATAATTATAATGACCTTGACCTTTATCACGACAATCTCTGAACAAATAGGGAGCTGCTTCTGCTAAAGTATAGTACACATATGAAGTTTGATGACAATTAGGCTAAGCAAATTTGATTTATATTGCGGAAAGGAAAGTTATATTTTCAGTCCCTGTGAACAAGACATTGAACCTAGCAGATCCGGAATCTTTAGACTTCTACATCTTGCCATGGTTGAAGCACATATTATGCTTGGGAAAAAATTAAAATAAGTTAAAGTTATGCTTCCAAATATGTATACAGACGGACAGATTTACCGATTGGGAGACATATATCCTATCGATACATTCTCCTAACCAGCGCCTTCTACTAGGGATAGCAAACATTTTTAAATCTATATGTTGCCTCGAATGGCACTTTTAACGTTATCCATATTATTATCAAAGAATATCCATAAAATGCCTCAATAATAATAATAATAATAATAATAATAATAATAATAATAATAATAATAATAATGACGATGCTAATAATAATAATAATAATAATAATAATAATAATAATAATAATAATAATAATTAGTAGTAGTAGTATTACGTATTTCTGATTTAATTTATATTTATATTAATTTAATTGTTTGTAAGTTTCAAAATCTTTTTTTTTTAATTTCATTATATGTCAAACCAATTTAATTTTGTTTATGAGAGATTTGACAGTTTTCAGAAGTTTGTTTGTCCTGACCGTTTCATAGTAAACACATACGGCTGACCTAGATCGTGGCCTTATTTCAAAAATTGTAACAGCCACGTAAAACAGTTCTTGTTTTATTATTTTTATTTGAGAATAATAAGAGCAAGATCGAAGCTGTATTGGATACGTGACCCTAAACTTGTAAATAACTTTGGTGAAGTAAACAACTTGTGATTTTTATCTTATTCTTAGAGTAAAACGATTGGTTTTTTGTCAAGGTCTTACTGGGACTAAGTACTTTTAGACGTAACTATTTCTCGAGAGATCTGTTGAGTTGGCCCTTATCCGGGAATCTGTTTTGCATTTCAAATTACTGTATAACCTATGTTTATAGTCATATTTCGTCAGTTGGGGCTTTTGGTTTACACTGGAAAGTGTATGTTGTGTCAGTTGGGAGTTATAGCTTTTATTCAAATTATTTAAATTCTAAAAGTTTTAGTCTTTTCCTGGAAATGTTTGAATGCTCATACATAATTCTTGGACAGTGACATTTCTTAAAATTTGCAACACCAGAATTTTATATTTTGTGTTTCTACAGGGAACAGTAGATACAGCAACGTACAGGATACAACATTTGTCATCGCTTTCCATCTTTGATTTTCATCAGGACTCAAAGATGAATTTAGTAGAACACTTCATTACGATGACTTTGAAAATTAATTCGTGGATTATATTTGGATTATTTTTTGAATTTGTTTGTTAAAACCGGGAGTTCCTTATTATTCGTTTTTACATTGTTTTTGCATGGAAAAAACTATCGTTACATTTTACAGTGCTTGTTGGTTTCATTTCTTCTGTGTTACTGTATAGCATAACCTAAACACGTAACAGAATAATAATAATAATAATAATAATAACAAGAATAATCATATCAAACATAATAATAATAATACTTTAATATGTCACGGTCGATAGTTCTATTATGTCCGGAGTAAACCCTCTTCTTGCACTCATTCTAGTACCGTAAGATTTCCTTTTCAGATATTTAAAATGGTTAGCAATGTGAATGTATTTTCCTTTACTTTGTGTAGCTATTGGAAATAAAAGTTCCGAATTACTGATATCATTTACTTATTGATTGGTTGCCTTTTTGTTCTCTGCGTAATCCATATATTTTTGTTCAAATTCAAAACACCGGAAGTGAATAGGAAATGTACTGCAACGAAATATCTTATCGGCGTAACGATTTGCTACTGCTCTCCGAAAATATACCTTTGCGGGGAAATGTTACAATTTTTTCTGAACAAAAATAAGCCAAGCGATACAATATTACATCAAATATAAAGTTTTTTGATGATAATATAACTGGCTAACATCTAGAACAAATATATATGATGACATAATAATCTAATATCATCGATATTGCTTTTGTGCAATTAAGTGGAATCCAATTCAATAGCACATTATAAGAGAAGTGGAACATATGCAGGCTGTAATATCAGTTTGAATGCTGCTACTGTTAGTTCTCTTTATCAAATATCTTCCAATGGTTGCTCTTTAATAGTAATTCCCTATGTGAATGATATTATATAATACTCTAGTGGATGATTAACAATATTGAAAAAGATTATTTTAATCAAATCCTCATAATTTCTTCATCTAAACATTCCGTCTGGTTTTCTGACATTTTTCTTAAGGCCATGAAATTTCTTATCCTATTATGAATGTGACACTGTCTTTGTCGATGTCGTTCATTATTAAGGTTTTCATGTCATATAAGCATCTTAAGGGATCCTATTTTTGTCCAAAAATGATATGCCACGGCAGGTTAGCTTCTGTAATAAAGGCAGCTTAGTGTCTCTAACAATGCAAATGATCGTAAACAATTATTTTCTAAACAGCTTTATATATAGCAAACATTTTTTCCGTGCTTGTGGATTAAATATATCATTATTAATCGGAAACATGTTTGAGTACAAGATAAAGTCTTGATTCTGACCTTAAAAGTTTACAGAATGAAATTTCTCAATATTTTGACAGGGTATTTCCATAAAAAGGTAATTTTAAAATAGGTCAAGTATAGGCGTATTAAACATTGTTTAATTTGGATTTGTCATTCTTGCCTTAAAACCTGAAGTAGAATATCTTATTGTTGTGGTTGGCTTTTAATATGGGCGGATTGATTTATTCAGATTAGTATTCGCTGGAATTATAAAATTTGCATTAATATTTTGTGATAAGACATTAATTTAGAATTATATTAAATTTGGATAAGGACATTTTTAATTATATTATTAGTCATACATCTAAAGACGTCTCTACATTCCAGGCCATTGGCACATCCCAAGTTCTAAACAACAGGCACATAAACATATTCAGTATCGGAATTTGTTGAACCTGTCATGCAACGGTTTGGACTGCTTTGGAATTTAGTTCACAATGATCGAAGTTCTTTTTTAATTCTTGCTTTGGTTATAGGGAAAAAAATTACATATTTAATTTTACAAAACATGCTGGGATAAGCTATTCTATGTTACTTAGTTTAAAACCATAGCATCGTACCACTAAAAAGGTTTTGATTCCGCAATCACTCAAACTAAATTATATTGTGTATATAAATATTTATAAAGTCATGAACATTAGTTGATTGCAAGACATCTCGTAACAACCGTAATTGATGATTACTTCGAACGCTAAACTCAATTTCTATCTGTCACTGTCCCTATATTTGGCCCTGTCTGTCTGTCTGTCTGTCTGTCTCTGTATCTCTCTCTCTCTCTCTCTCTCTCTCTCTCTCTCTCTCTCTCTCTCTCTCTCTCTCTCTTTTAGTTGATGCATATTGCAATTAATTTCCCCAATGAAATAATATAACGTTTCTGAAATCTTGATAACAGGTCTAGTGTCTGAATCCGTCTTACACTTGCATGCTGTTGACTAAAACTTCAATATAATAACTTCAGTGCATGATCTTTTGCGTTTAGATATGCATTGATGAATCATAGCGGCAGACAGAGTGTAAGTGTCATTTAGGGTCCAACGTAATCTTGCTAGTGTTAATGATACATACAACCAAATACAATACACTGAGTCATTAATTGTTTTGCATATCCCGTAAGAAAACAGCGATAAATCGTACAAGTTTTGTTATGAATACCTACGTTGCAAGTTTCTTCAATAAATTAATTGATATTCTTTCATTTTTAATATAACACCAAAATACATGGTTTTTAATGTACGTTATATTTTTTAAAATTTACATTAGTTTGAAAATTCATTGACTCAAATGTTTTCGAAAGAGGAACAAATTTACGTCACATATTGATCATTTCATAAAGTTACAAAATCGCTATATGTCCCCATTTAAATTTCCATTCTAAAAACAAAGGATACAGTAAGAAAGCACATAGTCCTTAGTGAAATTGAAACTTATAACGTCTCAGACTTATATCCACTTCACTGCTAGCGACAAAAAGATATCTGTCAATAAATGAACCTCCATAAATTGCAAGATTTTTTCTTCAATATATTACGTCAACATTGCTTCTCTTTTGTAAACTGTTTCTAATAGTTATGGAAGACATTCAATATGAAAATATTTAACAATATGGATTATAGATTATGTCTAGACAGTTGTTTGAGTCATTAATAAGCCTACTGAATCACACTTGCACATTGCTAGAAATTAAAGAACTAGCAGACGAGTCATTAGTTTATCGACAATTACAGTTTGCAAACTGAAACCCGATACATTTGACATTAAAGCCAGCTAGATGTTCTAGACTGTGATGGTAATAACTTTATTTCAGCTGTGGAAAACTCCAAAGTTTATTGGATAAAGATGTTTAGTCAAGGTTCGAAAAAGGCACCCGGTCAATGTGGACAGGAAATTTTAATTTACATAATTCATTATGCGCTTGTTGAAACAATAACCATATAATATTAACTGTTAGGTAAACATCCATATTTAGGTAAGGTCTCCTGAAAGGCCCTTAGGGATAGTTGAAATCAGACGTTTACTTAATAACCATATATTCAGAAAATTAGTCGTTATGGGGATGGACGGGGATTTAATATTTGCTTTGCGTCAGTGTGTGAATATAAGGTGATTTAAAATGGATTTGGGAAACTATGAGGCATATCGGTATTTCCGATTTCAGATGACTCTATCCCTTTTCTCATGAGAATTGAATATGTAGCGATGTCCAAAAACAAGTTCAAACTAAGAACCACATTATCAACATAAACAATAGCAGTAACGGGGACGACGAGCATTTTAGCAAAGGCTGAACTTAGACTTCATATAAACATAAGTCAGTTAAATTTATTTATGGAATGTACCTACTCGTGTTTTTGAGGAAAGAGATAAAGATGATGTGTCGCTTTATGTAACAAGATGCTCGCTCTTCTCAACTCCTTAAACGCTGCAGAGAATCTCAATAGCTTTTTATAGTCCGCAAACACTTTCTCTGCTGGGAATTATCGATGTACCACTGTTTGAAAGAAGGTGATTCAATTATACCGTGTGATTTCGTGCAGAATACAAATTATATGCATATGCCAATATTAAAAACTTAATAAATTACATAAGTATTATCGAGATTAATGTACTGTTAGAGCCATAATATAGTCATATAACTTGCATAAAACCCTTTCCAAGTAAAAATCGAACACATTTTGGGAGTGAAGACAGCTATAACATAGCTCTCATACAGCCGAGTCAAATTCCACACGGCCTGCAATCATTCAAACACTGGATGTACCAGGCGACAAAGGTAGGTACTCGAGGTTTATGAGAACTCAGTCACTAAGCAAGCAATTTAACAATCAGCATTATACAAAAACCTACAGTATTTCTATTCAGTAATGTAGTGTGTATACATGGAACTATAATTATTAACTGACAACTGTAAACAAAGCTACTGCATCTGGATTCCATTTTATCTGTTATTATACGATATCATATGATACATATAAAATGGACACTTTTATTCGGATTAGATCTTGTCAGTAAAAATTGGTATCGATCAGTCAGAGTAGGTATTGGTCAGTCAAAATAAATGTTAGTGAGACAGAAAAGGTGATGGTCAGTCTGAACTAGTGATATAAGAAATTTCTAGTTATCAGAACATTCGAAGAAGTATTAATCAGTCTTAACAAGGGTCCGTGAACCGGAAGAGATGATGGTCAGTCAGAACTGGTGATATTTAGGAAAACAAATTGTGTGAGAATTTCTTATACATATTAAGTACTAGTTTTGTCGCCGAATAATACAACATATTTTCTAGTTGTATGTCTTATATCAAATTTGTATAACGTGAATTGAAATAAGGGCATGAAATAGGGAGTGTGTGATCGTTTTGTTTTTGCATTATATGATCAATAATGCATAACGTCTGTTTTTAAATGCAGAAATCAATCAGTCTCTGTTTTGAAAAACAATGTAGGATGAAACAATCAGTATTACACAAGAAAGTACAAACAATTGGACAATACAAAATGATGTATCGGTTCGCTAGTTTTCTTCGATCAAAATGTAAAGAAAGGTAGAAAATCACACATGACAACCTGCAACAATTTATCAAATTGAATATTGGCTATCTGTTTTGTATTTTCTATTCAAATTTTAGCACTTAAATAAATGACATTTGCATACTCATACGTATATATGATTGTATTTTCCATTGCAGAAAAAACAAAGGGGAACATCCCTATCATACGAGAATTCTTTCACAATATTCAAGATACGCATTAATCTGCATATATTTTGCACCCTAACACTTGCAGTGGTTAACGTTGTCCAGAAGACAGGATGTTTTGTGTTGATTGTGTACAGATTCTGACGATTCTGATTTCATTTTCGAGTCGAAAAGCCGTGTTTTTTCTATTTTATTTGTCTCTCGAAAAATAAAAGTTAATCAGGACAAAGATATACCAAAGGTCAACGTTAAGCAACACTCGCATTTCCATAGGAATAAGGAACATAATAAGCTATAATATTTTATCAGTGTTTATAGACGTGAAAAAATGAAACCTTATTATTATTATTTTATTAAACAATTCCTTTCCACCAACTTCTGTAATGTTACACTATATATTTGTATTAATAATAATTAAAATTAAAAAAGAAATGAGTTGTTACCGGAACAAAGATAAATGTGAACCTACTGACGACAGAGAAAAGAAAACAATGCGATTATAAATACAAGCAGGATATACAATTTCGCATAGAAAATGGTGCATGTAAGGAATTAATCGGTAAAAGCTTGATAAACAAGGAGATGGATAAAAATAATCTTAAAGAAATCAAGAAAATATAACAATGCGTGTTACTGTAAGATCATCTGAGATGCAAATGAATTTGTCAGATGAAATAATACTTAAAAATTGGTATCTTTAATACGTAATGAAAATTTAATTACTTACAGAGCTGAAAACAGATTATATGTCAACAAAAAGAATTAAAATATCCTACATGGCTTGAATATTAAAGTTTGCATTGCCTAACTTTATCAATGAGCTAGCTTGATAATTTTAACATACATTACTTTAAAACAGCCAACAAAGATTCAACACAAAATAGAAGATATAAGCGTTGAAAATACAGTTCAACAACTTGTTAGTAATTATGTTAAGATTATAAGGTTTATAAATCACCTGAAAAGTAATTTTACACAAGATTAAACATCCTCACAGAGTTACCTGAATCAATCAAGAATGGTTACAGGATTTATAATCTCTTTGACGTTTAGATAATGTGGTACAACTTTACTAGATACCATTTTAAAGAGATAAATGCATGCAGTGATAAGATATTCATAGCTGTTTAAAGTTCACCGAAGAGTACTGAAGATGTGTTAAATAAAGGAATAAGCTGTAATGGAATAAATCATGAGGAAATGGAAAAAAATATTTACTGAATAAAACAAAGACAGATAAATAAGAAAGCTTTTAAGATAGAAAATCAAATCTTGAATAGCAAACAAGAATAGAAAATGGCAACAAAATAAACCTCAACGAAAGTCTTTTAACAAATTATCGCGAATTGTATCCTATCTGTAAGTCAGAAAATTGCATGTGAGCGTCATTAAATGTAGTTAAAAGTATCGAAATTGTTTCAACATCTCCGTATGAGATAAACGGGAATATTTAGCTATATTTGTATTGCATTTACCTGAAAATGTATAAAGTTACAGATAGGATAAAATCTGCGATGCTGGATGGAACAAAAAATCAAATGGAGAAAGATGCGACGAATGATTTGCTAGACAATCACTCAACAATTCCTTAAACTTGAATAACAACCGTATTAAAGATCTAGCCATTCCGATATTAACAAAAAAATGCAATTGAAATCTGTTAACATCTATTTTAGACCTGTGAAACAAGAAGGGATATTTACTTTAATATCGGATTAGGAATAAATATAATTTCTCCACTATATCAATAAGAAACATTATAATAAATTGGTTAAAGATCAGAATAAAATAATCAGAAACATTGAAAAGAGTTTATGGCTTTTATGAAGTTAACAAATGTGTTACCATAAATAAAGGGATAAAGGCGAAATACGACATGTGGCAATACCAGAAGTAATAATCGGTTTAATATTCACACAATGTAATTATATGAATCTATTATATGAGGACCTAATAATAAATGATTAGGTCTTTGGAGAATCATATACAAACCAACGAGTTCAATGATAACAGACAGAAAAAATTAATCGATGACTTAAATCAAAGATAATGAGAACACTGTCTAATTACTCAAAATCTACATTTCTAACTCAATTTAAATTAAATGGCATAAATATTAAACAAGGCGACATATTTGTGTATTAGGGATCTGAAAATTTTCAGAAAGTTGTTAGAGCTGTTTTGCGTTTCACTTTGAAAAATTAAATCGTGGATTATTTTTGAATTTGATTCTTAAAACCAGTTTTAATGTTTACTTTGTTTTTTTAAAGAGAATTAAATTATTTGTTAAATTTTACAAAGCTTGTTGATTCACTTTTCCTGTGTTATAGATTAATATAGTCTAAACACGTAACATAATAATAATAATAATAATAATAATAATAATAATAATAATAATAATAATAATTTATTATGTCTCGGTCCATGTTTGTAATATGTTCAGAGTAAACCCCCAGCTTGCACTCATCTTAGTACTGCCATCTTAGTACTGGAAGGTTTCCTTTCTAGATGTTTAACAAAAATGTGTCAATGTAAATGTATGGTCCTTTTCTTTGTGCAGATGTTGGAAATAAAAGTTCTGAATTCCTGACATCATCTACTTATTGATTGGTTGCCTTATTGTTAGGGATTTGATAATAGTCAGAAATTTATTTGAAATGATTTGAGTTTTACTTTCAAAAGTTAATTCGTGGATTATTTTTGGATTTAATTCTTAAAAGAGTGAGTTCTTTATGTTTTTAATTTTTACATTGTTTGTTCAAGGGATTGTTACAAAGCTTGTTGATTTCACTTTTTCTCTGTTACTGTTTAATAAAGTCTAAATAGGTAAAATAATAATAATAATAATAATAATAATAATAATAATAATAATAATAATAATTATAATAATAATAATAATACTTTATTACGTCTCGGTCGATGTTTGTGCAGAGTAAAACCCCCAGCTTGCATTCATCTTAGTACTGGAAGGTTTCCTTTTTAGATGTTTAAAATGTTTATCAATGTGAATGTATTGTCCTTTACTTTGTGTGGATTATGGAAATAAAAGTTCTGAATTACTGATATCATCCACTTATTGATTGGTTGCGTTGTTGTCATCTGCGTATTCCATATATTTTTGTTCAAATTCAAAACACCGGAAGTGAATAGGAAATGTATTGTAACGAAATATCTTATCGGCGTAACGATTTGCTACTGCTCTCCGAAAATATACCTTTGCGGGGAAATGTTACAATTTTTTCTGAACAAAAATAAGCCAAGCGATACAATATTACATCAAATAGAAAGTTATTTGATGATACTATAACTGGTTAACATCTAGAACGAATGTATATGATGACACAATAACCCAATATCATCGATATATGAAATATTGCTTTTGTGCAATTAAGTGGAAGCAAATTCAATAGCACATTATAAGAGAAGTGGAACATATGCAGGCAGTAATATCATTTTAGTTTTCGTTAATGTTAGTTCTCTTTATCAAATATTTTCCAATGGTTGCTCTTTAATAGTAATTCCCTATGTGAGTGATGTTATATAATACTCTAGTGGATGATTAACAATACTGAAAAAGATTATTTCAATCAAATCCTCATAATCTCTTCATCTAAACATTCCGTCTGGTTTTCTGACATTTTTCTTAAGGCCATGAAATTCCTATCCTATTATGAATGTGACACTGTCATTGTTGATTTCTTTCATTATTACGGTTTTAAGGTCATATAAATATCTTAGGGTATCCTATTTCTGTCCAAATATTATATCCCACGGCAGGTTAGCTTCTGTAATAAAGGCAGCTTAGTGTCTCAAATAAAGAGATATTTTGTGTACTTACTCTCACCATTCTTTCAAGAGTTGAAAATATTCTGATTTATTTACGGATACAGAAGGATTTTAGAAAAAAATATATATGCCAGGAAATGATTATTTAATTTCTTTTCATTTCGCTCAACTGATGACAACAGCAAGAACTGTATTTGAGTACCAATCTCTGTACCCTTTATTAAATACAAGACATACCACCTGCCAACAAAAGACTTTTATAAAGGTAATTGGAAATGCCCTAAAACAAATTGACCTTTTAGTAGGACTTCACTTTTCATTAGGTTTGAACATATTCGTCTTGACATAATGTCTTATTTTATTAATATTTATTCGCATCATCATAAAGGTTAAACAGAATATAAATTAATTATACAATTCAAGTTGACTCATGTCGAAAGACCATTTACATTCTTTTTACAGATATACGTGTGAAATCTCGGATGTAGCGTTTAGTGTCTCGGTGGTTCTTTCCGGGGATTTTCCCGGATTCTTCCTCCACCATTAATACTGGCCGCCACGTATAGCCTATCATGTGCTGAAAAATGGCGTTAAACCCTACAACAACAACAACAACAACAACAACAACATATATTTGATACATGTATTGTGTCAAAGTATAGTGATTTGTTGCTTTTTCTTTTATCGCTCCAATTGTCCGATTAACCAGTAAACGATATAGGATATCACAGTATTGATTCGAAATGTTTTGTCTTTTGGGGGATGGAGGGAAGGGTCTAGTAGTAAATTAGTAATGATGGTGTCAACGCCAACACAATGGATTTTGTTTATTGCATGGGACAATTGCCAACTTACCCACACACTCCAGTATACCGACGTCCATATATACATTATATTTGCCTAAAATCATTTATTTTCTCTAGTAGTGCTATTCCACGTATCCTAGCAACACAGCACAATAATTATATGGGTTTTCAATTGTTGGGTGCGAATGGGGGACAACTGGCAATGAACATTAGCCCTTAGATTTACATTGTGGGCCCGAATGGAGACACTGCTACCAACCAAGGTTCTAGATGGTCAAAATGTGTCTCTCTCTAAACTTTTCACTTTTCAGATTTGTAAAAAGTAACAGCAGCAAAGAGATTGACGACATAAAACAATAACAGACGACAGCTTATCTAACGCAGACAAAGTGGCTGATGTATAGATCAGTTCTGAATTTATATACGGATATAAGAGCAGTAAATGTATTGAAGAAATTAATGAGTGAAATTATCAGATTTATAATTGCATCTTTGTTGTTCTTTAAAAATATTTACCCTTCATAAGTGATACAAAAGTATTCATTATGGACGAATGTACAAATGAAAAGAAAATCGTTTCCCTGTTATGCTGGTTGACTGATAATGTCTGGTCTACACTTGAAAGTGCCATATTCAGCTATTCGTCATAAAATACATATAACTGTTCTTATTGGCAGTAATTAGATTTTAATTTTATTTAATTGTTTCATGCATCCACACTCGCCTATAACCAATTTGTTAACGCTGTAAATTAACGACAATTGATACGAAAGGCTCTGTATAGCGTGTAAAATCTTGTGGAGACAACTAGATGAAGTCGGACAAAGATTTTTAACAGGTTTTGTATATGGGAGATTTATACTTCATCTTCCCTTGACACAGTTCAGTAACAATTGATATGGTAATTAGAAAGTCAATATTGCCTTTACACAATCTACATCTTGTAACTGTCAGGTTATATGCTTCTGAATAATTACTGTACTTAATGATGCGGCTATATGTGAACACAATTGGAAAGTCACTCTATAATATAATACATAGGAACTAAAAATAGATACTTCCTTTTTGTATCTGGATGCATTCATACATCAGTTAGCAATATAATATTGTTTACAATATTTTAAGAGCTGTACAATATTAATCTATGGAGCAATCTAGTACGATCAATGCTAGAGCTTCAGAAAGAGAATAAAAATGTAGGCAAGGTAGGCAAACACTAAACAAAGTTTATTTTATAGTTTAGAATGGAGCTACTTTATGAGTTGCTATAAAATAGCTGCAATTATTAAACATTTTTTCATTGTCTACCAAAAGATGAATATCTTTGGAAATAAAAGTATTTGGAGTTGCCCTGACTTGATTCTTTTATTTTCGTAACTTTGTAGCAATGATAAATAACGTGCCCTTTCTTCTTGAAATAGATAAAGATAGGAGGATATGAAGATTTCTCATCACATCATATCACAAATTTTATTCCTAAATGTTGTGCTAGTTTGAGATTTGGTACTGCTTGTTTGAGACTGAAATTGCTTTTACCTGTTGAGTGAGACTTACTTTCAAAATAAACTGAAATGAAATTCCCTTTCTTTATTTTCTCTTTTCTCTTTATTTCTTTCTTGTCTTCCACATAACATTTGCATCAGCCTATCTTTTCTCTCTCCTTTTTCTGCAACTGTTATTGTATTTGTCCCTCTATTTTCTTCATTCTTTAATTGCATTTGTCTATCCTATTTCTGCAACTGCATTTTTCTTGTTTTTCTCTTTCTGAAGGTCTAGCGTTCTGAACTCTAAAATTAAATCTTGTATTTTAATTTCATTTCCATATCTGCAAATTGGAGCCAATCAAACTTAAAGCACGTTTATCCAATATTTCGTTTCTACCAAATATTGAACAAAACTATTTTGCATTTATTCCTTCGTTAAAGAAATTATCGCCTCAAAGCGATCATATTGTCTGACAAGCTAGATATTTTAAGGATTCTAACATTTCCTGGATAGCATGTGAAATACAGTTATCCACTTTAGATGACACTAAAAACTTCTTAGTTTCACTAATCACTCTCAGATATCTAAAATAATACATGGGACCTAAATAATTTGACACAAATGGATTAAAAATACAAAGCATAGTTTTCTAAAATATTTGAGGACATTAGTATTTAGTACACGAGCTTCCAATTTCCGCTGCGACTCTATAGCCTTAAAGTTAGTAATAGAGAAGAGGGAAAAGTAACACATTTTGTAACATTCAACAAATAATTTATCTACCCAGAATAAAAAGCAAAACATTAAAGAGAACTTACAGTAATGCGACTTAAATAACAAATAGTCCAAAAAGATTTTACCAAAATTCCTCCATCTAATTAAATGCCAGCTGTGTGAAATAAGATCTAGCCCTGAAGGTGTTGATATCGCTGTAGTGGAATACTAATCACACTAATATAATGCGAGATGTCAGGTAATGACTCTGTTGAGTATAGTATTGAGTACTTTGTAACATAAAGATCAAGTAAAACTTACTATTATGCATAGTATATAATGAATCAAAACATATAACAAATAATGCAAAATAGACATAACGTTAACTTGAAAATAACTTGAAGGTTAATTGCAAATCTATCACTTGATTGGAATTGGTTGGAATTCCAATTTATGTCAGTCACTTGAAGAATATGGACAAGTCCATTAAGGGAGTAGGCTTTCTTGTATACAAAGCCATCAAGGGATCTGTGCTTTAATGACGCCTCATATCTAGCGGAATCATCTCTATTCGTCTGAAAGCATCTCCCTTTAACATCACAATTATCCAAGTCTATGATCCAACCACTAATCACGATGCTGAAGAAATAGAGGAGTTTTACAACAAACACCTAGGTATAATAAACATGATAAGTAAGAAGGAAGGAAATTGGAATGCCAAAGTTGGCAAAGATGTTTTAAAAGGCTGAGAATATCATTGTGGACCTTCGTGCAATGAGCTTGCCAATAAAAGAGGGAGACGGCTGCTCTAGTTCGCAAGCTACAACAACTTGGTACTAGAAAACGCCCTGGGCCAACATAAAGTTTCACGATGCTGGACATGGCACGCACCAAATGGAACCCATCATAACCAGATCGACTACATATTGGTTCAAAACCGTTACCGATATGGCATCAATAGACCAAAAACAAGAACATTCCCAGGTGCTCATGTTGGGAGTGATCACGACCACATGATTATAAACTTCCGTGTGAGGCTGAAGAGAATTAAGAAGCCAAAGAAAATTTGGCTCAAATTAAACCTTGAACAACTGAAAGACTCTAACATCTGCAAGTCATTCCAAGCAACAGTTGGATGACAATGTGCTCCACTGCTTGTGATGTTTTGATGTTAAGGTGATGACAGACACTTTCAACGCAGTCATTACAACAGCTGCCAAAAACATCATTGGCCTCCATCGCCCAAAGAAGAAATCCCTGGGTTACACAAGAGATTCTGAATCTGTATAATGCCCAAAAGAGACCTATAAAAGTAAGAAGCAATGGAGTACCGAGAAATAAACAAACTTGAAGAAACAAACTTGAAGATAGCAAAAGAAGATCAGATTGGACAAAAGTGCATAGACATAGAGAGCAGTCTGATAAAGAATAACAGCAAAAATGCATTCAAAATTGTGAACGACCTCAACAAACAAAATCAACCAAAAGCCAGTACCATTCAAGACGAAAATGGAAAATGATTCACATAAGAGAGTGACATTGCAGAAAGATGGATTGAATATTGTAAAGAACTCTACAACCATCCGTCCACAGGAGACCTCGAGGTGCTTGAAGTTCAAATATCCACAAAAGATGATTTCCCCATTCTCAAAGAAGAGGTGGAGTCAACAATAAGAGCACTGGAGAAAATGAAGGTTGATGGAGTAGACAACATCCAAGCTGAACTTATCAAGAATGGGGGGAAATCAGTGATAGAGCTACTAACAAAATTAAGCAACAAGATCTGGCAGACAGGTCAATGGCCAACACAGTGGACCTAGTCACTGATTATAACACCCCCCCCCCTCCAAAACAAAGGCAATCTCTGGCTGTGTCAAAATATACAGAACTATCGGTTTGATCAGCCGTGCTAGTAAATTGATGTTGAAAATCATATTGAACAGACGGAAAAAAAACAAGGAGACGAAATAACTGCTGAAGAACAGGCAGGGTTCCATAGTGGACGAAGCACAACATAACAAATATTCAATCTCAGGGTTCTGTGAAAAGTACTCACAACAACAACAAACCATCTATCATGTGTTCATAGATTTCAAACAGACTTTTGACTGAGTGTGGCATGAGGCATTGTGGGCCACACTAAACAAGTACAACATGGACCAAAAGTAGACCAATATCATCAAGCAGCTGTGCGTCTAGGCTACCAGTGCAATATTCGTTCAAGGTAATGTGGGGGACTGGTTAAAGACAACAGTTGTGGTACGTCAAGGTTGTCTCCTGAAACCCACGCTTTTCAACGTCTGCGTAGAGCGCATCATCAGCGAAGCAATGGGCAACCACTATGAGACAGTCAGCACTGGAGGGAGTAAAATCACCTACCTCCACTTTGCAGACGACATTGATGGGCTGACAGACAGTGAGGACGAGATTGCCACCTTAGTGAAGAACCTGGATGAACCATCTTCCAGATTTAACATGGAGATAAGCGCTGAGAAGCCAAAGCTAATGACAATTAGTGGCAAACAAATCTCATTATAGAAGAGGACAGGAACTAGAAACAGTGAACCAGTTAAAATATCTTGGTTCCATAATCACCGAAGAGGAAGCAAGAGCAGAACTTTTGTCACGAGCAGCACAAACAACGGCAGCTATGTCAAAGCTAAGACCAATCTGCAAGAGACAAGAATATCTCTCTGAAAACTGAAAACAGACTATTGAGAGCACTAGCCATCTCGATCGTTTTGTATTCATTTGAGTCCTGGACCCTGACAGCAGAAGTACAACAAAGAGTTCCGGCACTTGAAAAGTGATGCTACATAACTAGGCTTGGCATCTTTTACATGGACCACATCACAAATGAAGAAGTGCGTAACACCTCCTCACCAATGTCAAAAAGAGAATGCTGAAATGGTATGGCCGTGTCATTAGAGCCAACAGTCTATCCACATCAGGGGCCCCGATTGGCCGAGTGGTGTAAAGCGCTCTCCGTTACTGATCACTGCTATCTCACCTCTGTCTGCGTGGGTTCGAGTCTTAAATTCGGCCAATATGGTTATGTGAGAAAGCTTGCCAGTAGCTTCTCGTGGGTCGGTGGTTCATTCCTGGGTTTTCCCCGGTTCTTCCGCCACATTAATACTGGCCGCCATATATAGCATATCTTGTGCTGAACGTTTTACATTATCAAGTATTTAAGTTCTTTTGAACTCAAAAAAATACTAAACTGCTAACTCACAGAACATAAATTTCTTAAATATTAACTAAAATGTTCATTACGAAATTTTTTCATTAAATTCTTGCACATTTCTGAAGATATTTGTAGAAAAAAATAAAAATTATAATAATGTATAAACTTTTGCTATAGTAGCGGAATGTATCTTGAGAACTTTAAAGTTGCAGGATGAAATGATACAGGATGTCCCAATATTTACCCTTCAAAAAATATTGTTTGCTTTTATTTAAAGGTGATTCTTAAATTGCGGACCAACCAAGTTAAGCTGGAACGATTTTTACTCCTAATAGTTTCATTATGCCATTTGTATATTACAAGCATGTAGATTAAACGTTCATTATTTCAGTCTTAGAAGTTTTTGAATCTTAAATTATAAAATTATTTGTCTTAGATAACTCCTCCACCTAAAATATTCCTTCAAATATTCTCTTGACAGCAAAATATCCAAATAAATTAAGTATGAATCAGATATTCGGTTTATAATCTACACATATTTGTTCGTGTTCTATTTTATTTGTCTTCATATTACAACTTGGATATATTTTTAACTTTTGTTATTTAAATCTATGTATAACAAATCGACAAAAAATAAAAATATATATATTCAAGCAATATGGCTGAGGGACAAAATAAACTATGTAACTTTTTCAGCATCACAGTAATAATAGTTTCTTCTCTGGCCTGATATTATCACCCGAGGACACGTTTTATGATATTCCATATTCATTTAATAAAATTTTACTAGTTATTTGTTTTGCATTTACCACACTCTAATCCGTCAATACCTAAGACAATCTAAGATAATGCATCCCGACTGCCAAGACAGGTATGACTTCTCTTTCTTACGCACTCTCGAACTGCGTTATGGAGTCAAAGAATCCAAAGCCACATTGGTAGGAAAGTCGCATTAATTTATTACAATTATTCATCGTTGAATTTATCGCTCACTAGGCTAAGCAAAACGCAAGAATATCCGTGATGTATTTCAACCAGTATATAAAAAGTTTATGTGTACAGTGTCCACTTCGGTGTATATTATTATCAATTTTGACTCATCACCTTGTCTCCGTCTTCTCAATCAGACAGTCATAATTAAGAATGAATTGACATTATCCGATAGTGAACCCCAATATCATTGTCATTTGAACCCGCATTGATGTACTGCCCTGGTTGTTAACGAATACCAACATTTTATCACTCACAATATACTTGACGGAGATGTTATTGTTGGGCGTTAATAATACAATAAAATGAACAATACTGACAAATACCCGTTAAACATTACACGAAAAAAATAATTTAGTAACATTATTCTGTCTACTTAGTATATGTATGGCCATATAAATGGACAGCCTAAACGAAACACGATACTACTAACCCACTAATAGAAGATATATATCATAACATTTTTCAGATTGGCACGGGTCTCAAAATACAACTTAAGATTTTTGTGCAAAAATTTGTTCATTATGTCTATTTTAATGCATCCATTATTGAGAACAAGACTATGAATAATTGTTGTTATTGGTTTAGTCCTAATGCCATTTTTCAGTACATGATAGACCATTTATGGCGGCCAGAATATTTAGTGAAGATTTAACCCAGACAAATAGCTTGAAAAACTACAGTCCCAAGGGAAGTTATTAGCAAGCTTGCACACGCTGACAGAGATGAGGTTTTGGTGATCTTTATATGCGAGCGTCTTAGACCAATCGACAACATATAGTTATCTAGAAAATATTTACAGACTGTGTTAGTTCAACTGTATGAAATTTTGTTTTCGCCAGAAACTTATAAAGTTAATTTCATGTTGGGGCTAAACTAGAACACATACAGATAAAATTCAGACACCTATGTTCATTGTTATTATTATAACTAAGGAGGTGTGAAATATGATATTTATTTGAAAAATTAAAATATGATGTTTTGTGGGTATGTTATGTGAGCTAGACAATTCAAGTCAGGTGCTACTTATAATGTATATTCTTTGAGTCATCGATAATTTTGCGTGAACAGAAAGCCTGAAGAGTCAAGCGAGGATGGATTATTTCAGATAATGATCTGTATAGGCTTGAACAGACCGAATTTTCAGTCCATATTTTTATTTAAAAATGTATGCAATTGATATTATATATGCTTCTTTCTAAAAATGTGTATGTTATTTCATGGATTGATTTAAGAAATGTAAATGAAGATGAAAATAAAATTCATATCGTTATTGAACATAACCCTAACCTAACTAATCTATGTTGAATTCTCAACAAATACATATATCGTCTGTATCTTATTATATACTCAGTTCGAATCACATCACAAAGAAATCCTTCACCTGCTTACAAACGAAACAAGGATTTTAAAGATGATTTTGTTTGTAATAAATGCAAGAACAACACCATATATAAATGGTTAATCTACAAAACGTATCAAAAAAATTTAGTTTTGGAATGTTCTTTTATTGATGGAAACGCTTATTTCAGTAATACCAACGAAACCTTAAAGGTGCGTAATGGAACGCAATGTGCTTATTCATTTGATGTTTATCTGATAAATTGTAAAATATGTGGAAACTCAGCAATGAGTATCTTAACGCATGTATACATACTGATATCGAGCAATCATGTTCAAGTTATGTTGACAAATCTTGCCAAGCTAACATTTGATACAAGATTTTTCATGTATGCCTATTGATATTAATTCTGAAATGGAATGTCTATTAACGGAAACATGTTGGATTCAGCGTTAAGATACTGTAGATCCAAATGGCTTAAATTCTACGAATATTTATAATCCTCATTAATTCACAGTATATAATCAATAATATATATCTGAAAGAAAAATATATCATCTTTATGTATGTTCTACTGTATATGCTGTGCATGTTGTCCGAATCATTGTCAATAATGGGTGTTGTGATTGCGCCACACTGCTGACGGACAAATCAAAGATAAGTAAAAGATGGGCAGAAGACTGCAATTTCAATCCTAAATCATTTCATCGATCAATTAAAGAGTGTTCTGATTGACTTACTCAAGAGGTAATCAACTTGTCACTTGCTGATACTTGCTGATATTTCAACGTTGACGGCAACTGTGAAAGCTCTTGATCTGCTGTCAAATGGCAAAGCACCTGGAGCAGATATTATTCCAGCAGAAGTCAATAATACCATAGCGTCACGCACATAAGGACTGAACTCATCCAGTTAATTAATTTGACTCAGGGAACTATATTGCAGGAGTACAAGTATGCATCCGTATACATGCGACAACTATTAAACTATCTCCTTACTGACAATAGCCTAAACATCCTCGCCCAACTTTTGCTCAATATATTTGGGCATAACATCGTTCACAATCTGCTGATTAAGAGTGAATGTTACTTCAGGAACAGAAAAATGCAGGAACGATGTCTGGAATGGAACTACATCTTGTGCAAGGCATTCGTCGATCTGACTAAAGTATAACTATGGCATTAAGATGATCATATATCTTGCTGACGGCAAGCTCTTTAATATCATGCGACTATTAGTGAAAATTAAACTACAGAAAGTGGCTCTACATGATCTCCCAATTTGCTGACAACTGTTCACTGACTGAAAAGTCTACGTCTGACATGCAACACTCTATGGACCATTTATAATCAGCGTCTGAAACGTTTGGGCTACACTCCGTATCACGAAGAGTTATTTTACAAATCTGCTCCAGGTAAGCCTTTGCAACGTGCAGTCCACATCTGACAGCCTACTCACAAATGTATCGGATCGAAAAGGCATTAGTCTACAAGGAAATATTAAGGTCTACAACGCAAATGTGTTGCCTTCCTTGTTGTATGCATATCATTGTTTTTAACAGTGATTTCCTAGAAAATGTAAATTTTAATATCGTACATAAGTTTTTGAATTCAATCTCAATAAGCATTAAAGCAAAACTGCATACAAATCTGTGTGTGTTTTTGCTTTTTGTTGTTGTTAATGGTGTTGACGTCTATTACAAATAAAAAAGGGTTCCACAGTAGAATTAAGATCCAAAATAGCCCCGGTGGTAGCTGTTCCTCTAGACTATAAAGAACGAAGAAAGAAAAAAGCATGAAAATATCAGACTTCAAAGGGCACCATTACTACCACTGTTTTAGTAATGATATTAAACGTGGCCTTTATCGTAAGACACTGAACGAAGAGAAAGGCTTCTTGAAACATCATACCAAATATAGGTATAAGATAGATCAACCACAAACTAAACGGAACAAGTGGGCAACACCATCCAGTAAGACACTGGCGATATGATGGTGTTCTAACAATTGTGAAAAAGATACTTGAGTTGATTTGGTTACATGTGTGATGTGATCATTAGGAATGACATATACCTTCCTACAAAGCAAAAGTAACAAATGATGACAAAGCAAAAACTGGTTCAAAAACGTCATGGTCGGAAAGCATGGCATTTCGAAAAGCATCTTAGTGTTACAATAGGATAGGATAATGGGTACATTGAATATTTGATATTGTCAGAAATTATTTCAATTGTTGCAAACGTCTCATGCTTATTTGTAGATATCTAACATTACATTTACAATGCAAACAATGTAAAGGTTGTAAAGCAATGTCATATTAATGACGTCATATGACCAATGAACTTATGCAGGAGATAACACGATTTGTACAAAGAATTAGTGGCCGGTGTTTTAGCAAGTGCAAAATTTGTGGTGGACTAATGTATATACAAGAAAAATTTGAGAAGCAATTACAGCTTGTGATTAGTCGTCTAAAACCCTAAATTAATCGTTGTATAATGTAAAAAGGCAGACTCTCTCTTTTCAATCACAGTGCTTGAGATGGGAAATTCAGTAGTTTAACTGTTCGACTGATGTCTTTTCTGTCCATTGTTTGGGTTATATCTCCATATTATTTTAAAGTCTTGTTCAAATGCTTCTGTTTGAATGCCCAAGAGTAGAGTGCTTAACGGATGGGTCTGGTTTTTGCACTACATACAAATTATTTAACATGGTAATGTTTCTTGACGATTGAAACTTGACTTGTTTTAAAGTCATCTTGGGTATTGATGTTCAACTGCTTTTGGTTTTAGGCCTGATATTTATAACTTCTGATTCGAGGACTACAATTTCATTGTTTTCTAAATTGTGTCTAATAAATATATTATTCTGAAACGAGAACAAATGGTATCACAATAATATCTATCTAGATCACTTGTGTAGCGAATCAATATGTAAAGGATACAGTTTCATGTTATGCTATATTTAAAAAAATATCATGTCATTAAGGTACTTTTTTATTGTAGCTAAGTTCCGCCGCCATGAAAAATCCGAAGACAAGAGAAGCCTGGTGATGGGCCCAGTACTTAACAACAAACCCCAGGAGCAAACCAAGTTCATCGTCCCTCAGATTTTTGTAGACTATGGTAGCAGACGACAATCGTATGCCTCTGATTACTTTCGTCGTGCGAGTGCAGAGAGTTTGAGTAGCCGTAGAACATCTGCTGCCTCCGTAGAAACCGATCGGAGGGGGTCAGGAAGCAGTTTAAGTAGTAGACGAACTTCAGTGCAATCTGATGAAAGACGGGGATCTGGCAGTAGTTTATGTAGCAGAAGAACGTCCCTTTTGTCCGAAAGTACATCTCGGAGGGATTCTGGAAGCAGCAAGAGCAGCAAAGGCAGTAGAAAGGGTTCTAATGCGAGCTCTGGGAGATATGACGATACAGATGAACTGTTGGCTGGTAAGCTAATCGCGAACAGTGTGTAACTATAAATACCAGTCATCGTGAAAGTAAATACAGTCAGTCTTCGTGGAATTCCTAAACTAAATCCGGCTTATAAATTGAAAGTTCATTACACAATGAAGGATATTGGATACTAAAAGCTGTTTATTCATAGATATTGTCAATATGATTTTGACATGTCACTCCAGTTTTAATTTGATAATGGATACTATTATGCAAATAAAAAGATAGTTCATAGATGCACAATAATGTATCAATAGATTTTTAATAGCATGTCATGGCTGAACATTTTGAAACTACTTTTGTCTTCTCTCCTAGACTTTTCGGATTCAGAAATATTGGAATTGGACGAAGATAACGAGAACTTCGAGGATAAACCAGTAGAGGCTCGCCGTTCTAGCCTCGAGGAACCAACAGATCCAACTCAGGGAAAGAAGAAAAAAAAGCCCTACCGGAGGAGTCATTCACTGGCCGAAATTCGTCGACCATCAGCAATCTATGTCCCGGAAGGTAAGATTTTGTGCCAAAGTTCCTTGGAGTTTTAAATAAATGAATATATTGTACTATACTAACCATTTTCTTCCTGTAGCAAGACCATTCTTAATAACTCTAGTTTAGCACTTATGTAAACCCTAGTAATATACTCGTACCAGCGAACAGTTTTACATAAAATGTAACTCTTAATTTGATATTTAGTCTTTATATGTGACAGAGTATATCTTACTAATTTGCCGTCTTCGTCGAGTAGTATACCCGATCTTAATACTTTAGGATAGAACCAATGTTTGCATAGAACCTTGTTAGACACTGAGCACACATCAAGCCTATGTAACCGAACGGTTATTTTAACATAATTTAAATGGCTCGCTGCACTAATCATCTTACAGCGAATGTAACCGAACGGTTATTTTAACATAATTTAAATGGCTCGCTACACTAATCATCTCACAGCGAATGTAACTCTCTCTCTCTCTCTCTCTCTCTCTCTCTCTCTCTCTCTCTCTCTCTCTCTCTCTCTCCAAGCATATTTAATGTCGCTGTTAATTAGTTTGTCAGTGTATAAGGTCTTTCTTAATTTACTCTAGTCACTTCGTTATCTTATATGTGTTTGTTTCTTTCTTTCCTTCTCACAGATTTCTTTTGTAAAGCACTACCTAACGTCTTTTGTTAACGGACCCGCTTATAGTGAATAAACTGACATAGCTAGGATTTGCTTTTAAGAACACTGTGTATCGTGTAAGTGTATTTCTACATTAGCACAATGACCGTTAAGCGCTGTATATGCTAGCGACTGAAGGTCAGAGACGGAAAATCAATAACAATGCATGCTTTGTGCAGCAGGATGTTCATCCTAATTTGAATTTGACGAGTGCATACACTAGTCCGAGTCCATCTGCTCTTGCTCAATGGCAATGTAAAAGCAAGCTGTTCAAGGAGCAAACATTGATTTTACCCACCATTTGGTTTGTAGTTCTTGAGTTTGGGTATCGTAATTTCTGCTAGATTACGTTAGTGCGAGTCGTCAACTTGCTGAAGCCAGTCTCTACTTTGCCTGAAGATTGTATTGAGCTTGTGAGCTGGCTGCATGTACGTCTCGTCTAATGAGTGTAACATTCGGAACACTGGCATCTTCTCGGAACCCCAATTTCAACAGATCCTATAGTAGCGTTGCAGACATTGTCTTTTAAACAAACACTGAGGAGATAAACTGAATCATCTAACCTAATTACTTACACCTACTACTCAAACTTCGACCTCTGCTTGTCCCTTTTTTGTATCCATTTCTCCCCTTTACATAGTTGGATACGGTGTAATGTATTCCGGGCCACCACGTTCAGGCGAAACCGATTTCAGTGTATTTATCTCGACTAATGAATTACCAGCAAATTTCATGATGAATTGCTGTCGATCTATCTCTTTTGCACTTTCCATTATCTTTGAATGTGTCAACACCTACATCGGTCAAATTCGAGTTGAGTATCACTATTAGGCTTCGCTAATCATGCAGCCATTTAATTATTTGATGGGGGCCCCGAGTGGCCGAGTGATCTAAAGCGCTGTCCGTTACGGATCACTACCATCTCACCTCTGTCTGCGTGGGTTCGAGTCTCGGATTTGGCCAATGTGGGTATGTGAGAAAGCTTGCCATTAGCTTCTTGTGGGTCGGTGAGTTTTCCGGGTTATCCCTCCACCATTAATACTGGCCGCCATGTCTGGCCTATCTTGTGCTGAAAATTACGTTAAACCATAAAAACAAACAAAACAATTATGTGATGCTTTTCTTGATGAAATGATGAAGAGATGTAAAAACAGGCAGCTCAGGAACTTAGGAAACTTCTTTTGTTACATTGGTGAATCAAACTACAATGGCGATTTTATATATACTCAACTATATAGATATATTGCAATAATTAAAGTACACTTACTTTGCAGTAATATTTCACAACAATCGAGCAAATAATAACTGACCTGTTTCGAAGCTTTCTGATTATTCCTCGAATAAATCAGCCATTAACAATGGTCACGGAGTAGGTTATTATTTGCCTTGTCCCGCCAATTTTTGTAAACTACTAACTTTTGATTCTCAAGATGATATATTTAAACTTAAGATTCTAGTGTCTGGCACGCCTAACTCAATTCCGTCTGTCAAAGATGTTTACGATAAAAATTGGACAATGCCTTGTTCCAACAAGAAATCGCCACTTACCTGTGAACAAGGTTACGTAACTGACTTTGGCAAAAATAAAAGCGCGCGTTGCGTTATGACTATGTCAATAAACGCGGCTGGACACCTCAGACATGTTGAGAAATTCTAGCCTCAGTGTTTTAACATACCCATGCTAACATCTAGTTTCTCCTGTCCCGTGACAGTCTCAACCCAACACGTCATGATGTGTGCCTCAAGCCGTCCGATCCATTTATATCTGTACGAGAAAGACTTAGATAATTCTTCTTCCACTAGAAGCATTTCTTTTCAACAAAGCATTATGTATTTTTCCATCTCAACCTGATGCTTCTGATTCACACATAAATACGCAAAAGATTTGATTTGGTTTTTGCTCCTTCAATATTTACAATTTGTCTCCTTCGTAATAAAATATTACAAGTTGTTTTATTTTATAACATTTTGTGAGAAAAAGCAGCAAAGATAATTCGTATTGTCTTTATTGTAGTTTCTTGAAAATAGTATGGCTCAATGCCGCCTCGTCTTTCAATCTCTGAAGTTTCAGAATTAGTTTAAAAAGCAAAAGAGTTAAAATGATTCATTGGTTATAATCATTCATTCATGCTTTATACGGTTTTCTGAATCTTTGACCCTAAGACGGTTTAGACATTTCAGCCTTGGACGATTCGGTCTTAGACATTTAGTCCGATGGACGTTGCAACCCTAAGACAATTGATCCCATGGATAATTTGGCCCAAAGCTATTCTGGCCCTGTATTTCAATACTATTCTAATTGATTTTAACATTGTTTTGTTTTACAAGGTTTGAATATTTTTAATATTTTATTTTATGTCAGAGTTTTATAAACAAAATATGATAACAGGTTAAAGTATGCATATGAGGGGAGGTCATAGACGAATGGAAAACACTATCAGACCTACCTCAGTGAGTGAAAACCAGAGTTAGCGATTTAACTAACCTTTACCAATATATAGTGATATTACTAGATATATAATGGAATAATGGAACTTGTTCACGTTCACACCATACTTAGACCAATGTTATACTTTCATTTTCTTTCGTCCTTCCTTCCTTCCTTCCATCCTTTCTTTCTTTCTTTCTTATTTTACTTACTTCCGTTTTTTCTTTCCTTCTTCATCTAGACGAATCGATCTTAAAACTTGTCAGGGATGTTTAATATCTAGTTTACATTAACTACTCGATAAAAAGGAGTTGTCAAAAATGCAGAAAAATCAACCCCAATCACAAAATGCACGGTTTTAGTATTAATGTTTCGATAATTAATTATCCACATGAATAATGCAAACTGTCAAAAGTGAACTTACGTGACCTGATGCTATTCGATATTATGTCACACACAATATGGTATACCTGATACACTCAACAAAAGCGCGATCATCGTTATGCCTGAATATGATGTGTAAATACGGCATTGATTAGTGTTAAATTGAAAACCGAAATTGAGTTACAGTCAAACTCCGTGTGTAGTTAGCATATGTTACCGAAATAAACTGCAAGCTTGCCAAGACACAAAATTCATGTCTGAATGCAGAAATAAAAACAACATCAGCCTGTAAAATCCTTTCAAGAAAACTTACAATCATTAAAATGTTTAATTATTTAATTATGTGACTATCTGAAGTCTTCTATCTGAAGTCTTCTCGAGCATTTTATGTTACTCTAGTACCCACCATTGCCATGTTCAATGAATAAATCCGTGCAAAAATGTGTTAACGAAAACAAAATTCTCTCCATTTTCGAATTAATGTATTAATGTATTCATTAATTTTCACGATACAATATAATTGTGTACAATAACAGTCTCTACCCTAAGATTATTGCAATACATCGAAATATCTTTTTTTTATTGATGTAGTAATGCAGCTGTAATTCGCATTGACTCAATGGAAAACAAATCTATGCAACTCGAATGTGTTTGCATTAACAATATACATAATAGAAAGAAAATGTACGGTTTTTTAAAGTTGATATGAGGAAATATTTCGCCACTAATGACTATACAATATGTACAATGCATGGTTGTTTAAACGTTGATAAATATATCAACCTAATTCTTTACATTTCACTTGCTTATTTATTTCAAGATCACATTTATTTGCCTCGAGTTTTGGAGTGATCTCTGTTTTGAGAGTAACAATATAAACCTTGATAATATAATCGACTTTGTTCATATCGTAGTTGTTTAAAACAACATTCCTTCGATTATCGTCACACAATAATTTCACAACAAAGTTTGTCGAAACCCGTGTAGACAGGTCTTGGTATAATGTTCCTAAACTTGGTGCTGAATATGAATAAAAGACATTGTCACATCAGCTTTACCCTCTCCATCCAATCATATCAGCAGTAAATGATAATGTTTACTATTCTTCTATGGTCAAAGAGGAGATCGGAACTGCTACAGTATATGAAATTAAAAATGGTCAATATTCAATCGCAAGAAAATCCCAAAGGTTGTTTTGAAGGAACGCTTTTTTGAGATAAACATTTGACTTGTGCGGAATCTCTTCAGCGTGTACAATCAGCTTAGCTGGAATTCAGTTTTATTCTCCTTTTTGACTTTCTCTAATATAAATTGTACATCTAATTTCCCCTATATGTGCAAACTCATAGTACTATATTCAGTAAGTGGAGTTTATCATACCATTGTCATGTTAGGCTGCTGAATACGCATGTGCTCAAGTGGAATAGTCCAAATGTATGCGTCTTAATGATGTGCTCAAGTGGAATAGTCCAAATGTATGCGTTTTAATGATGTGCTCAAGTGGAATAGTCCAAATGTATGCGTCTTAATGATGTGTTCAAGTGGAATAGTCCAAATGTATGCGTCTTAATGATATGCTCAAGTGGAATAGTCCATATGTGTGCGTCTTAATGATACGTATCTATTTCAGCTCAAAAGGACAAAATCAGTAACATCGTCAACATTTGTGTTATAAATTTGCTTTCAAAATTGTCATATTGGTTTGGATAACTCGCATGTGTTCATGATCTAAACTGAATATCAATTAGGTTAGTCATATAATTATGATGTTTTTAACTGCTTCATATACAATTCTAGCTAGCCGAAGCAAGGCGGATGGACGGCGGGTGACAGTAAATTCTCTGGTTGTCAGCAGTATGAATGCCCTGGATAACACAATGAATCCCGTGGCACCACCCTATCACAGGAAGAAACCAAAATTAGTATGTGACTCTGATCTTATCTTTTCAATCTGCATTAGTGTTTCTAATGAGTAGAAGTATCTGCATTGAGATAAACTGAGACTTTTGACATTTTGTTAAAGCCCGTTTTTTACCTTTTGTTAATGCCCAAATGCCGCCGTTTATCATACATTTAACCGTTTTTCCAATCTTTCTTTTTTCTATATAAAATTAAGTTTAATGACGCTAAAACATTCCGTTCCATCTCTTAATTCGGTCGATGAAGTCTCTCTTAATTTCATTATTTTCGCGAATTCTCCAAAAGTAGTGATTGATACAAAAGACAAATTCCGTTAGTGACTTTTGATTATTTGATTAGGATTTTTTTAACGTAGCTTTTAACAATTTTTCAGTCATATCGCTACGATGTCTGCATTGAGGCAGTTTATAGTGATGTCTAGCACCGAGACATCATGCCGCCGTTAGTGACTAATCTAATAACAACAATTCGCACGTGTCGTACAAATTGATTCTAGAAGGAATAAAGATAGGCAAGCCCGCTTTTTAAAAACTGATCAGAAAAGAGGAAAAAGCTTGCATAAGATAAAAATAAGACTACGGTGAATACTGATGATCAAAAGGTGCGCTGAAATAATTTGAAGTGTGAACTTTGGATGAAGATAGTCTGACATACCATCGTTTTGACTTATTGTGTTTACAAAGCTAACATCATCAAATCTTGTGTTCCAGCTTTCGACTGAAATCTGTTGACCCACAAATGTCACCGATCAACATCGGATTAATTCGTACAAGTGTGAAAAATGGCAGAAATTCTCAATTCCAGGGAGAAATTACATGGCTCATAATGTCATGAAACGTCGGTATAATCTGGAGTTAATGGAACCTAACGTTTTTTAGGACCAATTTCGTTCAAGATTCCTTATTATTAAGATGATTCGGCGTATACGACTTTTTGCACGTGGTTTCTTCATTGGGCTTTAAAATGGTGACTCTCTAAACTCTTTAAGGGCATTCTCTTCTACTATTTTCAAGTGTCAAGTAAATCCAATTCAGAGTCACTTAGGGTTTCCGTTAACCAGCCCTTTGGACAGCATTTTTCCATTGAAACGTCTAGCGCATATCTCACCGACTAAACTAAATTGCCTTACCGTTACCTAATATTGACTATGAGACCGTGTTATAGCAACAATTTTGTTCATCAAAGAATATGAAATTCAAAAGTTAAGTTATGGAACACTTTGCGTGCTTAATGTATTCGATAGCAATTTACCACAGAAGAAATGTGAAAGAATAAATGATTGATGACTCTTCAGAACCTAAATGTTGAGTTTTAACTCTTCCAAAAACTTCAGGATCGTGGCCTTTATTGAACAAATGATTAATCACCGTTGAATTGATTAAAAGTTCGTTAAAAGACTTCCTATATCAATATATTCGACAAGGGAAATTAATGATACCTTTGATGCTCTTTTCTACAGTATAATAGTCACAAATATAGATTAATATGTCTTTGACTATGCTTTTGAGACAATATATTTTGGCTGCAAATATTATTCAAAAGAGCTATATCGTGCACAAGAAAGTGTGGTAAGCAGTAAATGAGAGAAAATGTTTCAAACGTAAATAGCTTCCGCAAGGTTGTAAGACTAAATGATAGGATTAAATATTTCTGAAGGTAATAATGAAATAGTGACAATCCTTTACAACATATATCGGGTCATTGATATTACTTACATCTAACAATTCTTTCCGATAGTACTCAGCTATTTCCTAAAGTGTCACAACAAATATTGTACATGTTACAGTTAATTTTCTAATTTTGTGATCTCGCCAATTTAGAAAATTATAGGGATATTATTGGGAGGTGTGATTGGGTCAACAACTGTTCGCCAGATTTTCCGTGTAACGTTATGTCAAGGACTATCATATGTGAAGCTTTTAATCACATGTTTTGTCCAGCCAATTGCAATTCTTGGGACTTTGGCGTCAGTTGAGTCAGTTTCCTTCTGGGGTGCGACATGTCTGTTTAGGTAGAAAATTTTCCCGACCTCTACTCCATCATATCTCCCTGTACATAATTGTTTTATTCTATATGTTCTGTCAGCATTTCACACTGCTCCTTTTGTCTCTCCTTCTCCTATTCCCTTTTGTAACTAAACTCTACCACCGTCAATTACCTTACTATTGTTCCACCTGATACATATAGTAAGAGGATATATATATATATATATATATATATATATGTGTGTGTGTGTGTGTGTGTGTGTGTGTGTGTGTGTGTGTGTGTGTGAAGATGTCGGTCTGTAGTAAGTATCGTTCACATTCATCTCCAACACGTGAGCTACCAAAACCTGCGGATTCTGCTGTTTGAAAACATGTCTACAACAATAGAACTATTTTTGTGACTACGGGCAAAATTATTTTCTCACTTTGTCACAGAAAGTGTAAGTAAGAATCAGAATGCGATAGGAATAATATAGTCTTCACGACATTTCCCTTTATTAAAGATGAATATTGATCTTAAATCACAGCAGGAGAGTCTTGAAAATGATATATTTAAGTCATATCTTAACAAATATCTACAAAAGGTCACTTATGGTGTATGGCTAATCAAATGAAAATCATGTCCTTACTCTGAATATGTTGAGAAAGTGTTTACACAAACAAAACATATAAACTCATGGAAAACATAAGACTCGTTTCAAATACGTCTACATCGCATTCCTGATCGAACGAAACTTGTTGCTTCTGGGTTTTTTTAAAATAAAAAATATGTCCGTTTCTGATTACATAAGTAAACCAACGATATGTTGCCTCTAGAAAATAAATCTTATTCGTCTGTCTCGGCTTAGATTCATATGGCTCCAGAACCACAGACCATTCATTTACCGACCGTGCCGCTAAATAGTCCAGACCAGCCGTTTGAACCAAAAGTTAAGCTTTGCCGTGCCGCCAGGCAGAGTGTCGATGTTAATGATCCAGTCAACAGTAACTTCTGTGGATGACGATGCCATTAGGAAAGATCTATTCATCCAATATTCCTAATGCTGAGACATGGCACGGCTCCTATCAGATTTCAAGAGTGAGATAACTTTCTTGTACAGACTACCCAATCGTCAGCGGGCCTATGTTAATGCTCGAAACAGCCAGAGTTTCAGTATACTTAGCCCTAAAGTTCAGTTTCGCACATACACGATTATAAGTCCGTGCTTAGCAAATGGCCTTGACGACCGTACAAGTTAATTCAGTGATTCTGCATTCATCTCACAACTTACCCAGATCGTCACTCCATTTTGCGTGTAACTATACGTTCGCTAAAGCAATATTCAACGGCAACGCTATTCGACGGCTTCATAATCTGCTTGGTCCTAGGTCTTACCTTTCATGGTATATTCACTAAACGTTCTATGCTTCTTTCTTGACAATATTGAGGCGTAGTCTCGGTACGCTGATAATATTTCTGATGTTACTCAATTGCTTGATCCAGCCACATGAGTGGTATTTGAAACTACAATCGAAGAGATCAATCATAATATATCCCTCCCAAGTTCCCGTCTTCACCTGTTTATCTTATTTTAATATCTGTAAACATCATAATCAGTTTACTTATTTGTCAAAGATTTCTGATTAATACAGATAAATCCGATTATGTTGTCATTAATTTTGGTATGTTTGATCTTATTAATCAACGTATTGTCAACATTACTGGCGGGATTATTCCTTGAATCATTTTTTATTAATACCCGGCAATTGTTTTTCAAATTCTTTGCACTATCCAATATATCAGCGGATTTAATTAGCTGTCTAGATTCTGTATGACCTTCTTACTCATGAAGCTCCTGTCCGTACGATACCATACGGGGAGGTATTTGATTCCTAACAATCTAATAATGCAGTAGTTTTTAAGTATACCAAATAACATGATGGGACCAAATCTCTAGTCCTGATCTCCTGGTATGCAATTTTGTCAATGATGTTGCGACCATTGAATATCAGGTTTTTTTTGCCACTATTCCATATTAGTCCAAGTTAGTGGCGGATTATCTCTTCAGAAATGGACTACTACAAAACACAAAATGGTCCAATAATCCGAATTGGGTTCGCAACTATGATAGCCTGTTTGCAAGATGGAACCGGGACATCATAATATTAATCTCACCGGTTTCTGATACTTTGGATGCGAGAGGACGATTTCTTGTATGTATACTTAGGACGACATGGATCTCTCTCTCTCTCTCTCTCTCTCTCTCTCTCTCTCTCTCTCTCTCTCTCATAGTTCTGGCCGAGAAGGTCATTCATACAATTATTCTCCACTTACGTACTCGTCCAATTACTTAATTTATAATGGGATAAATTGTGGACGAACACTAATCTCAGGATGTCTATATATTTTAAAATACGTTATCTCCTTTAAGTTCCGGAGTTTATCAATAAATTAAAATTCCCTTTTGCTAAACGCGTGGCATTTGTTAGAGGAGACCTCAAAACAAGAACCTTTGAATCAGTGTATTGGTCAATGCGAATCGCTTCCTGTAGAAGTCCTACATTTGCGAATGTAAATTAGTTCTATTTAGAATTGTTTGTTCAGATTAAGCTATCTTCTCTTCTGTAGTAGCATAGCCGATGTTTACATCTTGCTTTAAAAAGTCGAGAACTTAACACAAATTCATAATTTCGTAAGCAACTAACCAGTCGCCAGAACTTTTGGAGCACATAGATTTTACCGTACCAAAAAAAAGATCATAATTCAAGGAAGATCTAATGATTTAGTCAGTTATGAAAAGGCTACGCATCTACTTTCCTTCCATGATTTGGCTGGTTGCTTTCAGAATTTGATTCGTTCAGCGTACAACAAAAGGTCGAACTATATTTTAAAACAACAATGAAGATTTCAACCTATGAAGACCATGCACTAGCTTTGAGCTCAACTGCTTTATTCAGAACACCAAAGAGGCTATTAATATCTGAACACATTTCAAACTTATTTCTGCAAGATTTGTCAGCACAACGCCATACACTTAAAATAGTTGGATCCATAGCAAAGTAACACCAATAGAAGCTTTTCGTAAGGACATCGTTGAATGAGATTGTGTCCATCTTGTATCTGTTTTCGCCAGAAGGCGCAAATTTTCTCCTATTTAAGAGTTTTTGTAAGTCAATGCCTTCATTTCACGTACTAGATATATCCAGTCAGATTGCTACTTGCTTGGCTTGGATATAGTATTTCCTACATAGATCCCCTTTGATCAAAACATTCTGCGCTTTAATCATTATGCACCTCATTCAAAGACAGCTTGCATTCCCCTTATGCTCTTGCATAATCTATTACAACTTTAGAGAGTATACTCCAAGAAACAGTTTATTTTTGGTGTACATTATACTTACTTACCCGATTAGATCACTATCAGGCGCTACCAACCCCTATCCAGTCTATAAATTTAGGTCTTTCAGCAAACTTTCGTTGTAAATCAATGATATATTATAAATACTTCCTGCATGCAACAATTACTTATTCTGAAAAAAACTTTCAAAACGTCTTTGTCCAGTACGAGATGGACCAGGAAGGGGGCTGGGGGAGAATATATAGTTTCCTTGTAGCAGACATGTAGACTTGTAGATATTATTTAACCTAAAAAATTCTAATGAAGTTCTCCAAGAGACTTAAATGATAGCATTAACTGTTTAGCTATATTTTTGTACACATCAGTTAACGTATTTAGAGGTTTTTGCACTATATAATGAAACTGACAAAAAAAGGAAAGATAATTTCATTAATGAAAGTCTATCTATATTGAATTTAACTTAAAGTTAATATTGACTTTGAAGAACATGAATGCCTTATGTCGGTCTAAGATAACAAAGCATCACATCTCATAGAGTATGTGCCATAAATGTAAGACATTTTAAGAGGATACATATTATGTTCTATTCAGTAGGCATATATACGGAAAGTCCCTGGTGGATTCTGAAATGAAAGCTATCTTTGGTACTGATTTCCACCACAAATATCATATAATAATATAATTGCGAATGAAAACTCCAGTTCCACGTTTTTATGGCAAAACTTTGCTGGGGAGGGGGTGGAGAACTTTTCAGTCAGAGACATATCCTTGCAAAGATATTTTGTTCAATGCCAAAATGTTTCCAAAATGATGTTCTCGGCATTATGACCGGTCATAATCAACACGCTTTAGAAGAAAAGTATGTGGATTATTTTAAGAGGTTTCTCTTGATTGGATATTCATCGAGCCATCTGTTCGTTCCCCATCTGTCATTTGTTATTGCATAATAAAGAGATAGTGTATCGTTATGTTTTAAAATTCAATCTTTGTATCAAATGAGTATCGTTCATCGTAATTTGCTTACTTCCCTGCCCAATAGGTGACCAGTAATTAGTGCCATGATATGTATCCCCATCGGAAACTTCATAGAGAATCGATAAGTTAATGCCTATTACAAGGGACAGTTGCAATAATAAATTGGAATGTTATTGGATGGGCACGCACGATTTCTTTCATTTATTATTTTCGTGTGCTATTGCTTCGTCTGCAATTATTGACAAACACTTTTTTGCAGTAAAATATTTGCACCGGCCACATTTTACTTACCAATATACTTTAGGATCGTTAAGACGGAACAGCAGTATGTTTCACGATTGAAAGAGAAATATGTTTCATCCATCGTTATCATGAAATAATAAAAGGAAGTTATTCAGTGAAGATATATGCCAACGGGTATCATAAAATGCTCTTTGGCAACACAAATCCTGCCATGGAAATGCACCCAGCAATCATATCACTTTAACTTCTAAAACAATTTTTTCAGTTGATATATTAGTATTCCATCTTGTCAAAGCTGAAGGTTCATATCTATTTTTATGACAATTTGTATGTATGTATGTATGTATGTATGTATGTATGTATGTATGTATGTATGTATGTATGTATGTATGTATGTATGTATGTATGTATGGATGTATGTATGTATTTGTGTGTGTGTGTGTGTGTGTGTGTCTATGGATGGATGGATGCATGCATGCATGCATGCGTGTGTGTGCGTGCGTGCGTGCGTGCGTGTGGTATGTATGTATGTATGATGGATGGATGTGTATACACCAGCAAGATACTTACGCTCCTCTTCTGACAATCGTATACTCATTGTTCCCACTATGAAAACGAAGTCATATGGACAACGTTCTTTTGCATACCAGGGCCCGGCGATGTGGAATGAATTGCTCATTGAAATTAGACACAAAGATACAGTGGTCCCTTTTAAGATTGCTCTTAAAACTCACTTTTTCGACTGCAGGAACAAACTTAGAGACCTAATAATGTTTTGTATCTTATATGTTTTCAGCATGTTTTTATGGTTTCCAGTTTCATGGTTTCTGTTTTTTGTTTTTCTGTTTTGTAGTCATATTATTATAGATGTTGTAAATCGTTTAGAGCTTCTAAAGATTAGGCGCTATACAAAGTCATTATTATTATTATTATTATTATTATTATTATTATTAATGTACGGATTTGATACTGTACAGAGGTTGTCATAGCTGATTGTTGGAGAGCTTCAGTATATACTAATGAATTCATGCAAACCTATTAAAGAAAAAGAAGCATTTCGAAAACACCTTTGCTTATTTCTTTAGTAAATGTAATGTATCAACATTTGGAAACTTCTCAGTCAAAATGTCACATTAGAGTGAAGATAATGTGTAGTATTATTGTTCTCTGTCTGATAATTAATATATAGTGTATCTGCATACATAACCCTTGCAAAAGAGCCGACATACTGTTTTTTTTAAATTTTGAGCTTTAACTGTTTAATGCATTCTGCACTATTTGCATGCCTAACATGACAGATGTCCGTCCATGACGTCTTAGCTGAAGCTTGTGTCTAGGTCTTTTCAAGCTCGCACTGTGATTGGGTATCCATGTTCCTTGAACACAATTCAAGTTAATGTAACTGTACACATGTTACTTCAAGCTTGACGATTATCCATGAACTTTAAATCCGTGTTTGAAGACAGCTGTAAGAATTAAAAGAAAGTATAAAGGTATTATTTCTGAAAACAAAAACATATTCCCAGTCTCCCACATGACAGTTAGTACCATTTTACGACACCGGTACTATAAAATAGATAGAAGAAAATATAGCCTGTCGAATCAAACAAATATTTTTATGAGTCTAATATACAAAAATCATTGATATTTAAGGTTACGTTTTTTTCCTCCTATTTCTTACACAAACCATTCGTTCAATAGATATAAAATACTAAATGTTAAAGCTTTGAAAAAGATTGGAAACGTTTGACATTTGTCCAAGAAAGACGTTAAACTTCTGTACCAATTCAGAAAAGAAATGTGTTCGCAAAACATTCCAGATCAAAGTTGTCTAATTAGTAAAGTTTAAAAATAAGTAAACATTGATACTTTTGAATAAAAATATAATAAAGTTATGTACAAGAGCCTACAAACATGAGTGTCAAATTTTGTTATATTGTTTACCTTTAAGGTGTTTGCTTAATCACAATATCTAAGCCAAAGTATTTTGTAAATAAAGCAAGTCCTGAAATCTACTTTGTATACATCAATATGAATAAAAAATATGTTTACCATAGATTATTTTCTAATGTAAGTAGTTTTAAGTTTAATCGTGATAACGAACTTGTTGTCAAGCAAATATAAGTCCAAGATGTTAACAAAATATGTAGGAAGAATTTAAAACTGGATGCAGTGACTTCAGAATAGAATATACATAATACAATAAAACTGCCAATCAAATTTAATTTGTCTATCTCATATACATCAGATCAGACAAGTGTTATTATTCATATATATATATATATATATATATATATATATATATATATATATATATATATATATATATATATATATATATATATATATATATTCACGCTCAATGTTGTTAGCAAACATTTGAGTATTTGCTTAATAGTTTATATGTCAACAGAAAAACTCTATGTCGTGTTCAAAGGTGCGTTAATATTAAGGAAAAGGTAACAATCACCAGATAGATGTATGGAAAGCAGTAAACCAGTTTTCCTCCCTCCCATCAGAATTTTCAAATTCTTTAAACTGAATTTAGAAAGACAAGTAAACAAATACCAAAAAAAAGCTTATTTTCTTTGATAATTTACGTTGCACTCCTGTCATAATATGAATGTTGGTGTCTATGTACAAGGTAGACAGGATAATCTTCATGCGTAAAACACATACGATTCTTAATGGGGATTGATACAATTGTAGTTGATTATCACGTTGATTATCACGTGGCTCATGAATTAGCAAATTGACATGACATATGCAAAGATTACACTTTCTATATCATACTTATTTTATGAGTGACATAAAATTGCATGTGCAGCATAATAGCTAATTATCTTCAGCTTCAAAATATACCATAAAAGTACCATTGCACAAATACATTTGATGCTTTTTCATCATTTGACAAGCAGTACAGCGTTTGCGTGTCAATTTGTTTTAGGTTTTAGTTCAATAAAGGTAAACTACTTTGGTAATTAGTCTAGACGTGCTAATGCAATAAACGATGATAAGACTAAAAGTCCCTTTCAGTGACAAGTTGTCCTTCAATTGGAAATAACTATCTGATCTCTGTGTAAAACTGATTTGATAGACGAGACATAATATTTCAAGACACGCAGTCTGTATATATCACGCAATTTTACTACAATATAAAATTATCCAAAGGATGTCATTTCGATAAATTAGTTTATTTGTCTCTGTTTGATGAAAAACCACCACCGCAACACTATACAAGTATATACAACATACGAAAACTAATATCAAGTTCTTTAGTGAATATGGCGGTGGTTGTGTGACTTCCATTAAGTAAAATGTACCCACGAAAGATTAATTTCCTATACTAGAAATAATCCATTGACAATATATGATCAAAGATAATCTATGTTATTAATTTTAAATAATCCGATTGTTGATTCTACTTCTACAATGATCATTTGATTTGATTAAAGGCAATGAACGTTGTTGAGCTAAAGAAAAACCTTGAATTCTTTCTGCAAAACATAAAACAAACAAACCAAGCACTAAACAGACAATTATCTGTGAAATTTGGTACATGTTTGAGACGAGTGATTCGGATATGCCTTGTACTAGTCATAATATTTCATTTTTAATAATTTTAACGTTATCGTCATGTTTTCATCCATTCAATCTATCCGTCAAACTTTCTTTTCCGGAGCAGAAAACCCTGATCATTCTAAACATATCTATGAAAGGTGGTACGTGTATTGAACAACTATTCTAGATGTGCCTATAACCGTTCACTATTTATTTCTTTCACTACTTACAATGTATATTTGTTGTTCAATCCATTCATCAGTTGTCCATAATGTGATCTCTGGAGCAAACGCGCAAAGCTATTAAAGTTTTCCTTTCTGAAATATGGAACGTTTATTAAACTAGTGTTGATTGACCAATCGCTATTCAAAATTCTTCAGTTTAATATTTTAGTATTTTCATTAATTTGTCTGTTAATTCATCCATGATTCATTTAGTTTAATTTTCTGAGCAGTATGAAAAGACAATTCTAGGAATCTTAATTAAATTATATGTATGTATTAAGCTAGTGGTTTAAAAGTACATGTTGTTATTATTAACCAAAGAACGGGAGATACCGGTACCAAAAACTATATCATGTTATTTTACCTATAAATTGGCATCAAAGAAAGATGCCTATTTTTCCTGCGTGCATATTTCCAAATAAACTTAAAGACAGCAGACAGGTTCTTCGAATCTACAATTCCAGCCATACAGACACATACAGAACGAGAACGAACACCCTGACTGGACAAAGCGAAATAATAATCTTGTGACGACAAGAGACCTTGTCTAGGCCATAGTCCATCCAACCGTCCATGACATATGCAACACCCAGATATGTCGAAGACAAATTTAACATCTACCACCCCCGTAATACCCTTATATTTTTGTCTGAGAGAACATAAAGTCTTTTGACGCCCATGGCAACAGACGGACACACGTTGCAAAAGTCCTTGCGTCAAACTGTGTCGAAAAAGAACTTTCAATATTTTCTTTTTTACAATCTTGTAAGAGCTTTTAATATGAAAAATTATTGCACGAGATAGATATTATTGTATAGTCATGTCTAGTATTACAGTTTTAAAAACAAATTATCCTTCAAGCATATCAACATTATCAACACTCTATTGCAAATATGCGTATCTAAATCCAAGGCAATTTTGTTTGTGTTCGTTATAAGTTCTATGTATGAACTTTCATGCACGTTTTGTATATCTCCTGCTGCAATAATGTAAATATTTTGACTAATATTTTAAAATTTTAAAGAATCTTAGTTTTCTTATAACTCTTCACAGTAGTTCACTATATTCAAGACAATTCTGGGTTGACTATTTGACCCAGGTATGTCGTTACATAATGGGCCGCCAGATCTGGATATATGCAGATTGCAAGGGGCAATTATCAGACCAAACAATAAAGACCTTATTCTGACAAATCATTATGTGACGGCAGACAAGAGTCAACGTTATTTGCACCAGACATAGAAAAGAGTATATATGTTGCCGTGAAGACATTTTCTTGCGAATGAGACCCAAAGTGTCGTTTGATATTAGTTTCCAAAGGATTTAGAGAAATCAACAAATAACCCCATATACCACGCGTCTTAGACAAAAGCTTATGTATTTAATTGAGTAATAAATATATTGTCTGAAATACAATATCATTTGCAAAACATTTGCTTTTAATTTTTTTTTAAAATTGTCATCATCAGAATATAGACTTAATATATTATTAAATGCTTTTGTAAACATGTTGCTGAGTACATCTGTGAACGCAATGCCTCTTTAAGACTTGGGATCGTTAACTGCGACTTTTCTATGTAATGGTCAATTTAAATATGTCACAGGTCTCAAAGAATATACCAGTCAACAGTGTTTTAAGAATGTTGCAACTCCCATACAAGTTTCTTTGAAAACGTCAATTAATGAGCTAGTTATGTTAATGATTTTTTTTTCAGCATTGTAAATAGATTTACGGTAGATGAAAATGATCAGTTAGTGTACACGAGATGACACAATGTACTCTAACGCATGCATTATTGTTCTATGAAATGGTAGTAATACAATTTTAAATTATCAAATATCCTACACCTTGTTTGGTTCCTGATGTTTAAATTTTTATTGTCTTTGAAGTTCTGGATGTGAAAATATCCACGCAGAGATAGCAATCATCCTGGAGATGCAGACTCAAATTATGATTTAAGTGTATGCTCTCAAGCCGAATTTCAGCCCAGTTATTTAGATTTCGAAATATACATATTTATTTTTTCATAGCAAGGATTACCAGAGGGGAAAATAATTTGGATCGCTTGTATTGAAACTGGTAATCTTTATCGTTTCTGTAATATAATGATTCGTACGTCAATTATGATACTGATATATCTAGAGCATCTTCCTTTTCGTCTGGTCTTTCTTTTGGCACTCTTTATTCTGCATCCATATATTAGAGTCTACACACAGAAAGGTTTTCAAGCATTCCACAGGATGAATCTCAAACAGGAATATCAATTATCGTTTACCTTTCCGGGTCGACATGGCAAACGCAGCGATTGGTCCAATTGAGACAGCGATCCAATAGCTTCTGCATATTTTTAATAAAATCGTTTTAAAAATATTGAAGGACGTACATGTAATAAGCCCTTTTTATGTATTTTCTGAACGTTAGAGACTCTCGCTGTGTTTATTGTTTACAACGTTAGAACCCTTTGTCATTTATATTTTCTTTAACAAATGAGACCTTGTTTGTGTATATTTGCGCCTGTGACTGTGTGAAGCAATACGCGCGTATCATTGATGGCAATGTTAATAATTGAATTATCTATTATCTTTAATGGGCAGTCAAAATTTATATTCAAAGAGTTTGTATTCTTCTCTCATCTAAAAAAAACGTTTTAATTGAACAACAATATGAGCTGTGGAATAAAATCAGTTATATCATATTTTCCCTGTTATAGCAGACTCGTATTATGTAAATATTTCGTGATACCTCTGTTTCTTAACCGCAGATGTTGTTCCAAATGTTTTTGACAGGAGATTAGGATATGATTGTGTCCTTCGATCTGCAGTACAGGTTTTTTGTTGGTTGATCTTTCTCTTAGAAGGGACACTTTTATTGTGACTTCACAGCGTACGACATTCAATACGTGTAAAAATTAGATCACCCAGTTTTCCCCGACCAAAAATGTGTAGATGTTTGAAGAATGAAGTTATCTCAGGTATACTAATCTTGAAAGGAATGTAGATCAAAGAGGAGAGGAGCTAATAAACTAATGAACGCCATTTAAATGTATACGTACTAAAATTATTTAAAATGACACCTGTAGTCGTTATCGCACGCCTACACGACTTATTTGAATAATACAATCTTCGAAATAGTGTGACTTTTATTTCATTCAGCACAAACAATATCCTGGAAAAGAGATAAATTGTAAAACGAAAACGGGAAATAAAAGTATTTTTGATAATATTCCAAGAAGGAGAGCATGCTCATATAAATCAAATCATTAATAATATAACATTAACAAACTTCATGTATGCATTGGAACCATCATAAATATTCAGCTCTGTGTTATTATCTTTACAGAGACCACCTCCCGGGATTGGACTTCCCGACGCTCCATTTCTAATGCACGACTTGAATCTTGAAGAAATGATTGCCCCTCGCTATCTACCACCAGTTATGCCCACTGGAAAACTCAAAGTACAGCTAAATTTTTCTGATGATCGGACCAAGCTCAACGTCATAATTATAGAGGTGACCTTTCTTACCGAGTCGCTGAGAGAGAGAGAGAGAGAGAGAGAGAGAGAGAGAGAGAGAGAGAGAGAGAGAGAGAGAGAGAGAGAGAGAGAGAGAGTAATTCGTTTGAGCTACATGGCCCAGATTTGAATGTTTATTAAACAATAATTAGACAAAATTGTTTTGACTTTCTTTGGAAATAACATAGTTCTATTTTCTCAAAAATCGGTCAGATCGGTACTTGTGTGGTTAAAGAAACACTGGTACTTTTTTACGATTATTGTTTTTTGAAAATACATATGTATTTGTTGTTCCATAACATTACACAATATTAATAGTTGCACTTGCATAGGCGATGAAAATGAAAGGTATGCAAAGGTCTTTTCAAAAACATCTAAGCATTGCGGTACATGTCTTGACTAATATTCTTAAGTTCAAATACTTTATTAGTCATACTAAGATCAGACTCCAGACTCCTGATAGACAATCCTTTATGCGACTGTGTTAGAATTAGAAAAGCAATACCATTATATTTTCTTTTGCATTCAATACTGAGTTTATGGGCAAATATAACACCTATTATTAATAATGTTCATTTCTATCTATATAGACCCTCGTATAGTTTTCTCACAAAATTCAAAGCTAAAAACACTTTGGATGTACTATGGTTTCTTAAAAGTAGGTTACAGCGTGTTTAAACTCATGTTTCATCTTTAATATACTCTAAATATGAAGCAAATATTAATTTACAACAAAAACTAACTGATAGGTCATGTAGATGCGATATATATATATATATATATATATATATATATATATATATATATATATATATACCATTTCCGAAGTTCGGTAATCAATAGCTTTAGATATTCTTTTTATCCTTTTTGAACTTTAGTCTTGTTTTTTACGACATCTTATTTATTGTTTAGTTGTGTTGCTCTGGTGATTTTCTTCCTCTTCTTCACTGTATGTGTGGGTTTTTTTCTGCTGCTTGTCATAACTTATTACTATATTTGTATATGATATAATGAATTGTTCTCTAATGTTTAGATTGCCTGTAGCCCGACCCCTTTTCTCTAGGTTTGCAAAAAAAGTATGGTTGAGAAAGAATGTGAACACATTTTTCCGTTACCTTCTATGCTCAGTTCTAGGAAGACAATCAAAATATACAATGTAAATAAAGTTTAAATTTATCTAATGGTAACTCGTGTCTTTAATACTGGGTTAAATGCAGTTTTGCCTTTTGGATAAGAGCAACATTTGCCTTTTAAACAAACTAACAGACTGATCTTATATGGAACCCCTGTTTGTGAAAAAAAGACCTCACTGCCAGCACTGGTCAAACGTAGGCTCATAATGGTGATGGCAAATTCCATTCAGAATGTTAAAATCAATGAACAGTTTTGGATCTACATCTTTGACCTTTTAATTCATTGCTTAAAAAATTGCACAAGTTTAATTATTATAAAATGTTTTTGATTCTAGCAAATCAAGTAATTAACTTTGTTTTCAACAATTTCTTATGATTCATTTAACGCACAATGTATGAATCCGAATGACCAAATCACAGAAACACATGACTTTCGTGATTGTTAAACAATTGTCATGTCCAAAACTTATTATTTGACAGTCTGTCATATAGTTAAAATTTGACAAATGTTCTCTTATTTTTGCTATCATTTCAGGCAAGCAACTTACGAATATCTGGTCTCTCTGCTAGTACAGACATGAATCCATACGTAAAAGCTTTTCTTGTACCTGGGAGGCAGTATAAGTACCGTACAAAAACGATACATAAAACACGAGTAAGTTATATTAAATTACTTTCGTTACATACATGCAGAAGCCACTAAATATGGTCTTATTTCAGTAGTCTTTCCATGAACGTGAGGTATGGCATTGTGTCCGTATTATATTTGATATCGTTTGAATATGTCTACATAACTTCAAATATTACTTCATCAGCAATTCCTCTGGATAGAACTTTTAATGTAGTACTTTCAACATTTTGCAGGTGATTCCGATATATATTTTTTGAAGTCAGCTGAAAACGTTTCAAATTTGTACATACCAATGCATAGTCGGCTTGCATATGAGTGGGGTCATTACAATTGAACATTTCCGTTTAAAGTTCTTTTGATATCCAATGTTTTCACAAAATTTGACAGAAAAAAAGCATTAGGACTGTTGTAAGCGTGCACAAATATTGCCAAAACGGCAAATAAATTGGAACATAAAAAACAATAAAAGAACAAAGAAATAGAGAACTTATTGACAGCCCATCAGCTAGTGTATACAAGCTATAATATACAGCATTATGTTAATATTTCTACAATGCTGGGTACATGCAATGCTGTGCAATGCTGGGTACAGGCAATGCTGGGTACAGGCAATACCGGTATACCCTGCAATATGGCTGGTGAAGAAAACCATTACATGATCTCTGCTTACAAAAGATTTCACTATTTAACTATTTTTCCAATTTAAACGTAGAATCCTACGATGCTGGTTGCTGTAAAATAAAGAGTTCGAGATAACAAGCAGGCGTACATGGTCCCTTTGCAGTAGGTTGATACAATTTACAATTTACACTGACGATTATGTCATTATGATATTTCCAATTTACAAAAAATGATTTATTTCCTTATTTTAATATAAGTGTAGGAAAACATCAGATTTAATTCTTTAAATTATCCCTACCAACATGAATCAAAATTTGGGTGTTTGTTTATATGATCAATGTTATTTCACGCAGATTAAGTTACTGCGTACAACGTAATTAGGATGAAAATGCATTATTTATTTCAAACAAAGCTTTCTAGTTTTCAAATCTTTTGATCTATATTGATTGTGAAAAAATGAAAATTGTTGAAACATGTTCATCGCGAAAATTGCAACACAAATCGAAAATATCGAATATTAATTATCCAAATATAACGTCTGAAGATTCAACAATCAATATACATATATTAGCCAGACAGTAATTTAGCGTTTCGAATGTTAATAAGCCCCACAAATATGCAAAATATCTTTAAAACGTTAGAGTATCTGGATTTGTATTTTCTTATTTATTGAGATTATCAGAATAAAACTTTCCGGATCGTCAGCTGTTAGAGCCATATAAAATTTCGCGTTTGTCTTGCAATACCCTTCTTCATTTTCTTCACAATTAATAGTTTCCATTTCCACGAATTAAAATAATAAATTTGGTTAACGTTTCAAGAAACTCTATGCACATACATTATTTTGAGTGTGTTGGTTTTCTTCCCCTACCACTGGAATTTAAGATGATGCATTAGTATGAACGATTCGTCTCAAATATGGGATATAGAATTGGCTATCGATATGTTTCACTATGTCATTATAATGTGCTTCTATACACTAGTTATGTTTTCCTGTTATCTTCGTAAATGATAATGTATCAGCTGTTTATATCTAACAAACAAATCGTCAAATGTTAGCTAATTTTGTTTTAGCAATCTAATTATATTCCTATCTTCAGAGACCTTTATTTCGCATAGAATTTACAGGAGCAGATAAGGATTTTCGTTCTGATGGTTAGTTTCCTGGTTGTGTAAATGCAATGACCTATCAGATAGTCGTTTTCACTGCTTTCTTCTTTGCGTACATTTGTTAACTTTACTTGTTCAATGACTCGATTCACATTTGGAATCCCGATAGCTGCAACAGGCTAAGCTTATGGTATGGATCCCAGAGCGTACTCATGATGCTTGATTACTTTTCAGATTCCTAAAAGCTGCAATCTGATTAACCAATGGTAAGGTCACCTCATGCTGTTTGTCAGTTATCCGTGAAACTTGGGTCCATGGAGATCTGTTCTAACCATATTCCCATGTTTGAATTCATTTCTCGGGAAGATCCATTTCTCTTCCAGTCTAACGCAAAATTATCGTTTTAGATACTCTAATTCTACAGTTCAACTGTAGTCCTTTTCCTTTCTTTAACTACCTAGTTCATGTCGAAATTGATGTTCATTCACTGTATTTTAGTATGCGTAGATTTATATGAACATTCTGCATTACTTATTTTCCAGAATCCAGTCTTTCTTGAGAAGTTTTCAATAGACGACCTTGCACCAAGGGACATCACGGATGAATCCTCACTTGAATTCCAAGTGTATTCATCACATCACATAACCAGAAGACACCTTGTTGGCATGGCTTCCGTTTACCTCAAAGACGTTGGCGGTTTTGAAAATGGTCAAACTGAATTGGTAATACTCCCACAAACATTTTTCAGGGTAAGACGTTAATTCATTTTCCAGTCTAAATGTATTGCAACAAACATAAAATTAACCAAGCAATTTATGAATTTGGATCGTTTCCAGCAAATCGACATGAGTATATCAATCATAAGTTTGTTTGATGCCCTGCCTAGTAATTTGTTGGTACACTAACTTCTATAAGTAAGGTCAGTTTTAAAAATATTGAAGGACATACATGTAATAATGTTTTTTTTCTGGACTTATGTATTGTAACTAGTTATTTTCCGAATTTACATTATCGGGAAAAACGTTCACTAAAATCTGCATATTTATTTTAATCTTTTTTTTTTTTAAATAAGGAACAGTATCAATTTAAAAAAATATTTCTAAACACCAAAAATCTACTTTCCAATCATATCATATCATATCTATCAACATGAAATGTCAGTTTATATTTAGTCTAATGTGAAACTCATAACCTTTGTGCACTTGTAGAGAAGTTGTTTTGATGATGTAAACGTTGAATAAAGTCGTACTGCAAATTAGCATAGCAATGTTACTAAAGTAGTATCTTGACGCCTTGATACAAGCCAGTGGAATATGAGAAACTCTAAACAAAAACGTGAAGCATTATTAATTCTGACGCGTACACAAAGACGTTTCTTCATTCGGAACATTTAGTAATACGACAGGTTTACATGTTAATGTAATCTCTACTTACAGAATATTTAAAGCAAAGAGAAAATCGCAGGTCAGTTATTGATTACTTCTAGGACGGTTGCTTCTCAGCTGTGGTTTCGGGAAATAATAGCACACAAATCTTCCCTGCCATAAATAAATCGATATGATTGATGTTGTTTTGTTTTTAAACTCTAACGAACAAAATGCATTAGTCAGCAGTTTGACCTTAAAATACTTAATATAAAAGAGTGATAACAAGAACATCAGATAAACTAGTTCACGTTTATGTTTTCTGTTCATAAATTAAAATTTTCATAAACAGTATACCATTATTGACAGTGAATTATATTGATAATATATAGCTGATATTACTACTAAATGGTTTTAAAATAAATAATAGTAAAGAACGAGAAGCAACAAGCTTTGTAAAATTCAAATTAATTTTTTTTCAACGAGTACAAAGTGAAAAAGTAAAAACAACTTACACTTTTAATCCCAAATACACATTAACAGTTCTTTATGATCATTAGTTGTTTTCCAAAATGTTTCCAACGCTGAAGGCGTTGATGTGCCTGTAGATGCCGGTAGTTTCTGATGTACTTATGTACAAACGGCCTATATTGCAATTATATGCCAACAGTCTTTTGTTGAATCATTAGAAATAAAATTAGGCAGTTACCACCAACAGTATATTCTGACTTAACTTTTAAAAATATACGTAGAGTAATTGCAATTCCATTAGATATTTAACACGCCCGATTCTGTCCATAGAGAGAAATAGCTACTCTGTCTTCAAAAGGTGCATCCATGATTAAGATTATATATCGTTTGATACTTTGATTTAACCTTGAAATAACTTACAAACATACTAGCCATACGGCTGACATTTTTAAAGCTACGTAAAAAATGCAAATCAGGTACACACACACACACACACACACACACACACACACATTGACACGCTCGTTCAGCTGGGGATAAATCCTTATATCAATACCGAAGTAACCAAAAGAGGCGTTCCAAAAGTTGATAAAAAAATTTAAGATGGTTGGATAAGAAGCTGTAGAGAACAATACCGAATACCACATGAGTACAGATTATGTACTAAAGACTGTCTGTGATCATGAAATTCAAATTGGTAAATACCACCCTCTGACACGATATTACATGATAATAACAAATATGTGGATAAAGTAAACTTCCAAAACTACAAACTTGACTACGAAAAATTAAATAAAGTTCATTTATTTTTATACTGATGCTTGTAAAATAGTTACGTTATTTCGACGAAAAACCTCAAATACGTTAATGAAGATCAAGGTCTAGCATATTTGACCACAAATGCGAGTAACAAACCATATTGCCTTCAAACACAAAACGAAATAGTTCAGCAAGGAAAGGATACTATTCTTCAGCACTTCTAAGCAACCAGTCTATCACATTAAATACTATTCTTCAGCACTTCTAAGCAACCAGTCTATCACATTAAATATTATTTTCAGCACTTCTAAGCAACCAGTCTATCACATTAAATATTATTCTTCAGCACTTCTAAGCGACCAGTCTATCACATTAAATAGTGGGCTACATGTCTCAAGCCTTTTTCCATTATATTTGAAAATAACATTGGCCTTGAGATGGAAGAGACAGGATATGATGTCGAAGTAAGGGAGTATATTTAAAACAAGAACAGTTCTTTCCAAATTTGTTATACAGCAATCACTATAACAATTGTTGCTTTTATTTCAACATTTCAGCCATCTCTTCGCAATGGTGAAAAGTTTGAATTGAATTATTACAATGTTTTCACTTCTATACCCAACTCTCTTAGTAGACTTAGTATATTTTATCTGTTCGTGTGTAACATCATCCTTGTTTGTTTTCGGTAGGGGTGGGGTGAGGGAAGTTGTTTCATGGTGTTTAGTTTAAACTAGTCAATATGTGTTTTTGCACATTTCAACATCGTTTCTCATCATTTCTATATTTAATGTATCAACATCTGTAGCGTTTTCATATTCCCTTAATTCTCTTTACTGAATAAGTTTAACTGTAGGTGGAACTTCTCTGACCCCTTTGGTAGTACTATAAAGTAATACGTTTTGCCTATAACTGCTTAAAAACGTATCATTTGTGTTGGAACCTTGATATTCTCAGGGATTACTATTACTTGTCTGATAGTAAGTGATGGTTCAATTTAGTATTTTTTTCAATGATGCATTGCGAATTATGTTGTTTTTCTACCGCTTAGTGATTTGGGAAAAAAAATACCTTTATATGAAGTATAAACAATTGCTTATTAATCAATTTATCTGGAATATATGTGTTGCTGCTGGTTTATCTTGTTTCGAAAAAAAAGCTTCGAATGACGTATCTCCATTCTTCAAAAGCAGTGATAGGTCCATTACTTCTGTGAATTTCAGAATAACGGCAGCAAATAACAATTACAAATGGGATATACAAACAGAAAACCGGTCAAAGTCTGACTAAAAATAGAAGACACGAGTCAAATATACGCATACAATAACTGCAAGAGATACAATAAATTCTCAGAATCATTACCATCTGTCATGATTTGCATTGAGGACAGTGTTGATAATCAGATTAATTACGACTGTGAACTTGGGAATCTTGTTAAATAAATTGAATGATGGCTATATACTAGCCAGTGTAGTTTAATATTCAACCGAAATTTGCCAGTTATGCTAGGTTCGTTTCTATCCGCATGGAGTGCTACTTTGGTTACAGTTTTACATATCGATTTCAATAGAGTAGAAGGCAAAGTAAAGAAATATGTGTCGAAGACCGTACAATGTATAAATGCTGGAAAAGACGCTTGAGGATACAAAGGCGTATTATTTGCCAATAATCTTTGGCAGGAAAAATGTTTGACAAAATAGCCAATGATGAACAACATTTGTAACATATCTTGGAATGGATTTCATTACTTACCTAACTAGATATCATTGCGTCTTGTAACTCTTTCGTGTCTATAGTTTTCCCACATTCAGAACGAATCTTTCGATCGACTTTTTGCTCCATCTAGATTTCAAGTTATATTTGATTATTCATTATAACACTGCAAATCATCTTTGAACCAACTTTAGGAATATACTGAAATCGTGTTGACCTGGTTTCAAAACTATTTTCAAATCAATGCATTAATGCAAGGAGTTTAATCAACAAAGCAATATATATATATATATATATATATATATATATATATATATATATATATATATATATATATATATATATATATATATATATATATATATATATATATGCCGTATTTGTACTATATACACACGTTATAATTAGGTCACTTAATCCGAGTGCTTGAACAGCCATGAGTTTAACAGTGGAAGGACATCAGACCTCGCGGGACTCAAAATATCACGCGAGATAAGATATATTTCCGCTATGAAATGAGACGCATTACAAGCACGTAGATCATGTGTTCACAAATTATGTTCACAAATGAGATACACTAAAGCACAGTTAATTATATGTTATGGCATTCCACAGGGGTCTGTTCATGGACCATTTAATTTCATTATATACACTCAGCCGCTCTTAAGTGTCATAGTGTTTCAACAGTTGTAATCTGATTACACCCAGATATACAAATCTTGCCACCAAACGGAAGTTGATGCAACCATCCAAGGTGTAGATTGGTCCATTTCTGATGTGAAATCATGGATGACATGTAACAAGCTGCAGATGAATGATGATAAAACTGAGGCCATTCTGATCATAGCACAACGACTTTCTCATTCACATCCTTTACATCAAACAATAAATATCAACACCACCAACATTAAGTTCTCACGGTCAGCACGAATCCTAGATGTTACTCTCGACAGTGCTCTCACATTGAACTAACATGTCATAAACAAATGCAAGGCTGCATATCTTGAGCTCAAACGCATTAGCTCAATTCGAATATATCTTTCAGTTGATGCCACAAAAATACTTGTATGTTCATTAGTACTTTCAAGACTGGACTATTGTAATTCAATTCTATCTGGTTCGTCTCAATATCTACTCCAGAAACTTCGACACCTTATACAAACAGCTTCTCGGATCATCTTTAGAGTACCACAATCAGAACACACCTTCCCGCTGCTATCTACGCCACACTGGCTATCCATTCGATCCAGAATCTGACAAAACATTTGTTGCCTGTACCACGTCTCAATGACGGACTCCAGTCCAGCATATATATCCAGCCTCACCCATGTGTTGACACCAGCATGATACTTACGCTCCTATTCTGACAATCTTATACTCATTATTCCCACTATGAAAACGAAGTCAGAATGACAATGTTGTTTTGCATATTAGGGTTAGCAACGTTGAATGAACTGCCCATATTAGACACAAAGACACAGGGACCCATTTCAAGAGTGCTCTTAAAACTCACGTTTTTCGACTGCAAGAACAAAGTTAAGGACCTAATATCTCCTACCTTAAATATTGTCAGCATTTTGTATGTTTTCCATTTCATGGTGTTTGTTTTTGGTTTTTGGTTTGAAAGCGTTTAAAGCTTCTAATGATTAGATACTAAGTCCTCATTATATAAAATCTTAAATTTCCAATTGCTGCTGACGCATTTGTTGTGCAATGATAAGTGATTTATTGTAAAAGTTAATTTTTCACGAATGGTCTTGCATTCACGTCTTATCTACCAATGATCCCACCAAACATCCATACACAGAGTAATCCAAAAATATATTTATATTTTTTTCAGTTGCATCAAGGTGATATTCGAATAACTGGATGTTACCAACCGGTTGCTGGAAAAATAGCATTTAGTGTGATAGAAGCCAGGAACATCCCACGGGTGTCTCTGCTAGGAACCGTCAGTGAGTCGGAGTATTATATGTTTTCACTTTAACTCTATCTTTATGAATTAAACTGAAAATTTGTATTAATTGTTTTCAACATGCAGAAAATGTATGTTGAATTCAGATGTAATGTAGCAGTTTTTCTGTTTCAGCCTATATTCTCGTAAAGTCTAATCTTCACGCATGAACAATGTATAGCAATCAAAGTGATGTATATAGTGTTTAAAATGTTGAAAGAACAAAATATTATAAAAGGAAAATGCTATGAAGATTGTGCAGCAAATTTGTACTTCAACATATTTTCTTTATTTTCAAATAAATATGAAATTAATGTATCGTATGGAAACTTTGATAAGAAAGTCCAGTAATTAAAACACACACACACACACACACACACACGCACACACACACACACACACACACACACATTAACTTGTCAATGTCCGAAAACCGGTATGGTCATAACCAGTCCAATAGACGTGACGCATGCAAGAAAGTGATAATTATGTGATGACATATGAATCCTGCTTGTTTTAGTTAAAAAAATCAATTTGAATTTTAAGACATAAGTATACCTTATTATAATATGGAAAATATTTGCGAAACAAGCTGTCTGAGAAGTCTTTAAAAACCTTTTTTTTATCTCTGATTGAAATTTTTTAATTAATATATTAAATGACAACATTCAAACCTAGTTTCGAATTTACAATTCAAAGAAATCCCTGTATTTTAGATCCTTATGTTAAAGTGGAGATGTACGTCAACGGCATACGCGAAGCTAAACACAAGACCAAGGTCCGGCAAAATACACAGGATCCACTGTGGAATCATCCTTGTGTATTCGATATCAACCGTGAAAATCCGAAGCTTCTCGGTCATATGTTTGTTTTTCATGTGATTCACAAGGATATGATGATGGGCGTGCAGAAAATTGGTCAGGTACTATCGATATTTTATGGATATTTTATACACTATAAGGAGAGTCCCTATAAAATTTAGAGGTATCAATATTCTAGCTTAAACATCTGCCAGTTAGAAGTTTATATTTACCAAAACATTAAATGCAAGCTGTTAATATTGTATTACTTTATATCCCTTAAATAAATTCACTCGTACAAATATTCTGTGAAAAGTAAAATCTTCAAAAATTAACGATAATAATTGTATGAAACGTGCCCTTTTGCGAAAGTATGCAATCGTATAAAAAATGGAAACTATCGCATTAAATAATCTTCATTGCCTAAATTGTGGGTAGTATTAAGCTTTAACGTAATGGAAACAAAGTACGCAGCAGAAATTATTTACCTTTATTTGTAAATGATTTTTTTAAGGAAAGTCACCAGAAGGTTTCACCATCACGTGCAAATTCTAAGCGTTTTGCATATTATAGAACATCACCATGATTTAAGATTCATTATTTACTTACTTAAATAAAATGCTATTTTCAACATTTAGTTTACTGTAATCTGTCTTTTGCTTTAATATGTTTGTGTTGTTAGTGTTGATGTTTTGTCAAGGAAGTGTGTATTCACTAATTTATTATTCATATGATTTCTTCTACATTTTTACAAATATTTCAATTGCATGCATCTGCATAGGTTATCCACATTGATGTATGATTTTTGCATTGTGCCTAACAATTATTCGTTACTTACTTTCTCTCGCCTTTATTTAATGTGCTTAATTGGAATGTTTGTCCATGGCACGAATATAATTTCATTAATTTCATTATTTTTTGTAATGCATGAATGTCGACCAGCGGCATTACCTTCCGGAAATGCTATTTGAGTAACATTCATAAACTAAAGAACTCAAAAAACGAAGAAACGGCAGATAATAAGGTTATCGAAAGAGGTTGTAGCACAGTATAAAATGGTGACCAGGATTCGGAACATGGTGACCAGGATTCGGTTTTCCCGCATCTTCTTTACTAGAGTAGGATTATGTTGTCACTGTATCTATGTAAAACCTAATAATTTCTATCAAATAAAGACCGCTAATTATGACATACAAAATCGAGAAGTAGGTCAGCATTTGTAGTCATTAAGTAGTGTGATGATATAAAACGTGACAGAGTATGAATTATTCTCACATCACCTAATCAGTTTTAGATACACTAGCTGACTATGTAAATATAGAAATTGAACAACTTTGTGTATAGTCTACTAATTGTTTTAAAATCAGATATGACAACTGTACTCTTCACAAATGTGATGAAGTTCATCCTCGAATGGAATCGATCTGAGCGTATTAGCATTATATTCATATGAGATGTCGTGCTCAACATACTATTATTAATTTCACGCAAGAAATCGATAAATTCAAAAATGCGACGTCTAACTCACAAAGTAAAAATACATTTGCAAAAACAAAGAGGAATCATCTTCGATGTGCTCTACTTCTATAATATTTATAAGAAACTTACAGTATATTGGCTTGACTTCTTTTGCAAAGATTTAGGAAGGGGGATGTTCACGTCTATTACTCTCGCACAGGTGGCTGATAAACCCAATAAGTGACAGGTACGTTCGTCACAAAGGCTGCAGAGGAATCTCTGGATTATGGTGGGCGATGCCAATGGTTCCCGGTTGCCCATTGGCGGTGATCGATGCCACAGGTGGTGAGGGTCTTTTTCAAGGAGTGTTTATATCTCTTTCAAGATATCTCTCAATCACGGTGGCCAGTGGACAGCTCACCATTCATTGCGATCATTGACAGGCGATGATACTCCAGCGTAGTTGTATCTTCATGAGCATTGCCTCAATGCTGGTGATCCCTGCTTGTTTGTGTACTTCAGTGTTGGTAACGAAGTCACTCCAGTGGATGTTGAAGATGGTGCGGTGGCAGCGCTGATGGAAGCGTTCAAAGAGGTGGAAGTGGCCACTGAAGGTGACCGAATATTCGGTGCCATATAGGAAGGCTGTCAGTACGACAGCTCTGTAGACGTCGATCTGTGTACCTCTCTTGTGACTGGTGTTGTACCACACTCATATATAGAGTCAACCGCTGTTTGTCCTAGCCAATATATTGTCTATTTCTTTTTGTCGATCTTGGCATCAGAGCATATCACAAAGCCCAGGGAGGTGAACTGGTTGAGTACATTCAGCTGTCTGGCAAATGAAGAGGCTGGTGAAGTACCTCAGTTCACTTTAGGCTGACCTCAAGACCAAAGAGCTGCAAAGTAGCATGTTACGTGTTGTAAGGCGGCTTCTGTGTGGGCAACAAGAGCAGCGTCGTCTGCAAAGATAAGTTCTCTAATTAGTTTTACCAAGGTCTTTATATGGGCCTAATGTCGCCGTCAGTTGAAGAAGATGCTATCAGTACGAAATCGAATATGAATGTCATCTTTGGCATTAAGGTCTTCTGTTGTTTTTGGAGCATCGTGCTGAAGAAGATTTAGAACAGTATGAGGTCTACAACGCAGCCATGTTTAACGCCATTTGCAATGGGGAAGGTCTGTAACAGGTCGTTAATGTTTTTTGACCTAACCAAGCTGCTATTCATGCATGACCATGGTAAGGAACTTGGGAGAAGAGAGACGAACTTTTCAAGGATTTCCCACATTCCAGTTCTTCTCACCGTGTCGAATACCTTTGTTAGGTCAACAAATGTGACGTTAATTCCTTTGTTTTGTTTTCGACATTTCTCGAGGATCTGTCTCAGGACGAACGCTATGTCAGTTGCGAACCTATTGGCTCTGAAGCCACATTGACTCTCTGGAGCATGTTCTTCTTCAATGTTGGCACGAGTGTGTAAAGCATAACTATATCAAGGATTTTGACTGCAATGAAGAGCAGAGTTATCCCATTGTAGTTTTATCAGTAAGACTTTTCCCCTTGTTTTTGTACAAGGTGATGATGACTGCATCTCGGAGGTCTTGCGGAAGTTTCCCTTGTCGCAGCAGCAAACGAAGAACTCATGCAGTTTGGTGTGTAATAATGGGCACTACTCTTCCATATCTCTGGTGGGATATCGTATTTTCCTGAAGTCTTTCCAGTCATCAGCTGTTCTATGAATTTTACAGTCTCTTGCAGTGTGGGTGCCTCATCGAGTTCCATCTTTCGTTAGTGACTGTTGTGAGATGAGATTAATAGCTGCCTCCTGGACTGTACGGCTATCGCTGAAGACGTGGCGGAAGTGCTCTGACCAGCGGTCCAGCGGTTCAGAATAGATTCCCTGTCAGTGAGTAGCTCTTGGCCATCTGCACTCCGTAGGGGGCTCTGAATTTGGAAAGAAGGACTATACCTTCTTTCAACGCTTCATAGAACCCATTGTAGTCACCAGTTTCAACGTACAGCTGGGTTTTTTCTGTAAGCTTTGTCCAACATTCAATTTGTATGTCTCGGAGTCTGCACTTGAGGCAGCTGAAGATAAGGCGGAAGGCTGCTATCTTCTGTGGACAAGATGGTATCTGACGGAAAATTGAGTTCTTCACGTCTAGACTGCAGGTTCTTTTGCAAATCTGCCTTGACGTCAAAACACAAAAGGTTTTTGATCGGGAGCTTCGTTCTCGTTGTACCTCCTTGTTGTCTTGATCTTGGCTTGCTGTGGAAGTCGAGCTTGCATCTGACAAGACGATGGTACGTGTGGCACTTTGCAGTGGGTATCACTCTGGTATAAAGGACATCTTTTAGGTCGTTTCCATGCTGTCGTTCTGTTGAAATATGCAGTTTGTGATAATGAGCTGCAATTATGCGGAAAATTCAAGAAGCAGGCTTCAATTTTCGCTGCTGCCACCCACGCCATGTTTCCCCAAAATAGTTTTCCAAGATTCTAAGTCTCGGTTTACTCAAGCATTGAATTATCCAAAAGAGTATTATTGTGTCGCTCTCTGAGACACTCGTAAGAAGTCTGCGCAGGTCAGCATAGAATTTATCCTATTCAGAAGGATCTGACTGGAGTGTTGGAACATATACACTGAAGTGTTTGGCATGTTGTTGGTTCCCTAACGGGAGACGCATGGACATGATGCGGTCAGTGTGACCATTGGAAAGGTTTGTTAACTTGATAGCGATTGAGTCCTTGATCATGAACATGAAAATCCTGAAATTCATTTTTCAGCCTTTGGTTTTCCTAACCAGCGCCGAGTTCTCTCAGACTTCTCTCCTCTGAAAGGCCGATTTCGCAAAGTGCAGCAATTTCAATACCAAGGCGAGATAGTTCGTGTGCGATTGATACAGAGCGTCGTTCTGGTCTGTTGCTGTTGGTTGAGTCTAGCATTGTTCAATGTTCCAACGAGCCAGTTTTAGTCTTTTCCAACGATGTGAGGCAGGTGGGGCATGCCTTGCCTTTTCTGTTTTGTTTCGTCCGCGTTGGAAGATGATCGTTTGCTGTTCAAGGACAACTGGAAGGTTGGTTAAGTAGAGGATTTGTATTAGGCCACCTGTTTTTAGTTCCCTCTCCAAGAGGAGCAAACAGTGCTGTCCATAGATAAGGCTGCATGGTCACTCAGGTCTCTGGATCAACACCAGACGGCCTAAAGCCTGAGTCATCTGCATGTAGAATTGTGACTGTCGCTCCTTTCACCTGCCATATTGGCCACATTCCCATCGCTGGTGAACTTGATAGAGTCGAACGTAAACAATAGATAGTAGACAGTTCTTTCATGTCTGCGCAATGGATCTTTTAGGAGGAGTACAGTCTGCTCAAACTGGTCTCACCCAATAAACCTGGGGTTCATATGCCATGGCTCAGCAAGAAAGGATGGTGACAGCGAAGTTCGCAGGCTGTATGTTTTATATCAGAGTTTGCCTCTTTTAGGCAGCTGGCCAACCATGACTGAAGTGATTTGTCTTCTTTACAATTTCGAATCAGAAATGGTCGGCCACAGCCGCGTCCACCAGTACATATGGTTCGCCCTGGTCTGGAGCCCAATGAAGTTGATCTGTAGAGACCTTCCGCCCTAGCCGGTGACTTCCCTATAGAAGTTCATACGCCTACTGATGCGTTGTTAACATTACACCCCCAACGGCATTTGGTCCGCCAGCTGAAGCGGTGCCGGGAATGATTCCTTGTTGGAGGCAGACGTGTGGGATTTGAGAGATAGAGGAGGACGAGATGAGCAACTTCCAGACATCAAAGGTACTACCTCTATCCAGAGATACCTATACCCCAAATTTACAATATAATATGCTGACATCTCCTTAATGCTTGTGTGGTAAGGTCGAAGAGGTGAAAATTGGATTCTAGCCATACTGAATTGACAAAAGACTGTCTTACTCGTGATCCAACAGACATATATTTTATGGTAAAGAATCATCGTAGTTAATTCTCAAGTTTAAGATGTTTTGAGTTATTAAAAGCATAAAGACGTAAAATAGCCATTTTGTGTGTTTGAATCAGATAAAGTAAAACTGGGAATACTGGACTTTAATCACGTCTCTGATATAAAAAAAAACTCTAATCAGATTATGCTTATCTACACATTTACATTTAGTATCAAGCTATGAGTAATATAATTATAAGAGACTTTGAAGTTGACGTGTCATAATTTGTCCGTAGCTTCCTCGCTTTCGATGACAAAACTTAAGAATAATGCTCAATATGGGGGGAAATGACAGATTCCAGAGTGTAATGATCAAGTCGTGTCTCAAACAGGGCCGGATTAACCAATAGTCTTTTAATGTTATCGCCTTGGGCACTCAGATTTGTTTCAGGTCCTCCATTATAATATGTAATGCACAGTTAGGCAATTCCGTCTCATTAGCCTTCGACTAATCGCAATCTTTTACTCCGGTGCTGGTCACAAATACATTTTACTGTCGCATTAAACTTATTTCAAGCAAGTGAGAGGACACTGCATATTATTTGATAATATTGCCACCTTTTCTTTGAAAACTGGAGTGTAAATGACACATCTACAGACGTATTAGTCCTTCGTTGGTACAGAATATCTTCGGTATAGAATTTTATGCAAAGCTTTCAATACAAGTTACCTCAATTGAAGTCGAACTTTCGTAGTGTACTACCCATGTAAGCCAAAGTTTAATCACTCTCCAAATCCTTATCATGCTCATCGGCATCTTCTGAAGATACAATCAGTTTTAATAATGTTGCGTGGTAAATGAATTCAATATTGTTTAATTGCCAATATACTGGGATTCTGATGGTGCACCCCAAACAGAAAAAAACTTGCATTGTTTACGTCAAACTGAAAATGTTTGCTTCTGGAATTTGTGGATACAATAATTTCGTGACCGTTAAATGTACATATTTTACGTCAAATAAAACTTTGCATCAGGGGCATTTTATTGTGTTTGGGCGAAGTAGGGTTGGGCACCAATATTTGCTTTAATAGTTTTGAGTAGTGTTTTGTGTAGCCTCCATCTGGTACTAATTTTTTATTTAGGAAACCTTTTGACACCGAACACAGTTTGGAGAATAAACCTAAGCTGGCAATGTTTGTGTGTCTTACGAGTTGAATGAGTTTGTTCACATAAACGTTGCATTATATATCGGGTTTTAGCTTGGACTAACTGTAAAATAATCACTTAATCATTGATAAAAATCGCGTGTCCACATAATTATAAGACACGGGGCGACTTTATAGGTCTAACGTGCAAAACCATTTCATGTCATTTGGATTGGTGGACAGAATTGGGCTCAATGTATCTTTCATAATATTTACAGGTTTGGCATGATCCTTACGTTTAATCATTCTCTCGTCTGTCAGTACTACTGCGGTTAGAATCTCTTTTGCTGACTCACTACAAACGTACCAATTATGTTCATACAAGGTTTTGATATGTAGTCATATAGCAAAGAGTTATAGCTGAAACAATTATCTGAATATTTAAATTAGATTAATTTCCTGCCAATTTAAAATTAGTATTCGAATGTTCGATTTTTTCACCATCCTGGTCGGTAGAATTTAAAGAAACAAACAAGACGAATAATACTCTATGCAATGTTGAATTAATTTCTCCGGAATTAAGGGAAAACCTGCTGATGCAAGTTCCTACTCACAGTGTATTTATCATGTCTTAAGTCGAAACAATCACACAGCTTCCATCATCGCCTTTTCTGTTTATTATAAGCTTTAAATGATGACATGTAATACGGCAAGCCAACAAAAACATGACATAAAATAGCAGCCATCTAAGTAAAATGAATTACGCATCTATCAACCAGACCCCCGACAAATTTGTAAATTGTTGCAAGACATTCGTTCTGTCTGGATCGATTGTAGTTAATACCACTATTACCACTCCACTCCTCAAACTCCCCTGATACTGTACCTCATAAGGTTGACTCCCCTGATACTGTACCTCATAAAGTTGACTCCCCTGATACTGTACCTCATAAAATTGACTCCTATATATCCAAGCTTTTTGTCTGCCGATCAAGTTTTGTTGTAAATGGACTATTATATAACTACCAAAACCTCTTAAAATCTCAGACTATCCTTTTCTTTTCTTAAAGGTCAGTAATACAAATAACATTGTTGTATGAATACGATGAGCTACTTGACGTGACTTGAAACAAAATTTATTTAAGGAGTTGGGTTCGTGAGCTTGCTGTTGTAAATACAACTTGCTACGCTCTACAATTTCTGTGCACAGTACAAACTCAAATTATATGTTTTCAACAGGCAATAGTCTCTTTCTCAGCTTTGTTTTAAGTACGGAAAATGTTCTCGAACTCTGTCTTATGTCTGTGCGGTGAAGTCACACATACACGAACCATTAAAGCTTTTAAAAAGCCAGCTTATTTTTTTCAAGGCCGGTATCGCCAGGGTCCTAAAACCGATACATATGGACATACCCACGCTAGTAAATAATAACGCACTGGCAACGATAATTCTATGCCATGGTATTGGAAACACAAGTCTTGGAAAGTAATTGTAATCGATTTCTCTGGGTTACAGATTTTAATATGAAGATAATGATGCTGATGCTGCTTGCAAATAGTCCCACGGAATGCATACAGATTCATTGTGTGTTCTTACTTTCCTAATTAGAATTCTCGAAGGTTTCGCTGTAAAAAAAATGATTACCGTTTTGACCACTGCGCAGCTAAATTGTACGTTTTAATGAAGGTTTTCAATGTTTAGAGATAATTTTCCTATTCACCATCATACAGCACATGCTTAATATCATCCAATCTAAGTTCGAAGAAAAATGATCCAATGTTGTTAAAATGATGCTTGCATTACGTGTGAGGTGTCGTTCGATTTCTTGTTAACCAGAGTTTAATATATTTCAAGACCCTCCCCGTGCCTCGGTTTGGATGTATTTTTCAAGCTAATTTATTTTAATTCTAAGTGCATGATAGAGTCATTATCTCCAGTGTATGGTTCCAAAACTAATGGTCTCGGTTTTATAACAGATTTTTGTCATGGAAATAAACATAGAAAGCAAGATTGTTCAACTGCACACTTGTGTTCTTGTGATTTGTCTGCAATTAGGATATTAAGAATAAACACTTCAAGGTCAACCAGGTCACTTGAATACTTTTTTGCTAATGTATAGACATATACATTTAAAATTACCGAAGTACATGACGTAGTACCTTTGTCGATCCAAAGCGGCACATCTCTATCTGAACTTATGAATTACTCCCCTCCCCCCTCATTTCTCATTCTCTTGAACTCCATAAATGTGTGAGCTTTATCAATTTATGCACGTATGTAAGAAAAAAAAATTGTTTCATTTGCCGTGGAACCGCCGGAAATCTATCTCTCCGGAATTAAATAAGTCTGACACGTTATATTAGTTTATTTCTATTTTAATCTTTATGGGAATATGTCCAACAATATTCGTATTGTAATATTGAAATAATAGTATCTCTTCAAATTAAATATTTGTGCCTTGTTCTTTTTTTCAGAATTGTAAAGACCTCTTCATAAAAGTTTGTCATTTCTTTTTATTTTTATACTATTTCTTGTTTTGATTAGCAGACGGTTTTCTAGCTAAGGTTTTTATTTTATGGTGTGTTTGAGGGTGAATGGGTGGGTAGGTATGTTTTACGTGTGTGCGTCTTCGTACAACGCCACTCACTCATTTACACAGAGCTCGAAACTGAGGTACTCTTGGAAACAAAAATCACTATTCTCGATCTTCACAATGTACACTATTTCTAATTAAAAAAGAATATGTAATCAAAATTAAAATACATAGATTTTCCATGTTTTCTATGAAACATTATTATACAATATATAAGCTGGGAATGTGTATTTAAATGGATCGATTGGGGGGGGGGGGCTGCTACCATATTCAACTTCCATTTATTAAATGTCACCCTGAACAAAAATATATATGCCATAAAGTACATGCTAAATATAAAGCTAAAAAGAACGGTTAACCAATAATGTATTGTATACGATATATTTTTATAATAACTGAAAAGAGGCATTCAAGATTTTTGTTTGGCTACTCTTTCGATATTCTTATATCAAAGTTAAATCATAACTAGCCACAAGCCATATCTTTTCAAGGATAGGTTGGAGTGGAGAGGGAGGTGAAGAGAAGAGCCTTGAGGATGCTTTCTTCAGAGCTGCGACATAATGTTTGTTTTTCTTGCTCCCAACAAAGGATTGGATTGCTAGTCACCGCGATATTTGGGTAGAAAATGGGAGCTAACCGGAGTTAATTTGTACCCTCTAGGATTAAATGGCCAAAGGCTATCCACGTATCCTTTCCGATAACATTATAGAGTTCGAAAAATGGCATACTAAACTATTTCAGTAAAAACAAATATAAACATGCTCCTTTAGATTCGTAAAAAAGTGACACATTTACAAAGTATTCTGAAAGAAGCATTTGTAGCGACATGTTTTACCTCGAAGCTACGTGTATTACCATGAAAGCTTTTGAACGAAATATTTTAACTACATGTATTACAATCAGAGCTTTTGAATGATCAGTTTAAACTACATAAACATTACAATCGAAGCTACATGTATTAAAATCAAAGCTATGGAATGATCAGTTTTAGCTACATGTATTACAATCAAAAATACATGTATGATAATCAAAGCTTTTAAACGGTCAGTTTTAGATACTTGTATTACAATCAAAAATATATTTATGATAACCAAAGCTCTGTAATGATTAGTATTATCTACATATACTACAATAAAAGTTACATGTATTAAAATCAAACCTACATGTATGACATTCAAATCTTTTAAACGGTCAGTTTTAGATACTTGTATTACAATCAAAGATATTGACTGATCAGTTTTAGCTACATGTATTGTAATCAAAGCTTTTGAATGATCAGTTTTAGCTACATGTATTGTAATCAAAGCTTTTGAATGATCAGATTTTTAGAATCAGAGCTGCGTATATGTATTACAATCAAAGACACGTGTATTACAATCAGATTTTGAATGATCGTTTCAGCTACATATTTTACAATCAAACTCGCATGTATTACAATCATAGCTTTTGAATGCTCAGGTTTAGCTTCATGTATTACAATCATAGCTTTTGAATGCTCAGTTTTAGCTTCATGTATTATAAACAAAGCTTTTGAATGATAAGTTTTAGATACATGTATTCAAATCAAACCCTTTAAATGATCGGCTGTTACAATCAGAGCAGCATGTATATATTATAATCAAAGCTACATGTATTACAAGCAGATTTTGAATGATCAGTTTTTGCTCTATGTATTACTATCAAAGCTATATGTATTACATTTAAACTCATGTACTACAATCAAAGCTATTGAATGATCAGTTTTAGCAACATATATTACAATCAAAGCTTAAGAATTAAAGGTTTTAGCTACATGTATTACAATCAAACATACATGTATTACAATCAAGAGGAAGGTTAGGTGAGTACATAAAATGTCAAAAGACAAACTTAATTTGGGCACATACAACTATTGAACTGTAACCAACCGATTGTAACAGTTAAATACGGATATGTGTTGTTAGTTGGTGGTGCCTCGTTTTTTATATATAAAAATATATTATTATTATTATTATTATTATTATTATTATTATTATTATTATTATTGTCAATTGTCAAAATACTGTAATTTTTTCCATACTTAAAATGGACGCTTTATTATTAAAACATCACGACTTTTTTTTAAAAAGAGCTTATCTGCTCGTTCAAAGTGATTGGTCGTTGGGGGATCGAATTGGTATGATATCTCGTACCTGAAAACGTTGTCTCTGATTAAAGTCCTTTTCAACTGCGTCATAAAGAAAGACACTTTTAGAACTGACTCCATTCAAAGAAAATCTAAATATTGCAATAAAAGACAGAAAACAACTAACAAATGGAGATTGCTCAGGTAGTTCAAATTCAAACTGATGTAATTAAATTACGTCTTTTCTGAAAGTATTTAATGGCATTCTCTCTGCTTTGGATAGCGGAAGAATTACAGTCCTCGCCCTCGTTGATTTGTCTACAGATTTGGACACAATATACCATGATATATTACTTCACCGTCTCCAGCATGTATTTGGCATTCACAATACAGCCATAATGTGGTTTAAGTCCTACCTGGTCAACATGACACATATTGTGTATGCAAATGAAATACACTACAGCCCAGTTAATATATGTTGTGGTGTACTACAAGGGTCTGTTCCCGGACCTGTTTTCTTTATTCTATATACTCAGCCGCTCTCAAGTGTCAAAGATCATCATCCAATGTGTCACCAATTGTACGCTGATGACACCCAAATATACAAGTCTAGCCATCCAATTGAAGTTGATACTACCATCCAAGGAATAGAGAAGTGCATTTCTGATGTGAAATCATGGATGGCATGTAACAAGCTGCAGATGAACGATGATAAAACTGAGGCCATTATAATCACAGCACAAACACTTTCTCATTCACATCCTTTACCTCAAACAATAAATATTAGCAACACCAACATTAAATTCACACAGTCAATACGAAACCAAAGTGTCACTCTAGACAGTATTCTCGCATTGCACCAACATGTCATAAACATATGCAAGGCTGCATATCTTGAGCTGAGACGCATCAGCCCCATTCGCAAATATCTCTCAGTTGATGCCACTAAAACATTTGTGTGTTCATTAATACTTTCACAAATGGACTATTGTAACGCAAGTATGTCTGGTTCGTCTCAATATCTACTTCAGAAACTTCAAAAGGTTCAAAACATCGGATCATCTTTAGCATACCACGATCAGAGCACACCTCCCCACTGCTCTGTATCCAACACTGGCTATCCATTCGATTCAGAATCAACCACAAAATTTCTTCTCTGTGCTACGTTTCAATGATGGACTCCAGTTCAGCACACCTAACCGGCCTCTCACATGTGTACATACCAGCAAGATACTTACTCTTCTCTTCTGACAATCGTATACTCGTTATTCCCACAAAGAAATCGGAGCCATATGGACAACGTTCTTTTGCATACCAGAACTCAGCAACGTGGAGTGAATTGTCCATTGAAATTAGACACATAGACACAGTGATCTCTTTCAAGAGTGCTCTTAAAACTCACCCTTTTTGACCGCAAGAACAAACTTAAAGACCTAAAAATGTTTCCTACCATAAATGTTTTTAGCATTTTATTTCTTTTTAAATTTCATGGTGTTTGTTTTAATTTTTTGTATTCTTGTCATTATAGATGTTGTTCAACGCTTAGAACTTCTAAAGATTAGGCACTTTGCAAAGTCCTCATTTTTATTATCATTATTATTAGTAGTAGTAGTAGTAGTAGTAGTAGTAGTAGTAGTAGTAGTAGTAGTAGTAGTAAATAGTGCTACATGCGTATTTGAATGTTTTGTGGGTTGTGCATGAATACAAAATAAAATCTTTTAGATATTTCCATGGAACTCTCTCTCTCTCTCTCTCTCTCTCTCTCTCTCTCTCTCTCTCTCTCTCTCTCTCTCTCTCTCTGTGAGTAAATTGATGAGCTAATACAGTTAATGTAATTTTTGTGGCAGGTGGAACTTGGATGGTACAGCCATGGGGAACAGCTAGATCATTGGTATGATATCATGGAACACCCCCATCGGCCAGCAGAATATTGGCATTCTATCATCAAAACTACAAAGATATCGTCCTGAATGAGAAAGCAAATGTCTATACCCACCATGCGACTTGCCCAAATGGACAAGATGTCAATCCCGAATTCTAAGCTTAATGTCACATTGATAAATTGATAATTGCCTCTATGGACAGAAAGAACAGATCCACATTATTGTCTCAATATACAATGAACATCCATTCCATTATGTGTGTGTGTGTGAGAGAGAGAGAGAGAGAGAGAGAGAGAGAGAGAGAGAGAGAGAGAGAGAGAGAGAGAGAGAGAGAGAGAGAGAGAGGGAGAGAGAGAGAGAGAGAGATGGGGACGGGGCTTACTACTGCTAATAATTTGTACGTAATATTATGGCATAAAACAATATTTATTTTCACAGATAATATATGATTGAAGGTCATTGGTGCCTTAATATAGAAATATTATTTTGAAGCCATTCGAACAACTATTTTGGATACCATTTATAATGGAATAGACAATAATACATACATTAAAATTTTAGCTCTAATGCAGACCAGTAACGGGCTGAAATTATCAATTTATATTTTTGAACGAGGCTGCATTTTGAACATATGTTGTTTATTGACAAGTTAAATTATCATTATACGTATATTTCATGTATGAGCTACTCATAATTAAATTATAACAAATTAAACCAATGCAACCATTATTAAACCAATGCAACCATTAAGTTTAAAACAGCAAAACCTATCAAATCAAGTTTATGTAGGTACCTTAACTGAATTTAAGACTTTAAAACAATAAGGCTTCCAAGCAGGCGTTGTTTTTACAACTGATTTTATTGGATAAAAAATGCTACACCCATGGTGTTCGTGGATGAAAACGAAACAAATTACCTTAAAAGAGTACACAGCGTGCTTGTATGAGTAAAATGCAAAAGTACAAAGTTAGAGAGATAATGATCGCGTAATAGGCAATTACATAGGTTCAGCACATTGAGACTGTATTTTGAATTTGAGATACCCCAAATACATTTTCACTCATAATTTGTTCTGTTATGACAGCCATTTTTTCATCAGAACATTGGCAGACATGGCCTAGATGACAAAACAAAATTATACTCAACAAGGAAGGAAAACACGTTTCATTAGGCAGTCTTCATATTAGATAGATTCATAAATAATGACAAGAAAACAACAGGTAAAATGACGATTACATTTGCAAATGTAGGTACATGACAAAATGTACAGACAAATGGTAAGCGTTGACAAGGTTAATGAGACAAATCGACCGGTTTAAGTGATGCAATCTACATATTTGAGATTGGATGCACACCTATATGAACACATGGATATCTCTGACGACTTCAGGACACACACACACACACACACACACACACACACAGACATATATATATATATATATATATATATATATATATATATATATATATATATATATATATATATACGAACGAAATAAAAGTGTTATTAAATCTTACCAGAATGTACAAGATGTGATTTGAATAGCAGAAGGTAAATTTCAGGTCGGCCTAATGAAAAGGAATGCATTAATAATGGTGACATTTTAAAGGTCTTTTGAAATGTATGGTTAGAAAACGGCAAATTAGACACCATTCGCCTGAATCAGCTGATTTCAATTTAAAGAAACTGGTTAAAACTCGAAATTTTAACAAATTATGACTTGTTTTTAACTATTGAGAGTGTAATTAGGGGTCGAATTAACATAATAACGCATAGAATTGCTAACGAAAACAAAGACTATTACAGTGAGAGATAAAATGTGATGCTGTCTTCGTAAAATCATTGTCAGCGTATATCATTCGTAAAGATCAAACATGTATAGTATATATTGATCGAAATAATTGTATGGTTCGATAATGAGAATATATATTTTTGAAATGGCTAAATGGGAAAATTTAATACAACTTAGATTCATGAAGAAACCTTGATAAATATTCTTCATGCCTGATTTTGTTGTCAAGGAGTGGATTTAAGAGTTAAATTTGGATATCCAATACATTTACACGACCTTTTCAATGACTATTACATTGTTGCAAAGAAATAAATTCCAGATGAAAATATTTATCGGGGCAGTACAAGAGAGTGGTAGAACACATTGCAGCGAACTATCTTTACCAAAACTGGTATGTACATTGGAAAGCAAATATAAATATGTTGTAGATTAGAGAAACTGTAAACTTTATTATTAGTTGTTTTTGAAAATGAAAGGGAAGGGATACACAAAGTTAACTTACATCACAGCAACTGAGGCACAATTTACATGAAATTAAAAAAGGTTTGAGACAAACAGCTACCAGTGTGTTTGAAACATGAATTTCTTCAAGTCCATATATTAAACATTATTTAGGAAACATAAGGAAAAGGACATATATAAGACTAGCCACTATACGCAGGCAATTTATTTAACATGCCATAAATAAATTTAAGGATACCCAGTGTTTCCAGACGCCACACTAATAAGAGTTATTGCGTTTAAGCCTTATCAGTGCATCAATGACAAGGATGCATTGTATTTTTATAGGAATGTTTAGTGAGTGAATGAAAACAGAATTTACAATATGACAAGCACATACATTGCTTTTTCACTTGAATATATATTTACCAGTTAATCAATTATATCTGGTTGTCACCAGATACATAGAACTAACACACTGAAAATATAGGTTTTTTTATATGCATCATGGCTCGGGTTTCTTAGTTGACAACCTAAACACATTACATTATAGTCACATGAATACTTGGTGTTGAAATCGAACTTCACCGTCAATAAAAGTTGTTATCTTTTGTTTTCAAAGATCTGCAATCTCTGATTTTATATGATATGGAATTAAATGATTCTCTTTATATCGCTTCCTTGTCACTGCTCTTGAAGACTCTCAAGAACAGTTTAGGTTTTAAATTACCATGTTTTTTAATTAGCAGACTGTACAGTAGGGCTGTCTGCAATATAATTAATTGTATCAGCTGCCATTGTTCTTTAGAATTCAACAGTAGTAGTTGTGCCATGGTGTGTTTTGGTTTGAAAGCAGCTACATCAGTAATGACGTACAGTTTATGTTCTTATGAGCTATTATTGACCAAGCACTTGTTTTCCCTTAACATATATCCCGTCATGCCTTGGTGGGATTTTGAATCGTTGCAGTTAAAATTAAATATGAATGGCGTTCTAATTCCACCCGTATAACCTTCTAAAACTATTGATTGGAGATTTTATTGATAGACTAAATGTATTCATGGTAAACAATTTGTTCTGAAAATGTATCCTTGATTGAGAAGTTGTGTTATTTGCATCAAGTTCTCTTTTGAATGAAGTATAAAAGAAGTTTAAATTAATGATGATTGCGTCAACGTCTATTCGATTTTCATTTGCTTTGATTTTTATTCCAGATCTCGCAAACTTTTACTTTTTGCATTTCTGCCTCAGCTCATTTTAAATGTAGTTTAAATTCCATTTCATAATCCCAAATGCTGTCATTTTCATTTCCTGTGTGATGCCATTTATTAAAAGTCAGCCTTTAGCTCCGCCTTCTTGGACGCTAGCCATTTTAAACGGTACAAAGATATCCAACGAGTATTTTAGTTTTGGTAAAAAGTATTTGAGTGTGATCAACGGGCAAACTAACATCCATCCAAAAATGATATTTTTTATTTCGAATTGGCATTACTTTAAAAATAATTGAAATCAATAACTAATTAAGAACCAACTATTTCACGCACTAAATTACCGTGTGTGATTTTAAACAGACCAGTGTTTTCCACAAATACCGTGTTTTTGGCAAATCGTTGTATATTAACCCTGTAAAGCAGAAGAGAACTACGTGTTGTACCGTGAAGTTCGCCTAAAGCCAATTGTACTTGTCAATATCCAATACGTCAGGTAATCTCACCTCATATTTAACAATATTGAACCGCATGCTATCGGGCTGATCCTGCTTATGTCAATGTTTTGTCATTGAATGTAATCTGCAAATTAGAACCATTCTTGACACAAGGCAGCATATCTTCTTATGTCTGAACTAGGCATATATACGTTGTTTTAATCATGGATAACCTATACCAATCAGTCATCCCATTAACAATTGCAAGACAACACACGTTCTCTGTTGATGTCCAATATCGTTGTTTTAACGTAACATTCATTAAATATCGACATCACCTTTATAAAACACGTGGGTTGATTACAATGTTGCTTTGTTCCATCATTTATGTTGTTCTAATAAATGCTGTCACATTTAAAAACCACAACTGCAGCATCCCACAAGTCAAACTTACGTTAGTAATAATCTTTCAATATAATTATATTTCTGGTGCAGTAACGTATGTGGTCTCATACTGCCAGTTATAAACTGGTAATGTTTCAATAGTAAGCTGGTTGGTCTTAATGATCACATACACATATGTATATACTATGTAGATAATAATAGCACCATAGACCAGTAATTTTAATTAACCAGCGAATCGTTTTATTTTATATGTTGTGCCCATGCAAAAAAGAGATCAAGCAATTTAAATTCAATTAGTCGCCACATGGTCTCATTGTTTCCCTACTATCCCTTACGACAGACGTTGCATTCAAGAGAGCTCACGAAAAACTAATAATACAACAAGACAGTAAACGGTGCGTCTACATCGGTCAGTTGAGGAAGTAGTGGAAGTTGTGAAATAGGTATGAAATGGTTCAAATATGTGTCCAGATGCTAAAACCCAAGCACTGTCAGATATTCGCAAATAAAACATTTGGATAAATATAACGTTTATGAAAATGGTATCACTGACACAAAACTTTTACGTCGGTAGCGAATCATTTAAAAGATGTAGGTCAGGCAACTTATTGGGATGTGTGAGATGATTGCATCACGCCAAAGCAGCTGAAGGACCAAAATTATCAGACTATCATTATTATATTTTAATGATGAAAACAACATCAATTTTAAAACAACCAAGACAGAATACATTTGAAAAGCAAACGGAACAAATGACGAGAATGTATTGGTTGATTGTGCAGGACCAAATGTACTGACTGGTCCAGGCAGGAATGATATATCACAAATTTACCACTTGTCCCAAAACCAACCTGTTCCTTTCTTTTTGCACGAGACTTGCAAGTTGGACGATCTACTTAATTGTAGTATTTTATGAGTCGATATATTACTGTGATTACACCGGGACATTTGAAGACAGTTGAGGAAATGCCGAAATTCGTTACTACATAATCATATATTTCAATTACAAGTCAAATCATTTATAATTATCACACGTAAGGTAATGATGAGAGCTTCTTACAAACGTTTCGTAATCAAGGTCTTTTTTTTCAAAATAGCTATCACAGTGTAGATATACATCTAAAAGGATGGGGTCTTAGGTTTTTGAACATAGCAGTCGTTGAAGATCAATATGTGTTTGCCCTACAGACAGATCTTTTGATCATCACATAACCACGACTTATCGATCGGTAAAAATGCAGTATTGCTGTTGAACATATTAACATTGTGAAAATTCATCATTAACTTGATGTTGAATGCCTCATTAAGTCACTGTTTCACATATTTTTTTTTATCTTAGAATGAAAATGTCACACGTCATTCCTTTTTCTAGCCTGATCCGTATCAAACAAATACTCTGTGGGTCTTGTTTGATTCACATCCTAATGTTATCAGCTCAAACTGATACACCAATTCATATGAAATTAATAATTACTGAAGCATATCAACTAACTATATAATTTCTCTAACATATAAAATTGATGTACATATGACATCCATCTCAGAAAAATCATCATGTTTATAATGGGGCTGGGGTATTACCATTCTTCTAAGGTGTGTGTGTGTGTGTGTGTGTGTGTGTGTGTAAAGAATACAAATCATCTGGCGAATGAGCGCTCTCGACTCTTAATAAGTCTTTTTCAAAGACATATAAAATATAGACAAGAAAAACAAATAAAACAGAAAAATCGTTGTGTTTGCACAACTTTACATAACAATAACTAGTTACGGATGCTCAACAATTATATATATATATATATATATATATATATATATATATATATATATATATATATATATATATATATATATATATACGTAGTAGTACTGAAAGTAATTCATATTTGTAAATAATATTCCTCAATCTTATAACGGCAGTTATAGTTGTCTTCGTGAATGACCATTATAACTTGACTATTCGTACATGTTGTATATATAGTTATATGATTATTTAACAAACCGGTGGTTAGAAATCCAGTTTGTATATACAAGATATGTTTAGGTGTGAAGTTTATGTATGTTTGAGTACGGAAACGTATGCAAGTATAACACCCTTCTCATTATTATAATTGTGTTGTATTAGTAAACCTTTGTATGGAGGTCAACCAATATATGTTTAAATTTATATTTTCTTTCGTTCTTTCGTTTGTTCGTTCTTTTACCGCCTGGTGCGAACGATACCGCATAGGTTTCCTAATGATGTAGGAATTGTGTTGTACACTTGTTTAACACATTTGACTTCATAAAAAATTACTGAAATACAAAACTTGCATCAAGCTTTTATTATATCTTCTTTTCTTTCTTTATATAACCAGATACTTAAATGTAATAATAGTGTTCCTTTGTACCGAGATTAATCCTGTATACAGAAGTATAATACGCCTCATGTCCCTTTGATATACGTAGCCGAGCAAACTCCTCTCCCTCAATTCTTTATTATAAACACTGTATTCTAGGTGTATCATACTTATTCAAGCTAAATGCATATTTGTTAGGATAAACAGTTGTTGCATCTAGCTCATGCTGGAACGTTTTAATGAAGTAAAGATAAATGGTTGTGAAATACCGTATATACCCGCTTAAAATACAAGTTGAACTGCAAACTGCACAGATCCAGATCTGCCGTAAGATAATTTTCTAACAGATCTGTGTTTATGCAGTTTGTTAAGAGTAATCAGTAAAACTAACAAGATAACCCTTATCTGTATGCTCATTATGCTAAGGCAGATCGGAATCTTTTTTTTTGCAGCTGTTCGACCTATCAGTGAGTATATACGGTGTGCAACATTGTAGGCAAGTTCAACGTTTAGTTTGATTGAAAGCTGGGCTCCAATGAGATTCCTCCCAAGGTTCTACAAGAATAAAACATTTTCAAGCAGAAACACAAGGAAAGACGGTTTCGACATATAATGTAAATTAACATGGACGGATATTGACTATTTCGACTTAGATGTAAATTGACATGGATGAATATTGACTATTTCGAGTTAAGGTGTAAACTGACATGATGAACAGTGGCTATCTTGACTTGAGATGTAAACTGACAAGACGCGGAAGGAATTTTAAGCAATTCACAGAAGATCCGTTTTTATGCACACATTCAGAATTGAAAAATATGTTAAAATCTACGGAAATAAAACAATCAATAATGAATTTGTCTGCTAAGTTGGAATCATTACATGTGTCAAACCTAATGATATTCTGGAAATCTTTAAACGATTTTAAAAATTCATCTTGACATTACACAAATAATATTGCTAAAATTAAATGATCAGCATAAGTACACACACGATAATGTTGCATGTCAATGTTTATATAATTTTGAGAATAAAAATCCTGCATCTCAGTGGTCCACAAAATTCCACACCTGACTTTAATCCATCTCAATATGGTTAACATATTATACAGAGGATCTTACTTGATCTGAGTATGGTCAGCATAATTACATTGATAAGTTTACTGGATCTCAATATGGTACGCATAATTGTACAGATTCTAATACTTTATCTCAGCTCTCAGACTAATTACACATGATATATGCTACATCTCAACAGTCAGCATAATTTCATAGATCATATTACCGCATATCAGTATGGTACGCATAATTGTACAGATTCTAATACTTTATCTCAGCTCTCAGACTAATTACACATGATATATGCTACATCTCAACAGTCAGCATAATTTCATAGATCATATTACCGCATATCAGTATGGTACGCATAATTGTACAGATGATAATACTTCATCTCAATTCTCAGAATAATTACACATGGGATTGCTACATCTCAGTAGTCAGAAAAATTACACAGATCATATTAGTTCATCTCAATGGTCAATATAATTACACAGATGACACTTTATCATCTCAATTGCCAGCATAATTACACGGATGATATTAGTTCATCTTAATGGTAAGCATAATTACACACTTGATACTAGGGTATCTCAATGGTCAACATCATCACATAGATAATATTACAGCAGCTCAGAGGTAAGCATAATTACAAACATGATATTCCAACATCTCAATGGTCAGCATAATTACACAGATGATATTCCAACATTTCAATGGTCAGTATAATTACACAGATGATATTCCAACATATCAATGATCAGTATAATTACACAGATGATATTCCAACATCACATCGGTCAACATAATTACACAGGTAATATTCCAGCATCTCAATCGTCAGTATAATTAGTCAGATGATATTCCGACATTTTAATGATCAGCTTAATTATGCAGATAATCTTTCAGAACATCAATGGTCAGCATAATTACACAGATGATATTCCAGCATTTCAATGGTCAGTATGATTACACAGAAAATATTACAGCATCACTATAATGGTCAGCATAATTACACAGATGATATTCCAGCATCTCAATGGTCAGAATAATTAAACAGATGATAGTACACCATCTCAAAGGTTACATAATTATGAAGATCTAAAAAAATATGATAAAGACCTCTAATGCATTTCATACAATACTGTGAGATGGCCTGGCTATACATTAAATTGGGGCTTGAACTAGTTATATTCTTTTGCAAAAGGCTGGATGACAGACCCATTTTCGTGTCATTAAATATATTTATAAATTACATTCAATACCTTTTTAATGAGGAAGATTATAGCCAACGATATATTACTTCACCGTCTCCAGCATGAAATTGTCATTCACGATACAGCCTTACTGTGTTGTTTAAGTCCTACTTAGTCAACAAGACACAAACTGTATCTGCAAATTGAATACATTCAAGCCCAGTTGATCTATGTTGTGGAGTTTCACAGAGTTCTGTTCTTGGACCTCTTCTCTTCATTCTATACACTCAGCCGCACTCAAGTGTCATAGATCATCATCCAGTGTCTCGCCATCTGTACGCTGACGACACCCAAATATACAAAATCTAACAAATCAACTGAAGTTGATGCTACCATCCAAGGAGTATAGAGGTGCATTTCTGATGTGATGACATTTAAAAAGCTGCAGATAAATGATGATATAATTGAGGCCATTATGATCACAACACAAAGACTTTCTCATTCTCATCCTTTACCTCGAACAATAAA